>LPNX010980589.1:330789-388766 GCA_001517045.1 Pseudotsuga menziesii | reverse complement strand
AGGTGAGGGATCATATGTAGGAGTAAGTTCCCCATCGTCAATACGAATAGGAGGAGGTGGGTCAGGAATAATCTCTGAATGATCCTCCATGGTGTGTGAATTAATGTGTGACACAGTCCGCCTGGACCAACTAGGCCCCTCTCCCAAAGGAGGAGGAGAAGTGGAAGGCGGATGTCCTGCTAACCGACGAGAACGGCGCGGAACCGCACCCAACTCCACAATGACTCAACAAAAAGAAAAGACTCTCTATTTACGTCAACCCTAGGCCAACTAGCGTTCAAAGAGCAATCACTATCAAATCTAAATCCAAAAGCAAGCAAACAAGGGCTGGATAAGTGAGCTCCCGAATGTGGCCGGTATGTCTCTCCTAGGAGAGGCTTGAGAGGCCCTTGTCACCACAAGCGGAGGTTCGAAACCAATTATTGTGGCCCTCAATTTCAACGCGTATAGCGACTGTGCTGTCCGACCCCAACCTGGCCGGGACACATGCAGAATAACCTCTACACGTACCACCTCGATATCCTAGGTAAGGTCACTAAGGTCACCTCGATATAATCAACGCTCAGGTCGACATTCGCAGGCGGGATTGACCGTATGGGCAGGGTAGCAAAGCCCGAAACTCCCGAAAGAGACCCCAGATACGAATACAATCCTGGCTATATCGCTGGTGCTACACAGTTACCAACCAGGGGTTATCTCGATCAACAACCGCTCACACTGCCTAGTGCTTGACTCCCTTTTGAGAGGAGCTTCCTGAGAACGCTGGTTATATAAAGGATTTCACACACTCCCTAGACAGACACCTAGTTGTTCTAGTTTAGTGATCTTGGAGAATTAACTTTCAATGAACTATTCCAAGATCCTAAAACCTAAGCTTGTTGGTGCACCCTAAAAACAAAAAGAGTGTCATTCATTTTATTTAGCGTTGATTTTAGTTTGGCTTTATTTACTCAAAAATACGATATGGCCGTGCAACTAATGGTGTTATGACGCAACAAGAAGTAAAATGCACACCTAACAATCAATGCAAATGAATTGTGTCCATGAAAACAGGGTATGCGTACTACATGAATGCACAATTTCTTCTTCAAATGCTGAATGCGAATTTCCCTATATGAATTCCTAAATGTTACTCCAAAGCAAAGCTAGATCTAATGCAAGTACAATGCAAAATGCATAATGCAATGCATGATGATAAGCAAATATTTAGGATTTTTTGAAAATAAAGAGATATAAAAAGCAAGAGAATGATTCTAACCACCCCAGACTCTGCAAGCGCACATAAACAGCATTCCAGCAAAGAACTAAGGCAAAAGGACTCTAATGCACTAATCTCAAACAAAAAATCAAAGATGCCATGACAAGAACTTTCCTAAAAGAAAAAATGTAGGCTAAAAAAAAATGTTTCTGGTCAAAAACAGAGGCCTTAACAGACTCAGGCAGTGCCAAAGGAGACTCAGCAACTAACAGCATTCACCCAGCAATCCATAATCTTCCACAAAAAGGTAAAAAACTAGGGTATACGTGACTGTGCGCAGTGAACCCAGGTGTATACGCGGAAATTCCAGAGGAACCCGCGTGTATACGCAACTGTAAGTGACAAACCCGCGTACAGGAAGAAAAAGATGCAAAAATTCAAGGCAAACAGACAGGCTGAGACTAAATTCACACCAATCAGGCTCTACCAGGCATACATGCCCCCATACCCGACACAAAAACAAGAGAGAGAGAGAGCACTTCAAATACATTGAATGCAAAAAGATCAACCCCCAAAGGACAATTACTAGGAACTCCCCAGCAGAGTCGCCAATTCTGTTACGGAGAGAAATTCCTATGGCTTGGGGTACCACAACAGACAGCTAGACTCCAGAAATCAATCTTCTCCAATATGCAATAGAAATAAAAACATCTAACACTAAAGGATCGAACCTCGTACCTTATTCCAGACAGTTGAAGTAGATCCCCATTGAGCTTTCCAATCTTCAGCTCGAATTGTTATAGCACGTCCTCAACAACAAGTAAACAATACAAGCATACTATATTTCATGGTGTTAGATCTATTCTAGCATATATAATCAATAATGTATAAGCATTTGACATATTCCAATGGATGCAACATTAATTCAAATACACATTACTGGACAGGAAAAGATATTTCTATTAAGATGAATCAGAGATTACAAGTGACAACCTCTGACGGCCCGTCTGTGAACCGGAGAAACTGAATCCCCCACTTGGGCCTCCACCACCTCAATCCTCCATCACTCCGATAGCAAGCTCACTAACAAAGGAAATCTTGGGAAGAACACAACAGTGCTCCAAAGGGACAAAGGGATGCAGACTCAAGTATAGTTCTGGCAACAATGGACTATAGTTTCGATACTCTCAATTCTCTCTTATTGCTTTCAATGTCTCAATGGTTCCTTATATAGCTTTCCAAAGTGATACTGAAAGGTCGAATCGGTGCGATCTCAAGGCATATGGAAGGCCAGGAGTCATATGAGTCGGATTCAAGGCAAGGAACGGTCCAACAGTTTTGGATTATGCACACATCCCGATGTACGCGACTATAGCGGGAATATCCGCGTATGTACACGGTTATCGGGGAAAAGGCCGCGTATATCATTTTTGTAATGTTTTTAGGGATGGTCAATGATATATCAAAAGGCAATAAATGGTCCATAGGGAATAATGAGTCTGCAGCGGGATAGGGGAAGGCCATACAATGTGTGATTCACCTAGTGTGGTGAAATCCGCTATAACATACGAGTATCAACAACGCTCTTACTCTTCTAATTATGGCTTTGTAGCACCTCCTAATCAAGGTACCCCACATCACAATGCTTCCATGCAGCCCTTCATGGGTCAAATGGGAGAATGTTATTATCCCATTGGCCAAGGACATGGTCGATATAGCAATCAACCTTATATGAATTGGCACTACCAGGGAGCATGGTATTGACCAGCTCAACCTAGGCCCCCTTTCCTTGCAACATTGGACTTACCCGATATGTCGAGATTGATGAATGATCTTGTGGCTCATGATTCGGCATGGCCAAAAGTCCCTACCAAGCTTCCTTCAGACATTTCCAAGTTAGAAGGTAAGACTGGTGAATATCCTGGTGAGCATGTCAACACTTTCCACCTTTGGTGCTCTTCTAATTCCTTACATGATGATTCTATCCATTTGAGGCTATTTCAACACACCCTCATGGGTCCTTCGGTGAAGTGGTACATAGAGTTAACCTGGGGGGTTATACTACGTTTGATGACATTGCCATGACCATTCTTAATCATTTCTAGCTACCTGTACATTACGAAGTCGGTACCAAACTCTTGTCAACCTTTCAACAAGACAAAGCCATGCATATTTTAGATCATATTCAAGAGTGGCATAGATTTCATGGTTAATTAAATCGTTTATACCACCAGAGTTTCTTTTAGAATGGTTCCTCAATTCATTGTTACCTTACATTGCGAATGATGTTTCTACATCTGGAGTTCAAAATGAGGACCATTCTATCTTTAGGGATCAAGAGTTGGATTTGATCTATGCTCAATCTAGACTCTTGTATGAGATTACTCTGAATGCTCCAAGATCGAATTTCGACCCCAAGATCAAGCCTGGGCCACATGCCAATGGTATTGTTGGCTCTAAAAGTATTGAAACCTACAGACTTGGTTACAAAAAAAGTGAGCAATTTATCGATTAACCAGAGTGTGTTGGGGAAAGCTATGGCTTCATCTCAACCTACCAAATCAGCGAGTGCACTCTCCATGAAATCGTCGAAACCAAAAGGAAAAAAACAACCTAGAAGGAATAAGAAAAAAGGAAAAAATAATCATAAGGGTGGGAATAAGAACGAAAAATGATAATAATAATGGCAAGAACACTAATAATGTTGGGGGGGTCAAGCAGTCTAATTAGAAGGATAAGTTTCCTTGTAAGTTGTGCAAAGATGATCACCTCACTCACTTGTGCCCTTGTATGGAGGATGCCTTGAAGTTCATAACACATGGCCCAGCTGTGTTTGTTGATCCTTTAGCCAACAATCAAAATATGAACTCGAGGATCGTTGATCCTGGTTGTGCATATGGTGGAACTCAAAACCCATCGGAGGCCACTAGTGGTCATGGTTTCATCAACATGGTGCACGGTACTAAAGTTGTGACTCATGCAAAATATTATGGTTTGTCACAACCAGACCTTGGGAAAGAACCTGCTCCACCTGAGAGCCCTTTGCGAATCAAAAAATCCTACGGATAAACTTGAATCTCCACCTTGCATTCCCAAGGGAGTATTAAAGCATTCGGGGCACAAAGACTAATGCCAAATCCATCCAGAACCATTCAGTGGTCGAGGATTTGGGCCAGACTCCTTGTGCAATGTCCATGTTAGAAGTGCTTCAGACTTGTCCTCTGTAGAGGAAAGCCTTGTTCTCTCCTCTTGGATTTAGTGACAATAGCTCTTTTTCCATTATCAAATTTGAAACCATGGGAGTACAACCTCTCTTGCCTTACTATGTGTCTCTTTTGATTCACGTAGGGTGTCTTAACAACACCGTCATGTGTACTGTCATTGATGAAGGCGCTGCTGCTTCCGTTGTGTCTTTGTCTTGTTGGAATGGATTAGGTTCTCTCGCATTGTCTCAATCTGCCACCATGTTTATGGCTTTCGATGGTAGATCGTTTTGAACACATAGAATTCTTCCTTCTCTAAAGGTCCCATTGGTAGGGAAGACCATTGTGATAGAGGTTGAGGTGGTTGATGTTCCCCTTGAGGTGTTGGGTACAAATTGGATGTATAGTATGCAAGCCGTAGCTTCTTCCCTATTTCGAGTGATGTGCTTTCCGTTTAATGTGAAGATTGTTACAATTGATCAAAAGTCATTCCATAATCCGAGTGTCAATGCATCATCAGGAGCTTCTATCCTTATTATTGATCATTCTTGGCCGACAATTGGGAGTGTGGGCATGGGTATGTATCCTTCTCGTATGGGAACCTTTAGTTGTCCTGCGCCCATTCTTATGATTGGGTCTAGTTTTGGTGGGGATTCATCCTCATCAAATTTGGTGTCTTTTCGCACTATCCATATGGAAGATCCTTGGATTCTTCCTTCACCAAGTACTTCGAGTGTTCCTATCGACACAGATGTGTTGTTGCTTGTAATGATTGTGGCATATCAAGCGAATCTTGATCGGGTTGCAGAGCCTAGTATTTCCTCTTCGCAGATGGAGGAGGAAGACCCATATGTGCTACCTACATGGGCAATAGAGTCATCTCACTCACATGATTGCCTTGATGATGTTTTTCCATTAAATGAAGCTATTCTCGAGGCCATGTCTGGGGTTGAGCAACCTTGGGAAGAGTTGCATCATCGATCATATTTTCTTCCTAAGCTTGATCATATGGAGTGTGATGAATTTATGGAAGTTCTTAGTGAGAATATTGGTAGCCCCATGGTTCCATTAAGCTCTCATGGTCAGATGGCTGATGAGAACATGGCTAATTTGTCACCAATAATTCCTATCAATATTTCTCATGATCCTAGCAAGGTTGAGGATGTATACATTGGGGCATATTGTTCCCCTTATGAGATCAAGGAGTATACCAAACTGTTTAAAGAGTTTCATGAAATTTTTTCTTTGTCATACGAACAAATTCTAGGTATAGACCCTCATATTGTCGAACATGAGATCAAGACCTATCCAGATGCAAAACTGGTTCGACAACGTTTGCGTGCTGTGAATACTAGAAAAGCACTTGCCATTAAAGCTGAGATAGAGAAAATGTTGAAAGCTGGTTTTATCTATCCCATTCCCTTAATGGAGTGGGTTTCAAATCCCATTTTGGTGGATAAGAAGTAGGGAGCGATCCGAATATGTACTGATTTCCATGACTTAAATCGAGCCTGTCCTAAGGATAATTTCCCCACACCATTTATTGACCAAATCTTGGATGAATGTGCAGGAAGTGAGGTATTTTCCTTTATGGACAGTTTTTCTGGGTATAATCATATTCAAATTAAGCCCGAGGATCAACACAAAACCACATTTATTTTTCCTTGGGGTACTTTTGCATAGTGGAAGATGCCCTTCAGCCTTAAAAATGCTGGAGCTACATTTCAGTGGGATATGACCTTAATATTTCATGATCTTAAAATGATTATCGGAGTATATTTGATGATCTCGTTGCTCACTCTCGTTTGAGAGTGCATCATCCATGTCATTTCAGATTAGTGTTTGAAATATGCTGCCATTATCAAGTTCGTTTAAATCCTCATAAGTGCGTCATTTGCGTGACAATTGGTCGTTTACTAGGATTCATCATATCTAAGGAGGGTATTAGAGTCGATCCTTTAAAGGTTGAGGCAATACTTCAATAGTCTCCCTCACATAGTATTAGAAACCTTCAATGTTTGCAAGGCATGGAGAACTTCTTGCAGAGATTCATGGTTACAACTTGACTAAAGGCTTTATGCATCTCTTGAAGAAAGTCACCCCTTTTTACTAGGATGGGCGAGCCCAGGAGTCTTTCGATGCTCTTAAGCGAGCCTTAGAAATGGCCCCGTGCTTAGTCCACTAGACTATATCTGTGATTTCTTGATTTGTGTGGTCGCATCTCAGAATACGGTTGGTATCCTTTTGGTTTAGGAGGATGAGGAGCTCCATGAGCATGTCATATATTATTTGAGCCGAAACCTTATAGATGTGGAACTTCGCTATTCCCATGTGGAGAAGCTAGCCTTGGCCACCGTTCATGCGGTTCAGCATTTGAGACATTACATTCTCCTTCGCCAAACTTTAGTCGTAGCTCAAATTAATCCATTTCAGTTTTTCCTCACCAAAGGTATGATTGGGGGAAAATATAATAAATGGATTGTCATTTTGCAAGAGTTTGATCTTGAATTCATTTCGGTGAAATCGAAGAAATCGTTAATATTTGCGGAGCTTATATCTGATTTTCCAAATTTGGAGGATATAGAGGTTTATGAGGATTCTTTTGTTGATGAGCATATATTCCTTAGCGGCTCTATAGGTTAACAAGTGTTGCGTTAAGTTCCAATATGATAAGTCTTTCTGTCTGAGGAAGTTTAGTGAAGATGACTTGGTCCTTTTGTGGGATCAAGCTAAATAACCTGTTGGCACCTTTCACACACCTTGGGGGAATGTGGAAGAAATATTCAAGCCACTCAGTGTGTCCTTGGGGTCAAGTCTAGAGTCAAGGCTATCACCTTGTTCTTGACTCCTCCGTTTAGGGAAACTCCTAACGAAGCCAAGGGGGGTAGAGCCTATGAGTTACTAAGGCTGGTTACTTAGATGATGATGGTATTGAAAGAGTAAGTTTTTTATAAGTTTTGATTTAACAATTGTAAAAAACAAATAACATGATGAGATAATCACAAGTAAGCACGAAATGACAGCTAATCACACAAAGATTGAAAGAAATAAACAGTTGACTAGTGTCTTAAAATGGAGTCAGAAATAAATAAGGGTGCTTACAAGTGCTGGATGAATGTTATGCAATTGTATCTTGGTACTTTTTGAATTAATGTGAAAATATGAGTGAATTAAATCAGGCGGGGGGACTCTAGATATACCCATGGGGTACTTGGAGTATGTCCAAAAGTAACAACCGCTACAGCTACCCACAAGGAATGTGTGGGATGAATGGAGTCTCTGAGACGGTGTTATAATACAATGGCTAGCATGTAATAGATATTGCCACCTTGAGGTCATTTTCCAGTAGTTCCCAATTCCTTTGGGTATTTTTCCACCATTTACGGTTTAATAGAGGCATTGGATTTTCGCCTGAGGTGGTTAATTGGGGAAAGTAAATCCTAATTATTTTGTCACTCATGTTTCTTTTGATGCATCTTGAATGATCAAATGAACCACATCCAAGTGCATAGCATACACACTGGAATCTTGTAAATTTTAGTAAATTATTAAGAGCTTGTTCTTGTTAAAAATAAGACCCTCTAGGAATCTCTTTTGTTCCAAGTGGACCTCAATCGAAAAATCAAGGAGGGGTTAATTTTACCACTTGCATGTGAAAAATAACAATGAAAATAGAATAAAAAATACACAACACCGGTTTTCTAATTAGTCCTACCACGATCCTCTTTCACCTTTCGGTTCAATTGGGGATTCGTGGGGTAAGTATTAGTATTACTTTGATTTAAAAATATGGAATAATGAAAAATGTTATCAAAGTATAAAATCCTGCATTATAAGACTAAACTAGAGCAGAAAAGGGAAAAAAAGAAAAAAAAATGAAATGGACGCGGATCCCCCATGGGGGGATGGGGAATGGGCTCGAAAGAGCCTACTCGAAGATAATTTTATTATTATTAAGGGTTACAATAATCAGAAAACTAAATTTCACTTTGGTCCTTGTTATCTGGGATCCAAAGGCTTGGAACAAGCTTAGAACAAGCTAAAATAAAATCACAGCGGTGGGGGAAGGCTCGGGGAAGCTCCGGTTCGCCCAAAAGTTGGAAAACAAGCAGAGTCTCATTCTTTTTTTTGTTAAACCTGCTAAAAAAAAGAGAGAAATTAAAAAATCAAATGTTTCCAAAAACACTTTAAAAGTGTTTTGGGTCACCACACTAATTATCGAAAAGAAACTAAGTTAAAAATTGTTAAAAAGGGTTAATCTAGTTTCTCAAAAAAAGGAACCAAGGAAAGTAAAATTTCCTTGGTATCTTGGCTTGTTGTTTGGGAAGCCAATGAGATATGAAATTTCCTTGCATAATTTGAAACTTTAAAGAACAAAAAGGGAAACTACCTTATTAGCAAGCTACAATTTCCTTTATACTGCTTGCAAAAAAGAGGGTAATTTTAGCTAGATCTCTTCAAATATAACTTTGCATGCAAAAAAGAACTAAGATATAAAATTAGGAAAGGATATTACTTACTAAATCTATATGTGATTTTCTTAATGAGACAAATCTAAGTAATAAGATTCTTAAATGGTAACCAATTTGAAGAAAATTTAAATTTTGAAGGAGGAAGAGGAAAAGAGAAGTGCTTGTTGTTGAAAACAGATCTGCAAAAGAAACTTGTTAGTGAAGCACCGAGGGGCACTCTCTTCACAATATTTATTTGAAATCTAGTGGAATCAAACTTTAACCACAACTCTTCCAATCACAAAAACCCTGCAAGCTAAACATTAACAAATCCTGCAAACAAAACCATTAAATCTGAAGATACATATGAGAAGTAGATGACATAGCATGAAAATAATCTTATTTAGCTTGAAAATATTAGCTCATTCAAACATATGTAGCAAAATAGAAGTAAAATTACTTACAATGATATATTCCTATGATTCCAGTAATCATTCAGGCAGACAAGAACTTAATGCAAAATTTGAAAAAATAGCAGTTCACCTCAAAAGCAGCATGATAATGATGATCCACACATGAAAAGTACTACACAATTTAGCCTCGAAATATTCTCTTTATTTAAAAAAAAGGATGATCAATACAATATTACACAATAGCAATCCCTTTCTTCCCAACTCTAATTAGCTTTAATAAGGAAAAGTTGCTTTATTTATAGCCAGACTCACCAATAGCGGGGCATGCCTGACTGAAGGAGAGACTGCAGCTGGCAGAGAGTTAAGCCGAGCCTGATCTGATGATGAAGTGAGCCTAACTAGACTAGAACTACAAATTGGAGTGACACCTCACTTAGTGAACTGAACCACCCATCAAACAACTTCTAGATTGATCGACACATGTGGAGGAGAGAGAAAGGAGGGCGCAACACCTAGATCTGCATGAACCTATTAAGCTCCTCTTCAGCCTTGATCCCTGCCTTCAGTCAATGAATGACAACTCTCGGTCAATATGAAGCCGATGAGATTGATTTCAATCAAATCGGAGAAAAATCCATTGATATAGGAATTTGGATTTGCTCCATTATTTAATTAATTTATCAATTAAAATAATCAATATTGGATTTTTAGGGTTTTCTGACCTGAGTAATGGGAAAATCACTTAAAACTTAGAAAAAGTGGGTTTATGAGTTTACATGGTGCTATGAGTTAGAAAATGAGCACACCCATGACTAAAACTAATTTCTAAGCCCACTTTTATTACAAAACCATTTTTTCCATTTAGACTATCAAAAAATAGCCAAAACTTTAAAAAAACTTAAAAAATTAAAACCTAGGGGGACTTAGACATGGTCATATGACTCGACCATAATGCCTAGCATGTTTATACATTGACACATATATTCTAATAACCTCAATAGGCCTAAATGCCAAGCTGACCACCCCAACTTTGGAGGTATTGAGTGAAAAACTCATAAATTATCAGTCGTTTATTCAACAAACAATAACAACCAAGGGAAAAAACACTCTGGACTGATCAGATTGACAAATAAATTCCAAGAGACCGAGTCTTTTATAGACACTATCATGCTAGAACATCTTATTACAATTCCCCTACGGGGTATGAACATGTGATATAGTACAACAAGCACTTCCCTGAAGCAATTCTGAAGGTCTTTTGAAGTCCGAACATAATTAGTCTATGATGTACAAAAAAGAAATATTTTACAAGACTAATATACGAAAGAAATTTTTTTAAGGTTAGTACCATACTAGAAAACATCTATAATACTGTTATAGCTGATTTTACCACTCCAGGTGAATCACACTTGTATGGCGTTTCCCCTGTCCCTCTGCAGACTCCTTGGACCATTGTTTGTCCTTTGATGTTTCGTAGACCATCCCTAAAAACATGTGTAAATGCATATAAGTGAATTTTAAACCCTTAATCGCGTATATACACGGGTTTGACCACTAAAACCGTGTACATCGGGATGTGTACAAAATCCAAATCCTTTTGGAGTTTTCCTTGACATGGATCTAACTCACTTGACTCCTGGCCTTCCATATGCCTTGAGATCGCTCGGATTCGACATTTCATTATGCCTTTGAAAATCTATATAAGGAACTCTTTGGTACATTGAAGGCATAAGAGAGAATTGAGAGAAAATAAGCTATAGTCCATTGTTGTCGGAACTTATGCTTGAGTCTGGATCCCTTTGTCCCTTGGAGCACTTTTGTGTTCTTCCCAAGCTTGTCTTTTGCTTGTGAGCTTGCTATCGAGAGATGGAGGATTGAAGTGGTTGAGACCCAAGTGGGGGGTTTAGTTTCTCCGATTCGTAGACGTGCCGACAGAGGTTGTATTCATTGTAATCTCTTATTTTATATTAATAGAAATATATTTTCCTGTCCAATAATGTGTGTTTGAATGAATATTGTATCCATGGGATGATTTCAAATGTTTATAGATTGTTGATTATATATGCTAGAATAGATCTAACACCAATATATATAGTATGCTTGTGTTGTTTACTTGTTTTTGAGGAAGTAATCTATCAATTCAAGCTGAAGTTGGAAAGCTCAACGGGGATCTACTTCAACCATCATGAATAAGGTACAAGGTCTGATCCTTTAGTGTTAGATATTCAATTTCTATTACATATTGGAAAGGATTGATTTCTGGAGTCAAGCTGTCTGTTGTGGTACCGCAAGCCATAGGAATTTCTCTCCATAACAGAATTGGCGACTCCACTGGGGAGTTCCTAGTAGTTGTCCTTTGGGGGTTTTCTATTGGCATTCAATGACTTTGAATTTCTCTTTCTCTCTTGTTTCTGTGTCGGGTCTGGGGGCATGTTTTCTTGGTAGTGTCTGATTGTTGTGAAGTTTGTCTCAGCTTGTCTATTAGCCTTGATTTTTATGCACTTTTCTTCCTGTACGCAAGTTTTGAACTCACAGTTGCGTATACACACAGATTTCTCTTCTATTTCTGTGTATACACACGGGTTTACTACGAACAGTCGCGTATGCCCTTAGTTATGCATTTTAGAGGAAGTTAAATGGTTTCTGGGTGAGTTGTGATGACTGTTGAGTCTCCTTTGATACTGCCAGAGTCTGTATACACCTCTGTTTCTGACCAGAGACATTTTTTTTAAGGGTAAGTTTTTAAAAAAAATGTTCTTGTCATTGCATTAGACTTCTTTTACCTTAGTGCTTTGCTTGAGTGTGCTTGCAGAGTCTGGGGGTTGTAGAATCATTCTTTTGCTTTTTATATCTCATTTTATTTCAAAAAATGCAAAAATATTTGCTTATCATCATGCATTGCATTTTGCTTTTTGCATAGTACTTGCACTAGATTTGCTTTGGAGTATTAGTCGGGATTTCATATAGGAAAGCTTGCATTTATCATTTGAAGAAAATTATGCATTTCACATAGTAGCATACCCTGTTTTCATGGACACAATGCATTTGCATTGATTGTTAGGTGTGCATTTTATTTCATGTTGTGTCATAACACCATTAGTTTCACGACCATATCCCTCTTTTGAGTAATAAAGCCAATTAAAATCAACGCTTAATTAAAATGAACTACACTATTTTATTTGATAGGGTTCACCAACAAGATTAGGTTTTAGGGTCTTGGAATAGTTCACTATGAGTAAATTCTCCAAGACCACTAAACAACAACATGTATGTGTCTGTCCAGGTGAGTGTGTGAATTCCTTGGTATAATTAGTGTTTCTCAGGATCCTCCTCTCAAAAGGGAGTTAAGCACGAGGTAATGTGAGCGGTTATTGATTGGGATGACCCCTAATCATAACTGAGTAGCACCAGAGATATTTCCAAGATTGTATTCGTATCTGGGGGCTCTTTCAAGAGTTTTGGGCTTTGCTACCCTGACCATACGGTTAATTTCACATGCGACTGTCTACCTGAGCATTGATTATATTGAGGTGACCTTAGTGGCCTTACCTAGGATATCGAGGGGGTACTTTGCATGGGTTATTTTGTAGGTGTCCTGGTCAGGTTGGGGTCGGACAACATAGTCACTTTACCCGTTGAAGCTGAGGGCCACAATAATTGGTTACGTACCTCCGCTTGTTGTGTATGGGATTCTCAAGCCTCTCCTAGGTGAGACATACCTAATTCATTCGGGAGCTCACTTATCCTACCCTTTATTGCTTGCATTTGAATTTAGATTTTATTGGTGATTGCTTTATGCACAATAGCTTGCCTAGAGTTTGCGTAGATAGAGAGTCTTTTATATTTTTGAGTCATTGTGGATTCGGGTGCAGCTCCTTGCCATTCTCATCGTTTAGCAGGACTTTCACCTTCTACATCTCCTCCTCCTTTGGGAGAGAGAAATAGACAGTCTAGGTGGACTACTTCGCGCATTGATTCACACACCATGGGAGACCATATAGAAGGTATTCTTGAACCACCTTCTCCCATTCATGTGGAAGATGGGGAGTTTACTCCTAACTATGATCCTTCACCCGACTTAACTGAGTTAGGTCCTATGATTTCTGATATAGGAACCTTTCATGATAGACCTACTTACTCTAGGGTTGATTCCCGATTGATGCATCACCGATATGGTATGCCGGAGGATGGTGAGACTCATTTTGAAGCCACGAGCATGAGTTATGGTAGTTATGGTATGTCTGGTTTTCCCACACATGATTTGGCATTTCATGTTGAATCTGAGTTCGAGCCTAACACTATGCCTGGGGGAACTCTCATTCCTTACCATGCGGAGAGGTTTGGGAGCACTAGTCACATTGCACCTTCCATCCCAGTGGTGGAAGCTACATCACATTTTCCTCCTAGGTCTAGGGTTAGTGATCCTATTAGGATACCAGATCCAAGACGAGTGACTAATAGGGAACAATACGTACTTAATTACACATATCGCTTTGTCCTCTGTCCCTAGTTCTTTGAATGGTCACCCTCCACCTCATTCACATGGTCCTTCAGGCCGAAACGTTGCTATGAGTTATGTCCGTATTGCGATTACTACACCAGTTGTGTCTCATGTTTACATACCGCCCGTTGCTTCGGGAGGTTATGTTCATACTTGTAGAGGTTATGTTACTAATTTCGGAGTGTATATTCCTACTTCCAATATGTATATTCCTACTTCCAGAGCGTGTATTCCTACCTACGGAGTGTCTCATGGGACATCGCATGCGATGACTTGTGGACCTTATTATGGGACACAATATGGATAGGGTTCTTCACCTTATGGGGGCGGGTATCAACAAGCTGATTACTCTCCAAATTACAACTTTGTATCTCCAAATAGTCAAGGTCCACCACATTATGGTGCTTCCATGCCACCCTATATGGGTCAAACGAGAGGAGGGCACTATGGCCAAAGCCATAGTGGTAATCTGACCTATGTGAATCAGAACTATCAGGGAGTGATCCATCGACCTCATCATCCTAGGATCCCTTTCCTCGCAACGCTAAATCTTCCTGACTTGTCGAGATTGAGGAACGATCCTGTAGCTCATGACCTCACTTGGCCGGCTGTCCCTACTAAGCTTCCCTCGGACATACCCAAGTTCGAGGGAAAACTGGGAGAGGATGTGAGAGAACACATTACTACTTTTGACCTATGGTGCTCTTCGAATTCCTTACACCAGGATTCCATCCATTTAAGGCTGTTTCAACGCACCCTTATAGGGCCTGCTATGAAATGGTATATAGAGCTACCTAGGGGGGCATTCACTTTGTTTGATGACCTAGTGATGACTTTTATTAACCACTTCCAGCTACCAGTGCATTCTGACGTTGGTACTGAACTCTTGTCGACATTTCAACAGGATAAAGCCACACATATATCTCGAATCACTTCCAAGAGTGGCATAGACGAAAGAGGTTAATTAAAGACTTTATATTGCCGAAATTACTCCTCGAATGGTTCCTTAAGTCGTTATTACTGTATATAGCGAAGGATGTTTCTACATCTAGAGTGCAAAATGAGGAACAAGTGATTTTTAGGGCGCAGGAACTGGACTTGATTTATGCTCAGTTTGGTTTGTTATATGAGATCATTCCCAACGCTCCGCGTTCAAGTTTCAACCCCAAAGTTAAACCTGGACCACATGCCAATGGAATTGTGGGTTGTGCGAGTGCTAAACATGTGTATTCGGTTGCAAAACAAGTTAGTTAATTGTCAATCAACCAATATACTTTGGGACAAGTCATGGCTTCATCTCAACTTTCCCAAACGACGAGTGTGCTTTCAGTACAATCGTCGAACCAAAAGGGTATCCAACAACCCGGACGAAATAAAAAGAAGGGTAAGAATAATAGTAAGGGTGGGAATCAGAATGAGAATGTGAATAATGGCAAGAATGCTCATGATGCTGGGGGGGACAAGCAAGCTAAACGTAAGGTTAAATTCCCTTGCAAGTTTTGTAAGGACGATCACCTCACTTACTTGTGCCCTTGTATCGATGAAGCCTTGAGATTCTTGGCTTAGGACCTAGCTGTGCTAACTAACCATTTACCTCACAATCAAAATATGAACTCGAGGCCCCATGATCAGTCTGGTGGTGATCAAGATCCATTGAAGGGTAGTGGTCATGGTTGCATTAACATGGTACGTGCTGCGAAAGTTGTGACCCATGAGAAGGACTATGGTTCATCACAACCTAGCCTAGGAAAGGAACCTGATCCACCAGGGTATCCTTTGCATTTTGAGAAACCTATGGATAAACTTGAAGCTGCACCTCGCATTCCTAAGGGAGTCCTTAAGCGTTCGGGGCACAATATTAATTCCCGATCCACCTAGAACTATTCAGTTGTCAAGGATATGGGCCATACTCCTTGTGCGATGTCTGCATTGAAAGTACTTCAGAGTTGTCCTTCACAAAGGAAGGCTTTGATTTCTGCCCTTGGTGTGAATGATGATGATTCTTCCTCCGTGATTAAATTTGAAACCATAGGAATTCAGCCTCGCTTGCCTTACTATGTGTCTCTTTTGATTCACGTAGAATGTCTTAACATGACCATCAGGCACACTGTGATTGATGAAGGTGCTGCCGCTTCTGTGATGTATTTATTGTGTTGGAAGGGTTTAGGTTCCCCTGAGCTATCTAAATCAGCGACCATGTTAACTGCGTTCGATGGGAGATCGTTTAGGCCACACGGGATCCTTCCTTCCATTAAAGTCCATTTGGGAGGGAAGACCGTTGCGATAGAGGTTGAGGTGGTTGATGCACCCCTTGACTACAATCTCTTGTTGGGTGGGAATTGGTTGTACAGTATGCATGTCGTAGCTTCTTCCCTATTTTCCGTTGTATGCATTCCATTTAACGGGAAGATAGTCATGATTGATTAAACGAAATTCAAGAATCCGTCTGTTACCGCATATTCAGGATCTTCGATCCTGATCGTTGAACACTCTCAGCCGGCAACTGGGAGTGTGGGTGTAGCCATGTATCAATCCCTCATGGGAAGCTTTAGTTGTTCTGCACCGATCCTTATGATAGGGTCTAGCTCCAGTGAGGATTCGACATCTATGAGATCGGTGTCTTTTTGCATGAGTCATATGGAAGACCCTTGGGTTCCTCCTACACTGAGTACTCCGAGTGAGCCCATCATGGCGAACATGTCGTTTCCTACAACTATGATAGCTTATCAAGCTAATCTTGAGTATGTTGTAGAGCCCAGTCCTTCCTCTTCACGGACGGAGGAGGAGGACCCTTATCTACTGCCGGCATGGGAAGTGTAGTCTTCTCATGTGCATGACTGCCTTGATACTATTTTCCCTTTAGATGAAGCGATTATTGAGGCCATGTCTGGAGTTCAGCCACCATGGGAGGAACTCCATCATAGATCTCACTTTCTTCCCGAGCTTGATTGCTTAGAGAGTGAGGAATTTAGGGAGGTTCTTAGTGAGATAGTTGGTAGTCCTATGGTTCCATTAAGCTCTCCTAGTCAGATGGCTGATGGAAACATGGCAAACATATCTTCAATGATTCCTATCAATATCTCTCGCGATCCTGGAAAGATAGAGAATTTCTATATTGGGGCAGAATGTTCCCATGCTGAGATTCTAGAATACACCAAGCTATTTAAATAATTTCATGATATATTTTCTTGGTCTTACGACGAAATGCCAGCAATCGACCCTCGGATTATCAAACATGAGATTAATACTTATCCCAACGCTAAGCCTGTTCGACAACGCTTGCGTGCGGTGAATCCTAGGAAAGCACCCGCCATTAAGGCAGAGATAGAGAAACTGTTGAAAGCCAGTTTTATCTATCCCGTTCCCTTGATGGAGTGGGTTTCAAACCCCGTTCCAGTGGATAAGAAGCAGGGAGAAATCCGCATATTAGGGGGCATATGTTATAGCTGATTTTACCACTCCAGGTGAATCACACTTGTATGGCCTTTCCCCTATCCCTCTGCAGACTCCTTGGACCCCTTGGACCATTTTTTGTCCTTTGATGTTTCCTAGACCATCCCTAAAAACATGTGTAAATCCATATATGCAACTTTTAAACCCTTAATTGCATATATACGTGAGTTGTACCACTAAAGCCACGTACATCGGGATGTGTACAAAATCCAAATCCTTTTGGAGTTTTCCTTGACATGGATCCGACTCACTTGACTCCTGGCCTTCCATATGCCTTGAGATTGCTTGGATTTGACCTTTCATTACCCCTTTGAAAATATATATAAGGAACTCTTTGGTACATTGAAGGCATAAGAGAGAATTGAGAGCAAAGAAACTATAGTCCATTGTTGCCAGAACTTATGCTTGAGTTTGCATCCCTTTGTCCCTTGGAGCACTTTTGTGTTCTTCCCAAGCTTGCCTTTTTCTTGTGAGCTTGATATCGAGAGATGGAGGATTGAAGTGGTGGAGACCCAAGTGGGGGATTTATTTTCTCCGATTCGTAGACGTGCCGACAGAGGTTGTATTCAATGTAATCTCTGATTTTATATTAATAGAAATATCTTTTCCTGTCCAATAATGTGTGTTTGAATGAATATTGTATCCATGGGATGATTTCAAATGTTTATACATTGTTGATTATATATGCTAGAATAGATCTAACACCAATATATATAGTATGCTTGTGTTGTTTACTTGTTGTTGAGTAAGTAATCTATCAATTCAAGCTGAAGTTGGAAAGCTCAACGGGGATCTACTTCAACCATCCAGAATAAGGTACGAGGTCTGATCCTTTAGTGTTAGATATTCAATTTCTATTACATATTGGAAAGGATTGATTTCTGGAGTCAAGCTGTCTGTTGTGGTACCCCAAGCCATAGGAATTTATCTCCGTAACAAATACAACAATATGATAGATGGAATTTTAAAAATACATGTAGGGAAAGGTTTAGAAATTGTCCCTGAAACCACCAATGCCAATAATGGCATCAAACCGTCTCAGCGAAGAACATCTTGAGGATAAATGCATTCATTGGTAGGCTTAACCTTTCTCCTTCTAGGTCATTTAGATAGAAATATTTTGCTCCTGTGATTTTATCAATGATATATGGCCCCAACCATAAGATGTCAAAATTTATATGTTTCGCAGGTTTCTCCCGCCATTTGTCCCTGTTAAGTTAGTAAATGTTTTCTTCAATTTTGGTTTGACTTCTCCAATTTTGGTTTGATTTATATTTTCTTTCAAAGCTTTCATTTACTTTAATTTTGATTTTTCCCTCCTTTTGGAAAGTTTTGTCTAGTGTTTGTTTGAAATTTTGAGATTGCTTTAGAAATTTTGAATTTTAAACCATAGGCTGTTTTTGAATAAGGATTTTTTAAAGTTATCTTATCAAATGGTGGACTCATAAGGCATATTTTGAGCATACCTACACTCAAGCAACTTTTAAAACCTTATACAAAATATCAAAAAGCTGAAAAGGAGCGAAAAAATAGCACCAAGGATATTCTTGTAGTGCTGGAGCAGAAAATTACAAAGGGCGCGCTACAAGAATATCGCGGCCCTTTTATTTTTCGATTTTCAAGCAAGTTTTTATCATGATTTTAATCTGTGAATGATTAATCACATACGGTGAGCTATTGGATACGTGTAAGCCTCAATTTTAGCACGATTCCAGGTGGTTTTGAGTCGAGAAACAAATCATGGCCATCATTGCCCATAATGCGGAATTGGTTTGACAATTATCAGCAAATTTCAGTCTAAGGTGGCATGATTTGCCTTTCACACACATTATCAGAGGAAAGGAGGGCTCGTGAAGTAAATCAAACCACTAGAAAGGTGGATTATGTTGCTGCAGAGCAGAGACAGAGTTATGAAGGCCAGCGAAAATTAGGGATTTTCAATCCCGTTACCTGCAGTCAAAGTGATCACATAAAGACATCTGTACACACAAGGAAAGGTAGTTGACAGCTCAAGACATAGGTTTAAACCATTGCAATTGAACAGTTGGCAGGTATTTCACTATTAGCCCCTATAATTGAAAATTTGGGAATTTTCTCACTGGAGGTCGTTTTGGAGAAATTAGTTGAGGCAAGGGTTAAAATAGGTTCCAAAATGAAATGTTAACCCCAGAAATAACTGCCTAGAGCTGTTCTGAAGAATTTTATTGAACAGAGCATTAAAATAACCCTAAGCTTAAAGCATTCAGTTTTTGGAACTTCGAGATAGTTTGAGGGAAATTTGCTTATGTTTTGGCTCTCTAATACACTCAAAAAACTTTGATATTGATACAGTATGGGTGTAATGAGCTGACTGATTAAGATTCCTGTCATACCTAATGCTAATTTGAGTCATAGTCTACAGGAAGCAGCATTGGAATGAATTATAGACTGTTTTATTATGCTCATCCCTTACACAGGAAGTCTTCAGTAGACTAAGAAGCTAGTGAATTGTTGTCACATATGCAAATTCAATGGTTTTGAAAGATGAGGTTGGCATTGATACACAGGGTTCGAGGAGAATCCCTTGGCTGATTGAATAATGTGCAGAATAGCTAATTTCTTTAACAATACAGAGGAAACCGAATACCAATTTGCAGCAGCACCTAGATTGATATGTGTGGAAGTTTTTTGTTTTGGAAACTGATGGAAGTTGCAGGGATTTGATGAGCTGAAAGAGATAAGTGTTAGATGAACAGTCTACAATCAATCTCAAAGTGATAACAGAGTTCATTTATAAAAAAATATTTTTTGTGCAGAGATGTTCATGAATCATGCTGACAGGGTGTAGATACTGATACATAGTTTGCTTGACAGGTTGAAGATGGTCTTTTGTTTAAAAAACAGTCTGATTGGTGATTAAGTTTCAAATATTTTGCAGTTAGCCTATACATAGACCTAATTTGCATTGTTAGGACAAATCAACATGGAAGCCCTCGATGATGTTAATTTGTCCTCTTATTGAGAAGTTTTACTTCACCTTTTAAAATATACAGGTCTGTTCAGAAATGTGCAAGAATTGTGAAGAAGTTTGAAGGAGCAGAAAACCACTTTATAAAGCATCTTCTGAACCCTAAAACCAGACAGCTTCTAAGTTTCTGAAGGAGAAAGATGGGCAAGAGTGGCAAAAGTGGTAAAATCAATAGGGTTGATCCCACTGACTTAACTTGGATTGAGAAGCTCCCTGATTGTGATGAATTGTTCCAACAGGAAGGTTGGCTGAATTTCTTCAGGAAGATAGATGGCTACAATGCACAAGTGTCTTGTAAGTTTGCTCAGGGTCTGAAAGATGATATGGTCACTTTTGATGCTCTCAAATTCAAGTTGACTGTAGAACTAATTGCAAAAGCTACTGAGATCAGTAATGAGGGTGAGACTTGGTTCAAAAAATTACCCTTTGACTTTGAACCTCAGAGATACCTGTTACCCAATGTGAATCCTGATTGGAATAAAGGTATTCTTATCCAGAATTTCAGAAAAGAGTGGGTTGAGCCAATTAGAATATTGCAAAGCTATGTGACTTGTGAGGGCAGGTATTCATATGTATTTAAATATCATTTTAGATTCCTCCAACACATAGTAGGAGTCTCAAAGATGAACCTGCCATTCTTCTTTTTGAAGATCCTGCAGAAAATGTCCAGCAGGGTAAAACAGCATGAAGATCACACATCCCAGTCAATTTTTCATCATGGATTGATCAAGCTAATCATCAGTACTATGTTGCAGCATGAGGGAAGAACTTGGGACTTTTTTCTGTTTTGGTCTGGTATTCATGTCAAAAAGGAAGAACAGCAACCAAAGAGGCAAACTGATAAAGGAATTGTGATGATGAAGAAGCTAGGTCATAAACCTAAGCTCGAGGTTAAAACTGAGGAAATAGCTGAGCAGATGGAAGAAGAGGTAGCAGAGCAGGTGAAGCTGGACAGCAAATTTAAAAGGTCATCAGTTGGCACCACAGGCAGGTATTAATTGTTTGCAAAAGAGGAACTGCAGCTTAGGCAGCAGCCCACAGTACCTGCAGAAGATTCTGAAGAAACTAAAACTATTGTTGAAGAAAAGGCTGATTTATTTGAAGATGAAGTTCAAACTAAACCAAGAAGTCCACTCACCGTCCTTTCAGATGATGAGGGATATCTACTAGAAGAAGAGCATCCACAGCCCATTGATGAACCAGAAGGCAGGCATGGAACTTGTGAAGAATTCCTCACCTCAGACATCAAAGCAGCTGAACCTCATAAGAAGAAAAAGAAGGCTATAACTTCATATTGGAGGCCTAAGACTAGGCCAACCAATAAATTGAGATCGAATATGAAGAAGATACTTAACTCTAAACTGGATTCCAAACAAAAGACTGTTGTAATTGATACTACTTCAAGTGAAGAAACAGAAGTTGGTAAAATAGACATCAAAAACAAAGGAAAATCAGTGGTTAGACCTTCTTGTCCTCAACCTGCTGTGTTAGAAAGATTGTCACAGTCTGCAAAAGACACAAGTCAGCCTGCTTCTAAATTATCTGAAATAATTGTTGAGATAAAAGATAAACTCTTAAAACAGCAGGAAGAAGAAAAGGCAAAAGCATGTCCTCTTGAAAATCAGGAATGGGAGGAAGAAGATGAAGCTATACTCAGGCAAGCAGGAATTATAGAAGAGTCTATTATTCCTGTTGATTTCTCAGATTTTTTAATGCAGGATGCAAATGTACTGGAAAACCCTAGTTTTGATGATGAAAGCTTGCAGGAAAGTGTTCAGAAATACAAGCAACAGGTAAAACAATTACAAGAGACTAATGATAGTTTATTTAAAGTCAACAGGGGGCTTATAGAGGAGTTGCAAGATGGCCATCATCATTTCCTAGAGCTATCAGAAGTGTCTAAAGAAGTGCTAAAAAGGAAGAAAGCTACTGACAGGTATTCTACAAAGCTAGAGAATACAGTTGAAAGTTTACAGCAGGAGAATGAAGACCTTCAGAAAAAGATAGCTGATATGGAAAAGAAACATAAACGATCAAAGAGGAGGTCTCAAAACCTAGATGGTATAGCACTACTTGCTGAAGCAGCGAAGGAGCTTTGAATCAGTTATGCTTTAATTAATGTATCTGTTTGATAAACAGTTTCTGTTAATGATTTGCTATTTTTAGCAATTTTGTAAAAATGTACTTTTTACTTTACCTTAGTAGGTCGATGGAGATAGTTAGGATTAGTGACCTAACTGATTTTGTAGAAGATTACTATTTATAGGAGTTAGAAAGACATTTGAGAGGTTCGATTTTTGGGAGCTTTCAGGAGGTCTTCAAGATCAGTTGGTTTTCAGACTTGTTTATGAGTAAGGTACATAGCTCTTGTATGCAGTGGTTGATGAAACTATGAGATATACATGACTTTTATCCTTCAGTTGTTTGTATTGGATTCATTTTTCTTCTTGTCTAGTTGCTTAAATTGACAGATTCATTGCTGGTTAATGTGTGTTTGCTGGTAATGCCTGTTATTTATGTATGAACCTCAATGCTGTTTCTGATTGGATCTTGTTATTTATAACATGCATCTTCATTGTCTATTGCTTATGATTTAGTAGTTACCTTACTTAGGAATGTATTCCCTGACTGTTTTCAAAGTTCATAACCAAAAACACATTACAGAAACCCTAAACCTTGATTTTATTGAGTTTTATATTTGAGTGTGTGTTGGCTTGTTTCTCTGGCCTTAGAAACAATTTCTGACACAAACAGTCCCAATGCAAGACTGTGTCACCTACTTGAAATCCTATGCAGGCCAGGTAGATCTATCAAAGGTTCTCTTGACTTTGTCTGAATTTTTGATACTTTGGTCAAGGGAATTTCTTCTATTCTCATCTAACTCGATCAACTGGTTGATTCTATTCTAAATGGAATCCTGATCTGAGCTAAAGGCCTGGAGAAGCTGATACACTAGAAGCTTTAAGTGGATAGGTAAGGTGAAATCTAGGCCATATACAAGTTCAAAAAATCTCCTTCCGGTTGAACTTTTCTTTGTGATTCTATCGGTCCATAATGCAAAATTGATCTTACTATCTCAAGCCTTTTTATTATCACCAATAGTTTTCTTGATTATGGTCATTAATCTTTTATTACTTGACTCAGCTAGACCATTTCGTTGGGGATAATAGTTTGATGAATGGGATAGGACAATGCCGTACTTGAAACAAAATGATGACATATCAGACAAAACGAAGCATGGGCCATTAGTTCTCAAATGTTTAAGGGATTTGACAATAGCATTATCCCATTTCTCCATGGTGGTATACTTCAAATATGCATGTTGCAAGGCTCTACTCATAAAGGCTATAGGTTTCTCTTGTCCCTCCTTATTCTTTTGAAGAAAAACACCAAAAATGGTGTCCTCTGAGGAAAAGGAAAATATATGAAATTCCTTGGAATAATTTGAACTGATCAAGATTGGGGACTTGGATATAGCATCTTTGATAGACTTGAAAGCATATGTCCCTTCATCCGTCCATTGAAATTTAGCATCTGTCTTTAATAACTTTTGTAAGGGCTTCATTAATTCTGCTAAATTTTGGATGAATCTCCTTATGAAATTAATCTGACCATTGAAAGACTGGAGAGATTTAATATTCTAAGGCAAGGTAGTTTCTTAATGGCTTCAACTCCCTTAGGATCGACTTTGACACCATCCTTAGAAATGATGTGTCCCAACAACTTGGCTTCATCAAACCCAAAGATTGACTTGGCAGGGTTTAACGAAATACCATATTTCCGACATCTTATGAAAACCTACCTAAGATGACTTATGTGGTCAAATATTTCTTTTGAGAAAAAAGTTATGTCATCTTAATATATTTCGATTATTTTTACTATAAGTTCTTTGAAGGAAAAATCCATGGCTCTTTGGAAGGTAGAACCAGCATTTAATAAGCCAAAATCCATTCTCAAAAATTTATGAGTGCTCCAAGGTGTGGTGAATGTAGTTTTATGTTGATCTTATTTACTTACCAACACCTAGTTATACCCGAAAAAGCCATCCAACATGGACAACATTCCTGATCCTTTTACTCTTTGAATTAATGTTTCCATGTCGGGAAATGGGTAATTATCCTTAAGGAATGATGTATTTAGATTTCTGAAATCTATACATATTCTAATTGACCCATTCTTCTTTCTAACAAAAACCAAGTTGGAGCACCATGATGAATGTTTTGTAGGTGCTATGATGCCTACTGCTAAGATATTCTAAAGTTCCTTCTGCATAATGGGGGCCAACTTAGGATTTATTCGCCTAAGATTTTTTCTAAAAGGATTGACCTCCTTAGCCTCTTCTGTGAGGGGAATAGTGTGTTGAAACACATCTTCCCGATAGGCTTTATGCTCATCATAACTAAAATCCAACACATCTCTCTACTCTTTGATTAAGTTGATCAAACTGTTCCTTTCCTTTCCTTTTCCGGCTTTGGAATAAGCCTTGTCAAAGTACATTTTCCAGAACTCATCTATCTTTTCATCTTTAATGTTTTCCTTAATAGGGGCCATGAAATTTGACAAGATAGCATAGTTTCCAAAGTTATCAGTGCAATGTAGAAATTCATTTCTAGGTGTTTTAGGTTTTTCTACATGATGTTTCCTTAGCTTCTCTCTATGGAGTATCACCCTAGTTTTTTCTGACGCGAGTATAGTAGCATATGTCCAATCCATTTGAATGTACACGCCAAGTGTTGCAGCCCAATTTCTGGATAGCAACATACCCCAATTATCTAGCACATCAATCACTACCACATCCATCAACATGTCGATGTCAGGATACTTGGCCAACTTAACATGTAGATTTAAGATTATCCCTACCACCTCAAATTATCTTGCATCCATTGCACAAACATTATGGTAGGGTCAGGTGAGCTTTAGATTTAGCTGTTCCATTACATTTCTTGTCATGACATTTGATGAAGCACCTGAATCTAACATGCAGTTATGAAGGAGAAGGTTATCAACTAAGAGAGAGACACAAAAAGGAGGGTGGTCTTCTCTTTTCAGATCAACACTGTTTAGGACTATAGGCATATCCATAGGTTCAATGTGTTCAACTTAAAATATAGCATTATTATTAGGGAGAGGATCCTCTTTGACAACATTATGAGTTTTATTATGACTATCCTCTATGGCTTTAAACAACTTTTCTTTTTGACCAGGAATTTTAAGGACATCACTTGCATAAACAGAAACCTTATCACTACTTAACCATTCTCCCATGTCAATCTTTGGTTCTGGGATAATAGAGGGATGTGGGAGAGGAGGAGTGGTTACCTTAGGTTTGTACTATTTAGCTAGTGAAGAATTCTCCTTCCTTTGATAAACTGCACCTTTGAATCTAGCCTCCTTCATTTCCTAAATTTTTTTCTGAAGTAGGCATTTCACCATAGAAGTTGGAAAGGAGGTCCTTTTCATAACTATAATATGTGGCTTGCTGCCAATGCTGGTTTGACAAAAGTTAGGTTTGGCCTACCATGCATACATGATCGAGCTTCTTTGAAGTTGTTTCCTGACAGCTAACCTGGGGAATTCCATGTTCCATGACTTGATTTGCAACATAACAAGTGCTTTCTTGGTGGAATTGTTCACAAGGTCTACATCATTGAATCACGTCCTCTACCATGTTAGTTGAGTCTAATTGGTTTGGAATCCTAGGCTCTTGCTGAGGGGATTTGTGGGGGATTTCTTCTGATACATTAGATTTTGCTTGGGCTGAAATTTCCTATGTCCATTGTTCCTTTCCATCATGATCAATCTATTCTGCATATGATTCAATTGTGCAGCATGATTGGCCATTTGTTGGTTTTGACTAGTAACCAAGTTTTTTATCATGTCCAACACCTTTTCCATTGGATATTTAGAAGTTCCCTTTTCTTCTGATTCAACATCTTTACCCTTGGTATCTTTGTTGTAGGAAGTGTTTCCCCTAGTGTACCCTGGAATGTTGGACGTTCCTGAAGATTGCATATTCTTTTTTATTTTCTTGGCCAATTCTTGGGTAGTTTTTAGATTGTCCGGTTATTTATCTCTCAACCGGTACCTTAATTCATCGGTGAAGGCTTCAATGTAGGATATGAGGATAGAGGCATCTTTTGGCTTGATGTCTCTAGGAATTTCTGCAACCACACACCTGGATTCAGTGTTAAATTCATCCATGGTTTCATTCTCCATCTTCTTTATGCTATGAAGGGAAGCAAGCAAATGTCTTGGTTCCTTCTTTTCTCCCCATTTCTTCCTAAAACCATCTTGGAATTCACTAAAAGTTTTATATGAATCATCATCTAGGTCGAGGTACCATTCTCCAGCACCTTGTTCTAAGGATAAAGCAAAGAGCTTCATTTTGACATCGTCATGATCATGGGCAGCATCATTGTAATAACTGACCAGGTGCTTCTCAAACTTCTGAAGGTGAGACTTGGCAGTGGTGGCATTATTTCCATGAAATATGTGGAGCTTCTTGATAGCATCATTTGGAATGGCATGGGGAGCACCTTCTATCTGATCAAAGATGAGGGGTTTGAAGAATTTCTTCATTTCTTGAGATTGGTGAATATGACTCTCTACAAATATGTGATGGATATCTGAGAGGGATTGGTCTCCTAAATATTTAAGGTTTCTATGAGAAGTGTGCCTATTCACTCTTCTCTAATAAACCTTTCGGTATCAAGGAGAGGATCGAATAATTGCTGGCGGTTTCTTCGGGTAGAAATTCTTGGAGGGATGTTAGAAAGTGGAGTCTCTATATGGATTGAGTTTTAATTTTTATGTTTTTAAAGACAAGATCAATCAATTTTTTTTTATCTTTTTAGTTGTTTAGGAAAAGGTTAAGCTAAGTCGTACTCGGGAATAAAAATATGTATCCCTGGCAATGACGCCAAAAAGTGTTGCCGCCTTTCACACAACTGGGGGGGAACGTGGCAGAAATATTCAAGCCACTCAGTGTGTCCTTGGGGGAAAGTCTCGAGTCAAGGTTGTCACCTTGTTCTTGAATCCTCCGTTTAGGAAAAATCCTAACGAAGCCAAGGGTGTAGACCCTACGAGTTACTAAGGATGGTTACTTAGATGATGATGGTATTAAAAGAGTAAGTTTTTTAGGAGTTTTGATTTAACAATTGTAAAATACAAATAACATGATGAGATAATCACAAGTAAGCACAGAATGACACCCAATGGAATAAAGATTGAAAGAAATAAACAGTTGAACAGTGTCTTAAAATGGAGTCAGAAATAATTAAGAGTGCTTGCAAGTGCTGGAGTGAATGTTGTGGAATTGTATCTTGGTACTTTTTAAATTAATGTGAAAACATGAGTGAATTAAATTAGGCGGGGAGACTCTAGATATACCCAGGGGGTACTTGGAGTATGTCCAAAAGTAACAACCACTGCAGCTACTCACAAGGAATGTGTGGGCTGAATAAAGTCTCTGAGACTGTGTTCATAATACACTCGCTAGGATGTAACAGAGATCGACACCTCGAGGTCACTTTCCAGTAGTTCCCACTTCCTTTGGGTATTTTTCCACTGTTTACGGTTTAATCAAGGCATTGGATTTTCTCCTGAGGTGGTTAATTGGTGAAAATGAATCCTAATTATTCTAGTCACTCATGTTGCTTTTGATGCATCTTGACAGATCGAATGAACCGCAGCCAAGTGCAGAGCATAGACACCGGAATCTTGTAAATTTTAGTAAATTATTAAGAGCATGTTCTTGTCAAAAAGAATACCCTCTAGGAATCTCTTTCGGTCCAAGTGGACCTCAATCGGAAAATCAAGGAGGGGTTAATTTTACCACTTTCATGTGAAAATAACAATTAAAATAGAATCAGAAATACACAACACCGGTTTTCTAATTAGTCTTACCATGATCCTCTTTCACCTTTTGGTTCAATCGGGGATTCGTGGGGTAAGTATTAGTATTACTTTGATTTCAAAATATGGAATAATGAAAAATGTTATCAAATTATACAATCCTACATTACAAGACTAAACTAGAGCAAAAAAGGGAAAAAAAGCAAAAAATATGAAATGGACGCAGACCCCCCCGGGGGGATAGGGAGTGGGCTCGAAAGAGCCTACTCGAAGATATTATTTTTTATTATTAAGGGTTACAATAATCAGCAAACTAAATTTCACTTTGTTCCTTGTTATCTAGGATCCAAAGGCTTACAACAAGCTAAAATAAAATCACAGCGGTGGGTGAAGCCTCTGGAAAGCTCCGGTTCGCTCAAAAGTCAGAAAACAGGTGGAGTATCCTTCTCTTTTTTGTTAAACCTGATAAAAAACAGCGAGAAATTAAATCAAATGTTCCCAAAAACAATTTAAAAGTGTTTTGGGCCACCACACTAATTACTGGAAATAAACTAAGTTAAAAGTTGTTAAAAAGGGCTAATCTAGTTTCTCAAAAAAAGGAACCAAGGAAACAAAGCTTTCCTTGGGATCTTGGCTTGCTATTTGGGAAGCCAATGGGATATGCACTGTCCTTTCAGAATTTGAAACTTTAAAGAACAAAAAGGGAAACTACCTTATTAGTAAGCTACAAATTTCCTTTATAATGCTTGCAAAAAAAATGGTAATTTCAGCTAGATCTCTTCAAATATAGCTTTGCATGCAAAAAAAGAACTGAGATCTAAAATTAGGAAAACGATATTCCTAACTAGATCTATATGTTATTTTCTTCATGAGACAGATCTAAGCATTAAGATTCTTAAATGGTAACCAATTTGAAGAAAATTTAAATTTTGAAGGAGGAAGAGGAAAAGAGAAGGGCTTGTTGCTGAAACAGATCTACAAAAGAAACTTGTCAGTGAAGCACCAAGGGGCACAATATTTGCAATATTTATTGGAAAACCAGTGGAATCAAAATTGAACCACAACTCTTCTAATCACGGAAAACATGCAAGATAAACAACAAATCTTGCAAACAAAACCATTAAATTTGAAGATACATACGAGAAGTAGATGACATAGCATGAAAATAATCTTATTTAGCATGCAAATATTAGCTCATTCAAACATATGTAGAAAAATAGGAGTAAGTAAACTTACTTACAATGATCTATTCCTATGATTCCAATAATCATTCAGGTAGACAACAACTTAATGCAAAAATTGAAAAAATAGCAGTTCACCTCAAAAGCAGCATGATAATGATGATCCACACATGAAAATTACTCCACAATTTAGCCTCCAAATATTCTCTTTATTTAAAAAAAAGGACGATCAATACAATATTACACAATAGCAATCCCTTTATTCCCAACTCTAACTAGATTCAACAAGGAAAATGTTGCTTTATTTATAGCCAAATAGACCAAGAGGGGCGCATGCCTAACTAAAGGAGAGACTGCAGCTGATAGAGAGTTAAGATGAGCCTGATATGATGATGAACCGGGTCTAACTAGACTAGAACTACAAATCAGAGTGACACCTCACTTAGTGAACTGAACCACCCATCAAACAACTGCCAGATTGATCCACACGTGTGGAGGAGGGATGGAGGACGGCACAACAGCTAGATCTGCATGAGCCTGTTAAGCTCCTGTTCAGCCTTGATTCATGCCTTCAGTCAATGAATGACAACTGCTGGTCAATCTAAAGCCGATGAGACTGATTTCAATCAAATCAAAGAAAAATCCACTGATTTAGGAATTTGGATTTGCTCCATTATTTAATTAATTTATTAATTAAAATAATCAATATTTGATTTTTAGGGTTTTCTGATTTGAGTGATGGGAAAATCACTCAAAACTTAGGAAAAGTGGTTTTATGGGTTTACATGGTGCTCTGAGTTAGAAAATGAGCACGCCCATGACTGAAACTTATTTATGAGCCCACTTTTATTACAAAACCAAATTTTGCATTTAGACTATAAAAAAATAGCCTAAGTTTTGGAAAAATTAAAACTTAAAAAAAACTAAAAAAACTAAAAAAAAATTAAAACCTGGGGGGACTTATACATGTTCGTATGACTCGACCATAATGCCTAGCATGTTTATACATTGACACATAGACTCTAATAACCTCAATAGGCCTAAATGCCAAGCCAACCACCCCAACTTTGGAGGTATTGAGTGAAAAACTCAGAAATTATCAGTCGTTTATTCAACAACCCATAATAACCAAGCAAAAAAAACAGTCTAGGCTGATCGGATTGACAAATAAAGTCCAAGAGACCAAGTCTTTTACAGACATTATCATGCTAGAACATTTTATTACAATTCCCATATGGGGTATGAACATGTGATATAGTACAACAAGCACTTCCCAGAAGCAATTCTGAAGGTCTTTTGAAGTCCGAACAAGTCATCTTTGTCCGGTTCACCAGGCTCACTTGATAAAAAACCACTAAGTACAACTTAGGTGGTAACATATGGCTCCATCTAGGGACACATGCTATGACTAATCTTCTGATCAAAGAAGAGGATGCGATAACTTGAGAATCTATGGGTCCTGCATAGCAATTAAATCTTGTCAGTAACATGTATATAAAAGAAACCAACTGTAAAAGCAGATTAATATACAGAATTAGTATATGATGTACAAAAAAGCAATATTTTACAAGACTAATATATGAAATAAAAAATTTCAAGGTTAGAACCATGGTACAAAACATCTATAATACAACAATATGATACATGGAATTTTAAAAATACATGCAGTGCAAGCTTTAGAAATTGGCCCTGAAACCACCAATGCCAATAAAGGCATCAAACCGTCTCAACGAATAACATATTGAGGATAAATCCATTCACTGGTAGGATTAACCTTTCTCCTTATAAATCATTTAGATAGAAAGAATTTGTTCTTGCGATTTCATCAATGATATAAGGCTCCAACCATAAGATGTCGAACTTTCCTTGTTTCCCAGGTTTCTCCCGCTGTTTGTCCCAACGCAAGACTGTGTCACCTACTTGAAAGGATCTAGGCCAGGTAGATATATCAAAGGTTCTCTTGACTTTGTCTAAATTTTTGATACTTTGGTCAAGGGAATTTCTTCTATTCTCGTCTAACTCGATCAACTGGTTGATTCTGTTCTGAATGGCATCCTGATCTGAGCTAAAGGTCTAGAGAAGCTGATACACTGGAAGCTTTAAGTGGACATGTAAGGTGACATCTAGGCGAAATACAAGTTCAAAAGGCATTAGAGGAAATTGCACCTCAAAATTGGCCTCCCAAAAAAATTAATAAAATAATAGTTAAAATAATAAAATAATATTTGTTAATTTTGGAGGAAGAAAAGAAAAAAACTTTTTTTTGTTTGTATTTTCGACATATCTCCCTGTGTTTTTACTCAAATTTTGATCGGGAGAGCTTCTTGGATGTGGAATTAAATTCCACATCCAATGAGTACCCACTCGGGATACTTATGACGGACACCTCTACCCCAAAAACAAGAAATACCTGAAAAAACATGATGATGATGTCATCATCACGTTTTTTTCAAGTATGTCTTGTTTTTGGGGTAGCGGGGTACGTCAAAATTATGCCGAGTGGGTACTCGTTGGATGCGTAATTTAATTCCACATCCAACAAGCTCTCCCAATCAAAATTTTAGTAAAAACACAAGGCAATATGTTGAAAATACAAACAAAAAAGTAGGTTTTTTTTATGATACCTATCCCCAAATTTATATTAAAAAAGTGTTTAAGACCTATACAGTGTTTCAAATTTAAAGCAATTTCATTGGCTAACACATGATGACATGGAATTTGAGTTAAAGTTAAAAGGCCCATTTTGGGTTGAAATTTCCTCTAATGGCTCCTTCCGGTTGAACTTTTCCTTATGATTCTATCGGCCCATAATGCAAACTTGATCTTGCTATCCCAAGCCTTTTTATTATCACGAATATTTTTCTTCATTAAGGTCATTAAATTTTTATTACTTGACTCAGCTAGACCATTTCCTTGGGGATAATAGTTGGATGAATGGGATAGGATGATACTGTACTTGAAACAAAAGGATGACATCTTAGAGGAAACGAAGAACGGGCCATTAGTTGTGATGATTCAGGCTGGCACACCAAATCTTGTGATAATCTTATCTTATCTTCTAAGAAATCCATAACTACAGCATCGGTTGCCTTCTTGGTGGGTATTGCCTCTACCCACTTGGTGAAATAATCAGTGGCGGTGGGTATCCAAGGATAACCATTGCTCGAGTTATCCTTGAACTTACCGATGAAATCAAACCCCCACTACTAGAAAGGGGCTTGGACTAATATTGGGTTTAAAGGAAATCCTTTCATTCGTTGCTTTCCAGTGAACAATTGAAACTAGGGAAAACTCTGACAGACTCGTGCACATCTGAAAAGAGGTTCGGCCAATAGTATCCTACTCTAAGGATTTTATCAACGACTGTTCTTGCTGCAAAATGTCCACCACAAAATCCTGCATGGACCTCAACCATGGGTTTTTTGGACTCAGGTTCATTAACACATCTAAGTATTAAACCATCAGGGTTTCTCCAACCCAAACCATATTTTGTTAAACAATACGTAGTTGCTTTAAACCTTAATGCTCTTATTTTATGGCCAAGTAGGTGATCAGGGCATGTAAGGTTATGGAGGAAAAAGATTATGTCGGTATACCAAGGGTGTTTCTCTAATCTCTGAAGCTTGTCTGATACACTTTGTTCTAGGTCACTGTTCTGGTAGATTATTCCTAAGTATTTTTCATTTCCTTGGGTCAACATCTTTGCAAGACCTTGTTGCTAAATTAACTTAGTAGGTTTTATCTCTAAATCATATTCTTGAATCTTTGAAACCCACTTACCCCTGATTCCTAGACAATCTTGTTGAGACATGATATCCTTAACAACTGCATGGGGTACATACCCAATGATTTTGGAGTATCCTACATAAGTTTTTAAATGTTTAAGGGACTTGACAAGAGAATAATCATGTTTCTCCATGGTGGTATACTTCAACTCTGCATGTTGCAAGGATCTACTCATAAATGCTATAGGCTACTCTTGTCCCTCCTTATTCTTTTGAAGCAAAACACCAAGAATGGTGTTGTCTGAGGAAAAGGAAAATATCTGAAATTCCTTGGAATAACCTAGACTGATCAAGACTGGGGACTTGGATATAGCATCTTTGATAGAATTGAAAGCATCTTTCGTTTCATTCGTCCATTCAAATTTAGCATATTTCTTTAACAACTTTTGTAAGGGATTCATCAGTTTTGCTGAATTTGGGATGAATCTCCTTATGAAATTAATCTGACCATTGAAAGACTAGAGAGATTCAAGATTTTGAGGAAAGGGAACTTCCTAATGGCTTCAAATCTCTTAGGATCGACTTTGACACCATCCTTAGAAATGATGTGTCCTAGAAACTTGACTTCATCAACCCTAAAGATTGACTTGGCAGGGTTTAAGCAAATACTATATTTTTGACATCTTATGAAAGCCTTCCTAAGTTGAATTATGTGGTCAGATCTTTCTTTTGAGAAAACAGTTAAGTCATCTTGATATATTTCGATTATGTTTCCTATAAGATCTTTGAAGGAAAAATCCATGGCTCTTTGGAAGGTGGCACCAGCATTTAATAAGCCAAAAGGCATTCCCAAAAATTTATAGGTGCTCCAAGGTGCGGTGAATGTAGTTTTATGTTGATCTTCTTTACTTACCAACACCTGGTTATACCCGAAAAAGCCATCCAATATGGACATCAATCCTGATCCTGTTACTCTTTGAAGTAATGTTTCCATGTCGAGAAATGGGTAATTATCCTTAAGGAATGATGTATTTAGATTTCTGAAATCTATACATATTCTAATTGACCCATTGTTCTTTCTAAAAAAAAACAAGTTGGAGCACCACGATGAATGTCTTGTAGGTGCTATGATCTTTGTTGCTAACATATTCTGAAGTTCCTTTTGCACAATGGGGGCCAACTTAGGATTTATTCACCTAAGCTTTTGTAAGAAAGGATTGACCTCCTTAGCCTCTTCTATTAGGGGAATAGTGTGTTGAAACACATCTTCCAGATAGGATTTAAGTTCGTCATAACTAAACGCCAACACATAGCTATAATCTTTAATTAGGTTGATCAAACTGTTCCTTTCCTTTTTCGAAGTACCTTTTCCAATTTTTATTAACTTGGGGTCTTTATTCGTTCCTATGTTTATTTGCATATAATAACCAAATTTTCTTGATTTTTTTTGTTTTTTATGACGATCCTATCGATCAAATAGATTTCCAAAATCTATAAGGCTACTTGAGACGTGATTCCTTATAGTATCCTTGCACTCCTGATACTCTTTACCCTCTTGCTGATAATTGATCTTGCAACCTTAAAACTCTTGGAGATTATGGATGAATATCAAGAGTTACTCATCATCTTTAAACACCAACGAGTGATCTACATTATCCAGAATTGAAGCTATGAAATTAATTTCCATTTTTCCATTCCGATTAATCATGTCATCTGAAGGATGGAGGGTGGATGTTGCTACCGCTAACCCATTAATTTCCCTAGTGATCTTTTGAATGTTAAGTGCATCAAACCATTCCATGGTGTCCCATATGGCATTTCTATACTTCCTTAGTCTGTCATTTTTTGCACTGATACTGATTCTTAATCTGGAGGAAAACTAAGTCTGAATCACCTTTTATGTTCAACATCTTTATCCCCATGTCTTTAGCGGTTTCTAAACCTAGAATCAATGCCTCATACTCAGCTACATTGTTTGATGCTTCAAACTCTAACCTGAAAGCAAAGTTGTAGACTTTATTTTAAGGAGAGATGATCATGATGTCCTCACCCTTTTTGGCTTTGGAATAAACCCCATCAAAGTACATTTTCCAGATCTCATCTATATTTTCATCTTTAATGTTTTCCTTAATAGGGGCTATGAAATTTGACAAGATAGCATAGTTTCCAAAGTTATCAGTGCAATGTACAAATTCATTTCTAGGTTTTTTAGGGTTTTCTACATGTCGTTTCCTTAGCTTCTCTCTATGGAGTATCACCCTAGTGTTTTCTGACGCTGGTATAGTAGCATATGTCCAATCCATTTGAATGTACCCATTAAGAGTTACAACCCACTTTATAGATAGCAACATACCCCAATTATCTGGCACATCAATCACTACCACATCCATGGACATGTCTATGTCAGGATACTTGGCCAACTTAACATGTAGATTTAAGACAATCCCTACCACTTCAACTTCTCTTGCATCCATTGCACAAACATTGTAGTAGGTTCGGGTGATCCTTAGATTTAGTTGTTCCATTACTTTTCTTCTCATGACATTTGATTAAGCACCTGAATCTAACATGCAATTATGAAGGAGAAGGTTATCAACTAAGAGAGAGACATAAAAAGGTGGGTGGTTTTCTCTTTTCGGATCAACACTATTGAGGACTATAGGCATATCCATAGGTTCAATGTGTTCGGCTTCAAATATAGCATTATTATTAGGGATAGGATCCTATTTGATGACATTATGAGTTTTATTCTGACTATCCTCTATGGCTTTAAACTACTTTTATTTTTGACCAGGAATTTTAAGGACATCAGTTGCATAAACAGAAACCTTAGCACTACTTAACCATTCTCCCATGTCAATTTTTTATTCTGGGATAACAAAAGGATATGGGAGAGGAGGAGTGGTTACCTTCGGTTTGTACCATTTAGCTAGTGAATACTTCTCCTTCATTCGATAAACTTCACCCTTGATTCTAGCCTCCTTCATTTCCTGATTTTTTTTTGGAGTAGGCATTTCACCATAGAAGTTGGAAAGGAGGTCCTTGTCATGACTGTAATATGTGGCTTGTTGATAATGCTGGTTTGACAAAGGGTAGGTTTTTCCTACCATGTATACATTATTGGGCTTTCTTGAAGTTGTTTCCTAACAACTAACCCCAGGAAGTCCATGTTCCATTACTTGATTTGCAACATAACAAGTTCTTTCTTGGTGGAATTGTTCACAAGGTCTACACCATTGAATCACTTCCTCTACCATGTTAGCTGAGTCTAACTGGTTTGGAATCCTAGGCTCTTACTTAGGGACTTTCTTCTGATACATCTTATTTTGCTTGGGCCGAAAGTTCCTAGGTCCATTATTCCTTTTCATTGTGATCAATCTATTCTACATATGATTCAATTGTGCAGCATGATTGGCCATTTGTTGGTTTTGACTAGTAACCAATTTTTTTATCATGTCCACCACCTTTTCCATGGGATCTTTAGAAGTTCTCTTTTCTTTTGATTCAACAGCTTTACCCTTGGTCTCTTTTTTGTAGGAAGTGTTTCCCCTTGTGTACCCTAGAATGTTGGACTTTCCTGAAGATTGCATAATCTTTTCTATTTTCTCAGCCAATTCCTGGACAGTTTTTAGATCGGTCGGTTCTTTATCTCTCAATAGGTACCTTAAGTCATCGGTGAAGGCTTCAATGTAGGATATGAGGATAGAGACATCTTTTGGGTTGATGTCTCTAGGAAGGTCTGTAACCACACGCTTGAATTTAGTGTTAAATTCATCCATGGTTTCATTCTCCATCTTCTTTATGCTATGAAGGGCACCAAGCAAATGTCTTGGTTCCTTCTTTTCTCTCCATTTCCTCCTAAAACCATCTTGGAATTCACTAAGAGTTTTATATGAATCATCATCTAGGTCGAGGTACCATTCTCCAGTATCATATTCTAAGGATAAAGAAAAGAGATTCATTTTGACATCGTCATCGTCATGGGTAGCATCATTGCAATAACTGACCAGGTTCTTTTCAAACTTCCAAAGGCGAGACTTGGAAGTGATGGAATTATTGCCATGAAATATGGGGAGCTTCTTGATAGTATCATTTGGAATGGCATGGGGAGCACCTGCTATCTGAGAAAATTCAAGGGGTTTGAAGAATTTCATCATTTCTTGAGATTGGTGAATATGTCTCTCTACAAATATGTGATGGATATTTGAGAGGGATTGGTCTCCTAAATCTTCAAGGTTTCTACGAGAAGTATGCCTATTCAATGTTTCTCTAATAAACCTTTCAGGATCAGGCAGAGGATTGAATAATTGCTGGCGGTTTCTTTAGCTAGAAATTCTTGGAGGGATGTTAGACAGTGGAGTCGCCAGATGGATTGATTTTTAATTTTTATGTTTTTTAAAGACAAGATCAATAAAATTTTCTTTTTCTTTTTTTAGTTGTTTAGAAAAAGGTTAAGCTAAGTCATACTTGGGAATTAAAATATTTATTTCCTGCAACGGCTCCAAAAAGTGTCGTCGCCTTTCACACACGTGGGGGAGTACGTGGCAGAAATATTCAAGCCACTCGGTGTGTCCTTGGGGGCAAGTCTCGAGTCAAGGCTATGACCTTATTCTTGACTCCTTCATTTAGGAAAACTCCTAACGAAGCCAAGGCGGGTAGACCCTACCAGTTCATAAGGCTGGTTACTTAGATGATGATGGTATTAAAAGAGTAATTTTTTTAGGAGTTTTGATTTAACAATTGTAAACAACAAATAACATGATGATATAATCACAAGTAAGAACGAAATGACACCCAATGACATAAATATTGAAAGAAATAAACAATTGACCAGTGTCTTAAAATGGAGTCAAAAATAATTAAGAGTGCTTGCAAGTGTTGGAGTGAATGTTGTGCAATGGTATATTGGTACGTTTTAAATTAATGTGAAAAGATGAGTGAATTAAATTAGGCAGGGGGACTCTAGACATACCCAGGGGGTACTTGGAGTATGTCCACAAGTAACAACCGCTACGACTACCTGCAAAGAATGTGTGGGATGAATGGAGTCTCTGAGACTGTGTGCATAATACACCCACTATGATGTAATAGAGATCAGTGCCTTGAGGTCATTGTCTAGTGGTTCCCACTTCCTTTGGGTATTTTTCCACCATTTACGGTTTAATCGAGGCATCAAATCTTCGCCTGAGGTGGTTAATTGGGGAAAGTGACTCCTAATTATTCTATTCATTCGTGTTGCTTTTGATGTAGCTTGACTGATCAGATGAACCGCAGCCAAGTGCAGAGCATACACACCAGAATCTTGTAAATTTTAGTAGATTATTAAGAGCGTGTTCTTCTTAAAAAGAAGACCCTCCAGGAATCTCTTTTGTTCCAAGTGGAATTCAATCGGGAAATAAAGGAGGGGTTAATTTTACCACTTGCATGTGAAAAATAAAAATGAAAATAGAATCAGAAATACACAACACCAGTTTTCTAATTAGTCCTACCACGATCCTCTTTCACCTTTTGGTTCAATCGAGGATTTGTGGGGTAAGTATTAGTATTGATTTGATTTAAAAATATGGAATAATGAAAAATGTTATAAAAATAGGGAATCCTGCATGACAAGACTAAACTAGAGAAAAAAAGGAAAAAAAGAAAAAAAAATGAAATGGACGCGGATTCCTCCCTTGGGGGGATGGGGAGTGGGCTCGAAAGAGCCTACTCAAAGATATTATTTTTTTATTATTAATGGTTACAATAATGATAAAACTAAATTTCACTTTGGTCCTTGTTATTTTGGATCCAAAGGCTTACAACAAGCTAAAATAAAATCACAGCGGTGGGGAAAGCCTCCGGGAAGCTCCGGTTCGCCCAAAAGTCAGAAAACGGGCATAGTCTCCTTCTCTTTTTTGTTAAACCTGATAAAAAACAGTGATAAATTAAAATCAAATGTTCCCAAAAACAATTTAAAAGTGTTTTGGGTCACCACACTAATTACCGGAAAGAAACTAAGTTAAAAATTGTTAAAAAGGGCTAATCTAGTTTCTCAAAAAAAGGAACCAAGAAAATCAATCTTTCCTTGGGATCTTGGCTTTCTGTTTGGGATCCAATGATATATGTACTTTCCTTGAATAATTTGAAACTTCAAAGAAGAAAAAGGGAAACTACCTTATTAGTAAGCTACAAATTTCCTTTATAATGCTTACAAAATAGAGGGTAATTTCAGCTAGATATCTTCAAATATAACTTTGCATGCAAGAAAGAACTGAGATCTAAGCTTAGGAAAGGATATTACTAACTAGATATATATGTGATTTTCTTAATGAGACAGATCTAAGCAATAATATTCTTAAATGGTAACCAATTTGAAGAAAATTTAAATTTTGAAGGAGGAAGAGGAAAAGAGAAGTGCTTGTTGCTGAAACAGATCTGCAAAACAAACTTGTCAGTGAAGCAATGAGGGGCACAATATTCACAACCTTTATTGGAAAACTAGTTGAATCAAACTTGAACCACAACTCATCCAATCACAGCAAACCTGTAAGCTAAACAACAAATCCTGCAAACAAAACCATTAAATCTAAAGATACATATGAGAAGTAGATGAGATAGAATGAAAATAATCTTATTTAGCATGCAAATATTAGCTCATTCAAACATATGTAGAAAAATAAGAGTAAGTAAACTTACTTACAATGATCTATTCCTATGATTCCAATAATCATTCAGGCGGACAACAACTTAATGCAAAATTTGAAAAAATAGTGGTTCACCTCAAAAGCAGCATGATAATGATGATCCACACATGAAAAGTACTCCACAATTTAGCATCCAAAGCTTCTCTTTATTTAAACAAAAATGATGATCAATACAATATTACACAATAGCTAGGCCTTTCTTCCCAATTCCAACTAGATTCAAGATGGAAATGGATGCTTAAATTATAGCTAGATTGACCAAGAGGGGCGTATGCCTGACTGAATGAGAGACTGCAGCTGGTAGAGAGTTAAGCTGAGCCTGATATGATCATGAAATGAGTCTAACTAGACTGGAATTGCAAATCAGAGTGACACCTTACTCAGTGAACTGAACCACCCATCAAACAACTGCCAGATTGATCCACACTTGTGGAGGAGAGAGAAAGGAGGGTGCAACACCTAGATTTGCATGAGCCTATTAAACTCTTCATCCTTGATCCATGCCTTCAGTCAATGAATGAAAACTCCCGATCAATCTGAAGCTGATGAGATTGATTTCAATCAAATTGGAACAAAATCCACTGATTTAGGAATTTGGATTTGCTCCATTATTTAATTAATTTATCAATTAAAATAATCAATATTTGATTTTTAGGGTTTTCTGACTTGAGTGATGAGAAAATAACTAAAAAAATAGGAAAAGTGGGTTTATGGGTTTACATGGTGCTCTAAGTTAGAAAATGAGCATCCCCATGAATGAAACTAATTTCTGAGCACACTTTTATTGCAAAACCATTTTTTCCATTTAAACTATAAAAAAATAGCCTAAGTTTTGGAAAAATTAAACTTTAAAAAAACATAAAAAAAATCCCTAGGGGGACTTAGACATGTTCATATGACTAGACCATAATTCCTAGCATGTTTATACATTGACACACAAACTCTAATAACCTCAATAGGCCTAAATTCCAATCTGGCCACCCCAACTTTGGAGGTATTGAGTGAAAAACTCAGAAATGATCAGTCATTTATTCAACAACCTATAACAACCAAGGGAAAAAACACTCTGGGCTAATCAGATTAACAAATAAAGTCCAAGAGACCGAGTCTTTTACATACACTATCATGCTATAACATTTTATAACAATTCCCCTACGGGGTATGAACATGTGATATAGTACAACAAGCACTTCCCAGAAGCAATTTTGAAGGTCTTCTGAAGTCCGAACAAATAATCTTTGTCCGGTTCACCAAGCTCACTTGATAAAAAACTAGTAAGTACAACTTAGGCGGTAACAGAACCCTTGGGGGCAGGGAAAATTAATCCCATGTTGTATGGTACTTACGTGGTTAAACGAGTCTTAGAGAAAGGTGCCTACGAGCTAGTTGATTATGAAGGGATAGCCTTGGCGGAGCCTAGAAATGGGTTCTATCTCAAAAAATACTATGCATGATCTTCATCCAGGGCTGATTTTTGTATATTATTGTATAGTTTTGCATTACATAGTTAGGTTTTCTTATGGTGATCGGGTTTGTTGATTAGCTTTTGTTTCTTATTGTAGATGTCGATGGAGTCTTCTATTTTCATAGGATTTGCTGATGGTGCTAACTGCCACACTCAAAACTTAGCTTTGGCTGCTTGGGTGATCTATACTCCTATGGGTCAAGTATTGTCTTCAAGAGGCATATGTTTATGGCCTTTTTCAAACAATGTTGCTGAATATAGTGTTGTCATTGAGTTACTATGTGATGTCATTTCACATGGTGTTCATTCTCTTGAGGTATGTATTGATTCGTAGTTAGTAGTTTCACAGCTGAATGGATTATATCATATTATGGATCCGTCATTATTATGAAGATTCTTATGTGTTAGATTTATGGAATGACAATTTGAGAGTATAACATACATTCATGTTCCAAGAAATTTTAATCAATTTTCCGACTCATATGCTAACTATGTGTTAGATTGGAATTTGTTTCATAGACCATAAGCATATCACAAACACATTTTACACACATGTAAATAAAATAAAATCGATCATCATAAAAGTTTATTTTCATTAACTTCAACAGTGAGGACATAATACATAAGTGTTATAATACAAAATTGGGGCTTCCGAAGCCACCAAAATATACTACACGGTCATACAAAATAGATACACTCAGGTCTCTAAGCCTGAGGTGGAGGAGGGCATTGATCATGATACCACACCATGGCTCTAGCTAGACGACAGAATAGTCGGACCCATGATCATGGTAAAACAACCACCTGGCACTGCATGGCCTTATGCAAGTCCTTGACTTGCGCTATGGGTACCTTGTGTGTCAACTGAATGAAGTTCATGTGGATGCTTTGGAGCATCCACTCTGCATCCGCACAAATAATATAATCCCCTCTTCCCCTCCATCGATGAAGAGGGAAACCATATGGCCATCATGGTCCTACATCTGCATATACATGACAGATTGTCACTATGTATCGTCACACCAAAAATATGCCTTTTTGATTCCATATATCAAAAAAAAAATATTAAATAATTCAAAACTTAAAACATGGGTTAGGGATTCTTTACCTATGTCACCATAAGCTGCTCCTGGTGGTAGGGGCATATCTGGGTCTCCACAGAAGTCTATCCCTGCATAGGGGTAGTTGTTTATGGGGACGATCTATCTCTGCCATCATGGAGAAAACTCTATTGGGTAGGGGTTATCCACCTTGCCACCTCCCATTTTGTGCATGATGTTCACCTAGCGTCACTGGGCTATATCCCTAACTCCATGTGGAGCAATGTCTACCCTAGGGCTTAGCCCTAGGACACACTCAAATAAAAAAGTGCTTAGTATATTGCTGAACCTAAAGTTGTGCACTCTGCCCATCTTGTAGTCACTGAGCTGATGTTTCATGTTGCTCAATAGCATAGTACTCCAGTCATATACTATAGGTCACATGCACTGTACTGCATAGAAAATCATTGGCCATGAGGCCTGTTGGAGTGAAGCCAACCCTACAATCCTTCCTAGAGCCAAAAGCATGGCTTTCAGCCCCAGAATCTGAATAGAGTTTGTCAGGATTTGACTCTCAACCTTTTTCGTATCTAGAAAGCAGTACACAACAATGTACTCATCTATGGTTAGCCCTCCTCCTGGCCCACGAGATCGGAGGTTCACCATCTCCCCTCGTCGAGACAAACCTGTGATGAAATATATGTCCTCAACCTCAATGCCGAGTGACATCCCATCGATCTAAAATGTTTCAGACTTTGGATCCCAATAGTATACCAGTAGTTGGAGTAGTCTTGGTTTGGCCCTCAGGCTGCCAAGACACCAAAACTTATACAAGCAACATGCCTGTAATGCTTGTTGATCCATAAAATCACCTTCCATATCTTCTTCAATGTCACCATGCTCTCTTTCTCTCCACTCTAGTACCATCCTGCACAATAAAACAAGTTTTTGATCAATATTTGCCTATTAAAACCTTGTTCGTGGCACTATACATGACTGTTTTCAAAACAGTCGCATATGTACGTGGATTTCGAAGCATTTTCCATCTATGGCAAGCCCTATATGTGGAAAAAGGCCCAATTTCCACATCGGATGAAACGAATAAGTTTGGATGGTTCAAAAAATTACACAAACCATGAAAATTTTAAAAAATTGCATCAAAACAAAAGAGAAGAGAATGAGAATCTACCTGGATCAAACAAGGACGGATTCCATTGGATGATGCTCCTGGAATTCGCTTCTAAAGTTCTAAGCTCAAATGCACTATGTTGGGTAAAAAATTCAAATGGTATGAAAATTTTTAAAGTTTTACTATTTATAGAAAATGTTTTGAAATTTTTACCCACTTTCTATAGTTTTTGACCGTTTCTGAGCGTTTTGGACTGTTTGAACTAATTTGATGTTGTAGGAACCCGTTTTGAGTGCGGTTTGACTGGGGCTTTGACCCGTTCATGCCTATTTCAAGTATTATGTCTAAACTATCATTTAGGTTAGGTTGCATATCCATTTTCACTTTGCATAACCTTATGTCCATTTCATCTTAACCTTAGTTACGAACCCATTCTATCTTGTCACAGAACCTTCTTGCTACTTTTAGAAGTGACATGTTGTGAATGGTAGAGATTTCTAATACATGGGTACCCTAGTTAGATCATGTTTTGCATTTGGTGCCCATGCTGACATTTCTCCTTTAGGGTGTGGGAGTCCTTTGCATAGTACCACCATGACTTTGAGCAAGAGCTTCATACTCCTCTTGAAATTTATGCTGGCCATTTCCCTAGGACTCCCTTGTATATGTCAAGTTGTAATTGAATTATCATGAGTTTTTCTTGCCTTATTGAGCCTTATGTCAGCTTCCTTGAATTTGATTATCAGTCTTATACCCCAAGCTTGTCTCATGTCTAGCCAAGCAGAGCCTTTTCATATATCTTTGCAGCTTGATACCCCATTTTTTACCGAGAGGGGACTTTCCCCTGAGTCTCATTATCCTACACATGTTTCCTTGCATTGAGCATAGGTATGTTTTATTGCTTGGAAATAGGTTGTTTTCCCCTTGGCACTCGTCTCCTCCTAGATTTGTAACTATAAAGCACTTTTATTCTTTTTCAAGATTTTCAAAATAACTGAAAAAGTCCACAAAAAAAAACCAAAAAGTCAGATAGGAAAAGATTTTATGTTTGGAAGTAGTCGAGTCATGTCGCCTTTAAACAAAGCACTGTATATCACATATGTTGGTTGGGTTTATAGTTTGAATTTAGGAGCTGTACTCATTTCTATGAGTTTATCTCCATCGACTGGTTAAGATTCTAGTCCATATGGAGCCCCTATTGATGCCTCCTGTGTCGTAGAGATGTCCCAGTTTTTTATATCGAGTCTATGCTTCCTGCATTCAGTCACCATTCGCCTTTATGCTCTTTTTCAAAGGAAGTAGAAGCCTAAGTTGACCATTCCTCAGTTGTCTTGAATTTGCATGTCGTCCCTTCCTGATACTATTATTGGTTCGTGCACATCTTATTTAATTCCTTATACATTATACAGCGTTGCTGAGTACCTCGTGTTGGTTGATGAGGGATGCCTTAATTCCCTCCTTCCAGTGGATTCCATCCCATTGACTTCAGACCATTTATTTTGGGATAGGAGTCTAGAGTCATTTGAGTGCCTTGAGACTTATAGTGATCAGTGGTAGGTTCTCTCACCATCAACAGTTTTGGGAATACATCAATGTCCCCTGATCGATGGATTCCTTCAAGTGTTTGAACTTCAACACATCTATTCACACTTGTTAGATTGCACTCTAGTACCTTGATTCCCATTTTCATTATCGGTGGGTGATCTCGCGTCTGTTAACGGTATACATCAATGACCGGTAATCAGATGATGGACTACTATGTTCGACCTTGACACCTTTATTCACATAGTAGTACATGTACTCGTAGCGGTTTGTGTGGAAGACTTTCCATATTGGTGGAATTCATGCTACCTCCTTGATCATGCCAGTGCTCATGAGATTTTAGCTCTCGTGACTTGATTCCAGTGTATGTCAGACATCTTCAGCCATTATGGAGATTTTGATCCATTGTATATATTCAACTTCCATGGAGATCTTGATCCTTTGTATATCTTCATCATGGAGATTCTGATCTATTACATATTGTACGTGGAAATGACCACACATGTCACATTTTGTATATCATGCATATTCATGGACATTGTACTCTTATGTATCTGGGACTGCTATATGTATTTGCAGTCATATGCAGAGATTTATTATTGTACTATACTGTTGGATGGATGTTTCTTACACATGGGTCTTCATAACTCTACTTCTGGGATGGATTTATAATGTATTTCAGCCATCATGTTACCCCTCTGACCTCACACATTAGGGGGCATCTGTTACAGCTGATTTTACCACACATGGTAGATCACATATTTATGGCCTTCCTTGTCCCTCTGTGGACTCTTTGAACCCCATGGACCAATATTGTACCATTGGTGTTTCCAATATCATCCCTAAAAACACCTGTTATTTGCTATACATGACTTTTAATCCCTTTCTCGCATACATATGCGGATATTGACCTCAAACCCACATACATCAGGATGTTTGCAAAAGGCCAAATCTTTTTGGAGTTTTCCTTGATGTGTTTCCGAGTCACTTGTCTCTTGGCCTTCCATATTCCTCGTGATTGCTCAGATTTGACCCTCCATTACCCCATTGGAGTATTATATAAGGAACCCCTTGGATACATTGAAGAAGAGGAATTGAAGAGAAAGGAAACTATAGTCCATTGTTGTTGTAGCATGCTTGTACTTGAGTCTGCATCCCTTTGTCCCTTGGAGCACTTTTTGTTCTTCCCAAGCTTTCCTTTTCTTGTGATCTTGCTATCGAGAGATGGAGGATTGAGGTGGTGGAGGCCTAGGTGGAGGACTCAATTTCTCCAGTTCGCAGATGTGCTAACAGAGGTTGTCACTTGTGTAATCTCTGATTTTATTAATAGAAATATATTTTTCTATCCAATGATGTGTATTTAAATGAATATTGAATCCATGGATGTGTTTAATTTCTTATGCATGATTGATGATATATGCTAGAGTAGGCCTAACACTATATTATATATCATGTTTTCTTTGTATACTGTTGTTGAGAGTGAATTGCTAAAGTAAGCGGGATTGGAAAAAGATCAACGGGGATTTACTTCAACTATCCAGAATATGGTATGATTCGAGATCCTTGAGTGTTAGATGTTTTATTTCTCTTGAATATTGGGAAGGGATTGATTTCTACGATTTCTCTGCCTGTTGTGGTACACCCCAATCCATAGGAATTTTTCTTTGTAACACTCATCTATAAGAGGATCAATATATACATTCATATATTTAACTTGGTACTTACCTAATGCATTCAACATTCAATTATATCTAGTTATGTGTCCCTATATATAAAAGGTGTTCTCATGCAGCAATGAAACAAAGAAATGAAATATTATAATTGCTTTCAAAAAAATACTTGGAATAATCATTTCCAATATTATGTGCTCTCTATTTATCGACATCCAAGGAGGAAGGTTATTGTTTATGAAGAAGACATGCCACACTAAGTAAGTAGAAAAAATCTCTCCAAATTGATTGAAACCATCAGCTGCCAATGAAAGTCTAACGATTATGAGGTTCATCTTTAAAACTTGGCCAATTTTCTTCGATGTTTTCAATGCAAAACCATCTGCAGGTATTCGAAGAACACCATATTCACTTCTGTTATTTGCATGGTAATCCATAAACTGTGCTATACTTTGGGACCTGAATAGTTGTTGGAAATGTGGAATTATGGGAATATAATGAAGAACTTTGTGAAGCACCTTTTGTTACTTGATCAATAAAAAGACCTGTTGATACATAAAGGTTCAGGTGTATCAACATGTTAATACACAAGGATTTAGGTGTCTCGGCTTGCTGATACACATGGGAAAGGAAATGTATGGGCACGTAGTTCCACTTCTTTTGGGAACTAGCTCAGGGCCGCTACAGAACATGTCAACCTCTTCATCTACGTGGCTCATAGATATTTATAAGGAATTGCATTAGTTCTATATGTTAAACCATAAATACTTATTAAATGGTTTTTCATTTCTATTGTAATAATATGATGTAACTATTTCTATTTTGGATATTGATTCGACATCCTAAGGATCTTTGATCCTCGTGGATGTCCGAATTTGAAGGATATCAATTGCTCATCCTTAGTATTTAAATATAATTTGTGCATCCATGAAGGGACTAGTGAAGAAATAATAGTTGTAATAGAGGTGGAGAAGTTTTGTACTTGACTTATTTTATCAATGAAAGTGGTAGAATTTTACTGATCTATTATGTATTAGTTCCTTCTAGTTTGTTAAGGCATCTTTGTTAAAAGGAAAGGGCCCAACTTCTCCCAGAGTTTTTATATTAGGTGGTTATTTAGTTCTTTTTATTATTTTGGTGTGGGATTGCAATTAGATTCGGAGTTGCCAAGATAGTGTGTTTGTTGAGTCATTATTTACATCTCTTTCTTAGTTGTCGCAATAGTGTGTTTTGAGTTGTTATTTACATTTCTTGTTGAGTTGTTAAAATAGATGGTTAATTAGGAATATAATTGTTGAACAATCGACTTTGTAGTGTGTGAACTTATTTCTAGCAGCATGTCATCGAATTTGAGAATAATTTATGTTACACAAGTGTTATGTCACTTGGTTTGATTAATCTTTATCTTCCTTTGTTGCTAAGACTTGTAGTGACCCATGATTTTATTGAATGAAAATATTGTTTCAAAGTGTTTTAATTGTAGAACAACTTTATTTACAAAAGTAGATTGGATTTAACTTCTTGCAAAAGTAAAACTAGATAATTATTCTCCGAATTGTTGTGATTTGAAGGCTTGTGAATCTTTTTATTCTTGAATATTGAATTAGCATTAAGGATTGGATTGATTATTGGTAGAACAAAATAATAGGTTGCAAGGTTTTATTTTGAATGAACATAGTGATTTATGATTATCAGTTACTGTGTGTTCATGCTTATATTTTCTGTAGTTTCCTTTGAAATAATCATACTTCCCTGGGTTGACAATTTATATTGAGCACTCTATTTGTGAATTAATTAGAAACTGTAGTTACCAACACCTAATTTATGAATTAATTAACACTAAAAATAGAGGAAAATAGTCAATTTTTGATATCATGTGAAGATGTTATTCATACATTACATAAATTAAGATTTTTCTGGAACAAGTGTTCGAGTAAACCATTCAAAACCTTCAAGGTCACCAACAAAAACATAGCAGATAGAAGATTTGTTGTTGAGCCTTCATAAAGAGGTTCTTAGGACTTCTCTAGTAAAGGAACATCATGAATATCATGGAGGTTGTTCTCATCCAATGGAGAAAATCCATTAGAGGGAATTTCAACTCAAAATGGGCCTCCTTAAAAAAAGTAATAAAATAATAGTTAAAATAATAAAATAATATTTATTAAATTTGGAGGAAGAAAAGAAAAAAACTACCTTTTTGTTTGTATTTTTGACATATCTCCCCGTGTTTTTACTCAAATTTCAATCAAGAGAGCTCGTTGGATGCGGAATTAAATTCTGCATCCAACGAGTACCCACTCGTCATACTTTTGATAGACCTATAGAGGGGTATTGGGGTACATCAAAAGTATGCCGAGTGGGTACTTGTTGGATGCAGAATTTAATTCCGCATCCAATGAGCTCTCCCGATCGAAATTTGAGTAAAAACAAGGGGAGATATGTTGAAAATACAAACAAAAAAAATAGTTTTTTTTATGATACCTATCCCCAAATTTACATTAAAAAGGTGTTTAATACCTATACAGTATTTCAAATTTAAATCAATTTCATTGGCTAACACATGGTGACATGGAATTTGAATTAGAGTTAAAAGGCCCATTTTGAGTTGAAATTTCCTCTAATGTGTCTTGGATCAATCTATTTATCTCATCTTTTTCATTTGTATCAATAAATTTATATACGTCCATAGAATCATTAATAAATCAATCTTCAATATTCTGATCTCCATGTTCCTCACCTTGTAAAGTAGTATTTCTACTATTATGTGACAAGTTATCTCTAGCGGTCGACATTTAGGGGGAATTGTATTTATATTTACAAACAATGTAATAACATTTGTGTATAATATACAACACATATATTTAAAATGATAAAACATTTTGTGAATACATGATCAGTACTATTACAAGAAGTACATTTTGTAATGAATAACGTCTTACCAGCGGATGATATTCATACCCCCCTTCAGCATGCCCCTTCTCCTTACAATGTTTTTTAGTTGTTATTCTTAAAATTCTTCCCATTCGAAAACCCCTACATTCATTATAAGGAAAAAAACACTTTCCATCACCGTTCACCTCCTATAATGCCTTAAACTCATCATACGTCTTATTATTTTCTTCCCAACTATATTTATTTGGCATTCTAATAGCCTATAAGAACAAAAAAAACTGAATCAATAAATAAGTAAAAATTGAATAGAGTATATATATATATATATTCCATAGGAAAAAAAGCTGAAAACTTTATTATATACCAAAATGGTTTATACAATGGTTTGTATGCTTTCACATACTACTGTATATATATCCAGAGAACTGAAACTATCACTATTCCATAAGGAACCATCTGTGTAGGAGCATCTCAGCAGCAAGATATTTGTCAAAAAGAAAACCATCAAGTGCATACTATAGCTGCTATCGTAACAGCCCATGGTGGACAAACATACAGTTTCTCAAAAAGGAATCTGGGCCTGAAGCCCCTGATGAAGCTTTTAACATGTATCTGTCAAAAAAAACGTAAAACATCTTGAGTTCATGTATTCATATTTGTAGGAGGAGCTTCTGCAAAGGGTCNGTCTGTGATAGAATTCATAATATATATATATATATATATATATATATATATATATATATAAGTGTGTTTCACAAACCCCCTAAGGGGATTCTATGTCCACGGGAATAAATCATGGGGGGGGAACCCGAAGGGGCCTCACCCCTCATTCTGATTACAGATATCATCCGATGGGGACATTAAGTGAGGCCCTCATATATCAATGTATATCCACCCAAGGATTTGACCTTGAGACCTTATACTCACAACTTACAACACTCAACCACTTGAGCTATCCCACCGGGCTATATATATATGAGGCATAAAATTAAAGGACGTGACATGGAGAGTGAAAAATCTAATTAGTAAATGTCTCTCCATGTTATTTAAAAGTAGATCATGTATCTATCAAATTCTAAGTGAAAAATCTATATAAGCATTAGTATTGAGGAGAAATTGAATAGTCAAATCACTTTATGCATGACCCTACACATTAAAGGAGACAAATAATTTAAAAATACTAACTTGGAAACCAAAGGAAATAAAAAATTTGATGTGTTAAACCAGTATCAGACTCTTGAAATCACAAATCGAAAAATCAGGAGAAAAATTGTTGTAACTATAACAAATAATTTGTTAAAATATGTCTTAAAAACATGTATTTATAGACCAATGATCGTGGAGGTTCCAGCGAAAATGCAGAACGATCAAATTTCAACAATAACAAAAATTCAATGACCGTTACTGTGATGACCGTTGATGTTACACGTGTTAAGTTTACGATCACTATAGCGACAAAACTTGTGTTTTCATTACTACAATGATAATAAAATCATATATGTTGCTATTTCCACGAACATTCATCACTATAGAGAAAAAACGTTATTTTCATCTCTATAGTGATGACTATTGAGGGGCAACACATTTTCTTTTCAAAAAGTTTATCTGTTTATCCTTGAAAATTTTGATTTTAACTTATTCGTGGGATTATTTCATGGAACTTTTTGAGCCATACATACTAGTGTGATGAAGATGAAAAGCCAAGGTATGATGTACTTTCTGATATATGCAAATATCACATTTCATTGCAACCTTCAGAGATACCCTCTGCTTGATATCATATAAGTGATTTTATAATAGATTCTAAAGTTGACCAGTATGTTGAGAATGGGATCTATGTTGTGGATCAATGCCACAGGTAATATGATCTTATGTGTCAACCATTGGAAGGAGAAACTTTAGTGGATGATCTTCTTTTAGTGGATCACTAAAGGAGGACAAAGAGAAGCTTATGGTAGCCATGAAGAACTTTGTTGACACCAATTCCTTGGTGAAAATAGGTTGTTGGAAAGCTTCTGGAGGAGAGTTGAAAATAGAATCCTTTCTAGAAGAGTTCATGTAAATTAAAGAAGGCTTGGTCAAGATGAAGGAGAGATACATGAAATTACTATATGACATATATCATCTTTTCATTGTGGCTGAAATGTACCAGTGTGTATTCAAGAAGGAAGTAGAAGAGTCTGAAAGGCTCCATAGAAAATGGGAGGCTAGATATGATTCCTTGAAAGAACACAAAAGCTCTTCAAGAGTCAAGGTTGCATATTGATCAACTTTGAAAGGAGTTTAATGTAACACACCCTCCATATTGCATGAAAAATGATCATGTGCACATGGTATGAGATACTTTGGATGTGCTAGAGGAACCTCATGTGGAGGACAAACATGAGGAAGGTGCAGATTTGTAGATGTTTATGAAAAGCTATGATGAAGAAAATATTGGCCAGGAACTTATTGAAATTGAGAGGAAGGATGAAGAGTTCTTAGATATGGGAAAGATAGCTGAGGATGTGCCAATTGAATCAACAAGAAAAATTGATTATCCATTCATGGATTGTGTTGGTAAATATATCACTAAAATGGAGGATCAAGGATGCACTAGAATGGATTACATTGATAGAGGGTTGTTGGACATGCATACCTTGAAGGGGAAACCTCATGAAACTCCCTTATGGGTGGTAGATTCTTCTCTAGAGGAGTTGGCTGATCACATTCCGCATGGATCAATATATAAAATTTCGTATTCATACATTCACTAGGTGGATAGAGACATTATTGAAATGAATAATTTGGGAGGTAAAGGATTTTTTTGTTTCTGAAATAAATTTTTTGTTATAACTGACATTGTCCTAACAGGTGAGCAATAGAAAATACTTATTTTGTAGCCATTAAATACATACGATACACATGCATATGAGGTGCATTTTTATTTTCTTGTGCTTGAGGAGTTTGAGTTCAAGAAAAATGAATACCAAGCACTTGTTCATCACCAACAAGATTATGAATTTCCCTTAGAATACTATCGCACCATTTTGAAGGAGGCACATGATAACACTTTCACTGAGCCAAACAATGAAGGAAGTTGTGCATCCATTATCTTGATGGATTAGTATTGCAGCGAGTTGGTTCATAGTTCTTCACCCCACACTTCTATTTCAGCCACATCATGTCGGGGTGGAAATTGGGTGAAAATATTTTTTCTATTGGTACCATAGGAGGGGCATGAGACTTCCACTCTTCCACTTGATGGATTGATGGTCAAGCCATGTGGTTTGACTAGTGCACTAGGAGTGGCTGAATTATTCCCACCTATATCAATTAGCATGAGAGTTTGTTCATCCATTTATTGGGTGGATATACACATGATTGAGATGTGTGTCCCGAAGGGTAAACATATTGTTTGCATCAATGGAGGTTCATTAGACACATCTAAAAAAATTTGTAAGCAGTGGAATGAGCATGTATGGCTACTATATGATGCTCTCAGTATACATGGAGAGACATGCAATAAGCACATGTGTCATCATATCAGCACTGATATGAGTTTCAGTTCTATCTTGCACATGGATTTTCATATTTTGGAGAGGCTCAATAGGATTTGGCCCCACATTGAGAAGTTCCATGCATGGTGGGAGAGTCTCAAATATGTTCAGTTTGGCATGGGGAGTGATCAACTGCTAGTGTGGTGGTATGATTTTGGCCTCCTTTCTGATGAAAAGTTCTTTCAGTTGGTTGTGATATTTTGGAGGATATATTTGATACATTAGGACCCTCGCATTTCTTGGAATGACAACTTTCCAAAAGTGGTAGCGGAATTTAGATCTCTGTAGAGGAGGCAGTAGGATCCCAGCATTCTACTCAGTTATCTTAACTGGGTGAAAATTTTGTGGAAGAAGGGTTAGTCATTAGGGCAATGACTATAATCAAAATGGTGTAGCAGAAACATGGTGTACCTTTGGTGTTTAGCTTATGATTGAGGATTTCCATTTCTAGATAGCTAGCAACACATCTTGAGAATTCAAGTCACTGGTTCGCTCCATAGATGGTTGGATTTGGTTCTTTCTTGAGGACAAGTAATTTTGGGAGGGGAGGAATGTAATGCCCCTAAATTTTTCTTAATAACACCATGTTAAACCACTATCCCTTGAGAACCCCATGATTCCTAGTGGAATAATAATCTAATTAATGGTGGGGTCATTTTGATAAAATAATTACCCATAGTAGGATTAGAAATATTTCATTATTAAATATTATGAATTTATTTACGTTTTACACCTAATAAATGTTCTTGGTGGCTACGGTGGCATATGGGGACTTATGAACCCAATGAGTTGTCATTGTAAATGGAGACTGGGGGGGAATAAATAAACATCCATAAATCTAGGAAAAATATAGAAAGTGGTAGAAAAAAAAACAACCAGAAAAGCAATGCAAAAAGAAGGCAAGTTCAAACAAACCCTCAGGTTGAAAAGTAGGAAAATTTTGAAGGGAACAGTTTCTAAAAAGGAAAAAAGGTAAGTCATATTAAAATTAGGAAGGGAACGATTTATAAATAGGATAAAATCAATTCAGTCTAAAAGAATGCAAATCTTGGAGGGTGCAATTTCCAAAGGGAGAAAAATGCATGTCAGGACAAAAGCAAGAAAGTAAGTAAGTTTCTGCATTCATTCAGGAGGGAGCATTGGAAAAGTGAAGTGGATCACCTATTGAACCAAATTCGACCTTTAATATTAATTATTCTATAAAAAAATGATAGGACATCACTGTCACAACTTTTGGTCACTTGAAGTTTGTCTTGATAGCTCTTCTACGCAATGGTTGAGTGATGTGCCTCAACCTGCTTTGGGAGATGTGATCATTAGCACTCTTATTACTTCTTGTTCATGAAGTTGGTGAAGAAATTAATGGATTTTTTTTCAGGTCCTGATTTCACCTTCCACCACATATCATACCATTCATAAGAGCTTGGAGGCCTCCTATCAATGACATTCATTCTTCTTCCTTCCTTCTCTCCTTTCTATGATATTCTAGCAATATTTGGAGCAATGTAATGGGAATTTCGAACCCAATATTGTATCAATAATGTAATAAATTAAAATATATCATTTAATATCAGGTTCATATCACTTTCAGGTCATTCACATATTTTGGGAGGTTAAGGGTTCAATTTTCCTTGGTTTCCTAGCGCTAAAGCCATACTTTTGGGAGTTCTTCTATGAGAGGATAACTATGAGATTCTTGTGAGATGTATTTAAAATATAATGGACATATTATGATATGATTTAATTTATTTTCAAATTATGTATAATTTTGAAATGTTTTAATTAAGTTTCTTAATAATCTTTTGCACCTTGCCTAGATTTCTATGCAAAAATGACTAGTTTTGCAGTTTGAAGAAATTAAAGTATCAAAAAATGTTCATTTCCTTTAATTTATATTCTAAAATTTAATTAACATGATAATTATGATATCAAATGTATGAAAATGAATATTAGTAATCCTTTTTATTTGTTTAGAAACCACAAAAGTTTGACTAGCTGCATAGTCCTAGTGATTAGTTTTCATAGTGCGAGCCTTAGATTTATTTGTGACTATTCATACTTGTTTTAAACCTGAAAATATTTATTTCATCATCCTAAATAGAGGCATATAACCTTTCTAATCCTTCCTTTGCCATTGGTTGCTTGGAATTGATTGTTAATATTTCAGTTTGAGCTAGTTGGGAATCCTAGAATATTAGTAGTAGAATTCATCCTGTTTGATGCTCAAAACCTAAAATTCCCCAATATATAGGTTCTTAGGGATATGAGCCCTTACTTTCCTACCTTGTCTTTTGGTTTGACCTGCACATCCCAATTCATACCCTCTTTTTACTGGATAAAATTGCCCACCTGTCAATTAGTTTTCTGCATATTTATTATATAGAGTTAGTGGACCTGATTTCTGATATAGGTTCATTACATGATATCCTCTAGTTTTTGTATCTGGGTATCATATAATGGGGAATCTTCATAAATTTCTTGATTCTTTGATTTTTCTTCTTCCAATCCCTCATCTTGTTTTGTATTATTTTCCCGCCTACTAATTTATTCTCCTCCTTCACTAAATGTCTCCATTGCTTCTTCAATTTGCTTGGATTCCAATTCCACAACTTCCAACAGGGTATCCATATTGTGGCCTTTGAGTCTTTGCGATTTCACTTTTAGGGATTTTACTTCTTTAGTTTCCTTCTGATAAGTCCTCATTAATTTCTGGTAAGCCCTTTTTATCTCACTGTATGCTCTCCTATGTTTACTCAGTAGAAAGTGCTGAAAATTATTCACTATCATTCCGCGTATTGTTCTTGATATAGTTGTCTTTATAAAGTTTCAATTTAAACATCTTGGTTTCTACCATTCCATTTTATCTTGATGTTTCTCTAGGTATTGCAACTTGACCTCCTTTTCCCCACTTCCTTTGTTGCTCCTTGGTGCGATAAAACTCTTTGGTATTTTATTAGGTTTATTTCTTTCACTGAATACTATTTATTGATGTTGTTTTCTTTTTTATTTACTACTCTCTACCTAGTTGACGGTCCCTCCGTCAAGATACTTGGGGTATCATTTTGCGAGCTTCTTTTTCTTTCTTTATGAGCTTATATTTTTTTGGGGGTTTCAGGGCTATTTAATGATACATTTTTTCTCTTCTTCGATGCCTTTATGGAGCTTGGACATATTCCAATGAATAATTCCCATGTCAGGTTTTTCTTTTACAAGCAATATTCCACCAACAATGTAATCATCCCATGGTATGCTAGACTAGTGTCTGGATTACTATTGCTCTTAACCATTCTACACATCAAGTATAAAGACTTTGACAAAAATATGGAATGTTTATATACTTCTCATGTCTGAAATTACTCCAAATTTTTAAATGATAAGCAAATAGAAAACTAAACTGACCTTCACATGTGATAAAATTGAGCATGCAGAGAACCATTTCATCGCATGGAGTTGGGAAAAAATATTGTCGTTTCCCTTTCTCTATCCCTTGTACTACCTCACCAGGTTCTAGGAATTCTTCTCTGAGTGGCTTCATCGACACTCGCCTTTCAAACCATTTTTAACCCACTTGAGGTAACCCAGAAACCCTTGCAATTATCAACTTATCTACCTGAACTTTTAATCATGTTACTTTTGAAGCTACATATCCATATGTTCGAGCAAACTCCATTGCAATCCCAACACCACCTTCCTTCATTTTGTCAAAATAATTCAACCATTATACATGCAAGAAGATTAGTTTTACCTCTCTATTCTTGTAGACCATGTCTACATTTTCGGGTTCACTTCGGATTTCTCTCCTCATTGTACTTAGTCATTTGTTTTCCCTTATGTTATTTCTAATTCTATTCAATACTTGGATCTTTTTAATGATTCCACAAAAACAAAAAATGTACATGAACCATCAGAAGGTAAGTTATTGTGGCATCACAGGGTGGCACAATGGTATTTTTTGTAATGATTAGATAGTGGATCATGAATGGTGGAGTTAATTACAAGATGAATTTGGTAAGTTTCCTCATCCCATTCATTATTTTGGCTATGGTTTCCTATAATTAAAGGAGCCTATAAATTGTCCCCCCAACCAAAACTATGTACGACCTTGTGTTGGACAAAAGGCTTGGTAAATCATGATAAGTCCCATCATACTTATCAAATGCTAAGGAAGGGTGGTTACATACCTTTATTACCTGAAAAAATATGCTTGGATTTATGTGGTCCTGTTGATTGCAGCGGTGATAATTATGGTTGAAGACCCCAATTCGCTCTACTAACGAGGTGGTACCAATATGGTGTGCATTTCCTTTTCAAGATGATGGAATGTATGGGTTCATGGTGACGGTTTGAAATGATTTTTTGGGGTGGATTCATATCTGAGTGATAATTTATGTGACCTTGGGTGTCTACTGAAAATGAATCTGTGATGGAGTAGATCTGTGCTATGTGTGATATCGATCCTTGATGTTGCTAATCCATGTGTTGGCGATGGTAATAATGCTGGGCCCTTGTCAGTAATAAAGCTTCCTTTGTGTGGAGGAGAGAGTTCCATGACAAGCAAAGTTTTTGTAATGTGGTGGGTTGGAATTTCTGCAATGTGACAAAAATACATTTTGTAACATTACAAAGAGGGTTTTGTAGTGAAACGGAAAAGGGTAATGCATCATTCTAGAGAAGGTTTCCATAATGGAATAGAAAAGGTTCTAGAACATTACAGATAGAGTAACATATGAAGATTTTGGAAATTCCTAAATATGTATGGAAAGGGATGTCAATGGTCAATGAAAATTCTAGGGATGGAAGGGGATGGGAGGGGATGTAAATGAATGGGACATGGAGGACATATAGGGAAGTGAAACAATGATTAGGTATGGTTTTATTCAAGGGAATCTAAAAACCAAACCTTCTATAGAATGTTATGAATATCCATGCAAAGACTTACATACAAGTTTATTAGTATAAAAAAACAAAGATCTTTTTTTTAGCAGCTGCATCCCAACAAGAGCTTTTCACAGTCAAAATTTGTTTGTT
>LPNX010980589.1:227453-330720 GCA_001517045.1 Pseudotsuga menziesii | reverse complement strand
ATATATATGTAATTTTTTTTAGAAACCTATTATTTTTCAAAAGTTGAGATGGTTATCTCGAAGTCTTTGGTACACCAACATGAAACAATATTTCGAATGAACGCCTCTTTGGATAATGGTTTCTTATATGGCCTTATTTGATGACCATTGTTCATAAGGAGCATTCCTTCATCATTAATAGTTTTTAGTCATATTGTATGTTAGTGTTTGAGCAATAATGAAATATTCTTGAACTTTAAAACTTTAATCCGTAATTACAGTGTAGATAGATCTTATCAATAATCCAAATACACAAATTAATCAAACCATAAAACACATGATATATCATGGGAAAGAACTCCACTGATCTAGAGGATAAAAAACCCAGCAAAAAATCTTTGAGTATAATAGATAATGATAGAGAATGATTACAACACAATAGCATATTGCTCTCTTAGAGATAAGAAGAGAGTAGAGATCATATGGAACACTGCACTAGTATTTCCAGGTGCATAGCACTTTAATAACAAGCTATAAATCAGTCATACAATGAATGTAGTGAATGGTTGCATGACTAGGGGGCACTACCAACTGTGTGCACACCTCACACATAACCTAATGTGCATTCCTTGACGTGGTGCCAGGTTTTCACCTCATAATTATCTCCCACACTAAATATATATGCCTTGCATTAATTAACTGGTGTTAACTGTAATGAACTGAGTTGTTAACTAGTTGAACTGAATTAAACTGAATGGAACTGAGCATAACTAAATGTAACTAAATTTTTTTTGGATGTAACTAAATAGTGCTGAATGTAACTAAACAACATTGAATGAAACTAAATAGAACTAGTGCTTCTCCGTTAGTTTCATCTTCAATGACCACTTTATATAAATTAAGCAGTCGATTCCTTAATTAACTAAATCTTGTTTTATCACAACTAAGACTCAGCTGATTTCTTATTAATTCGAGTTCACTTGGAGGCATACATGGTAAATTCGAATTCTCTCTCTATATCTGTGCTCACATTAATTATCTCTGTATGATCCATATGTGTTTCATTAATTAATCATCTATATACTCTCATACTCATAAGAAGTTTTTTGAACCTATGATCATATGTATTACCCCAGGTCATATAGTCATATGGTAAAGTAAACCACTCTACAGGTAGATAATCCCTAAAGGAGACTTGTAGCACTTGGTGACAATGAATAGCCATACATCACATAGTATATCCTTGATACTTAAGGCAACATAAGTCATGTGGTCTTGATACAACACAATACCATCTCCAGTTAAGGAGAACCATCTCATAGGGTACTACCTATGAGAATCATTTGACTTGATATGCCACAAGTTCAGACTTGATACAACACAAGTCTCTAACTTTAGTACAAAATAATATCATGATCTTAATACGACATAAGATCCAAGTAAAATAATATCTCCTAAATAGGATAAGGTCCTAGATTAATACAACATAATCTCTTTAGCTTAATACAACATAAGTTAGTGAACTTAATACGACATAAGTTCCATGGAAAAGATATGAACCTAATATGCCATAGATTCCAGACTTGATACAACACAAGTATCATGGGAATGAATATTGAATATGTACTCTCAACACTCCCTCACAGTGAGGGAGACATTCTCTGTCATACCAAGAATTTCTTGCGATACCAAGCTTATCTCAGAAGTGTCAGAACTTATTCACAGATAGAGACTTGTCACAAATTTTCAATCTGCTCATCAATATCTATGTACAAGAATTCATTTTAATTTACCATTACTTTAATGAAGCAAAAATTCATATCAATGCGTTTCATTATAACACACTTAGGTTTTTTTCAGAAAGTTTGACTATTAACACCTAATAACTATTGGCTCAATTATTTCACCCTATTATGTAGATTCCCAATATATACCACTCCTTAGCATGTATTAATATCCACAAAACATATTTTGCTTCTATAGTACTCTCTGGAATACATCTTGCTTCTGTAGTACTAGCTACATGTTACACCCAAATCTCGTCATCAACATGTGATGAGATCCCAAAATTCAGTGTTTGCCCTCAATCCCAAATTTTGAAGCAAGAATATTGGTCCAGACATCAAATCTACATATGAAAATATAGCACCGCCTCTACCCTTTAGTCAAAAAGTGGTACCTTATTTAGCATCGCCTGTAATGCATTGACAGTAAGCGGTGGCACTGCCTTTAGCCTTTGATCAAGGTGTAGTTCTACCCTATCACCGCTCCATCTCAGTGAGGAAGAAGCAGTGACCTTGGTAAAAAGTGAAAAAGAGAGGTTCTCATGAAGATTCTCGAAAGAAGGATTCGTGGCACCCTTATCCCTGATCACTAGGGCTAGTTGGGCTCGAGATCCATCCCTATAGGATCTCCTAGCCACCTCACCCACCAATTTCTTGACCATCTCTATCCATTCCAAGCCTATAAAAGCATGCTCATTCTCCATGGTTGAAGAGAGAGTAAATTTATGATGTTGCTTTGATATTCTGGCCTGAATCAGAAGAGTGAGCTTGAGGGAGCAAGTTGGATCTATTGGGAATGAGATTTTAGATTTGTGAAGGAGTACATCGACACTAAGGCATAGGTTGTAAACTTCTTCCCTATTATCTAATGCAAAATTGGTTCCTTTCCCATTAAATATATTGTGTCATTATCCTATGTTTTATTATTGAATTCCTTTGTCATCAATATAAAATAGTGGATTATATTATGGTTCTATTTGATCTTGTTTGTTGTTTTTCTTGTGATTATGTAGGTATATCCATGAAGGATCATCTTTACAGGGAACAACTATACTAGCACATCAAAGAGACTTGGTTCTAGATCTCCACCCATTCTAGGGAATGTCTTTCGATCTTGTCATGTACCATTTGTTCTAGATTTGAACCATTCAGACTAGAGGAATAGCTCTTGTCCTCATGAGGTGCAAAATTCCTAGCTACACCACAATACACTTCACTTTTGTAGTACTATCCACAATTTACATTTATATTTTGTAGTACTAGATGCAATTTACATTTCTTATCTCAGGATAAAAAGATAGATGGGTAGCACAATCATATAATAGGTCTGCCATGTATCAAATACAATAAAGATCCTATTCTAATGTATCTCAAAGGTACTCAAACATATGCTTTGTAGTAATCATGAAATATAACAGGTTCGCACAAAGACCAACCAACTACTTACACATAGTAGCATCATCTGGTTCCAATCCATAATATAGTTTCTCTAATATAGAAACCATGAATTTTAAATCCATCATATACAACATTATACAACAAATGTGTAATATTATGCAAAAATAAAGTCTCATGTTTTCATTCACTCTTGAAAATTTGTTGACTTCTTGAATCTTCTGCTATCTGGAGAACTCTATGATCTTCCATTCTCTATGATGTTCTCCAAGGCCTAATCACTTTGTCAGTGATCCTTCTGTTTATAGTGCAGTACCCCAACTACCTCTCTGATAGGTTTAATTGTTCTCTGATATTCTAGACTATAACTATTCTTTAGTATTCAATAGTCTTTGGGACTTTGACCATGTCTCTGCTCACATGGATTCTCTCCACAAGGTATCACAACCATTTGGATGCTTTAATCATTTACCATTACTAACTAATGGGGACTTTCTATGCTTCTTCCTATGAAGACACATCATTACTCCCTTTTCAACTATATGAGTTTTTATGTACTATACCAAGTTTGTCCTGGATAGAGGCTTAGTAATAATGCTGGAAATGTTGTTCATCTATGAATATGTACCATGTCTCATATATAATTGACTAGAAACCTCATAAATATTTACTACTTTTCAACATGCTCTATCTATATAAACACTTGTGATCTTTCCTCAATCACTATACTAGTCACATTTCATATATATTTTGAAAATTTATTTTACTAACCAAGACATATTCGAGTCCACATATGCTTGTACCAAGTAGCTACTACAACAAATGCTTTGTACATGTTTATGTACAAACTGCAAAGCATATAATAGATCTTGGGACCTGTCACTAACCAAATACATATCAACTTAATTTATATCCTCCAAATTGGAAATATGAATTATAAAATTCTGGGTTTATCTTCATATCTGTGGCCATGGATTTATAGTCTATTATCTTGAAACTCTTCAGGATCTTTTACAACACATTTTACTTAACTAAGGAAAATATTTGTTTGGTGACTACCACACCACTAATCATAAGAATCATAATGAGATTCTTGAATACATTTCTAAGGTTCCTTCTAAATATGAGCATCATGCAGGTCTCCTCTTAACATAAGATACATAATCTAGTTTTATTGGTTCTTCAAGAGGTAGTGAATCTAGATACTTCCTCTAACCATAAGGATGCGAGAATCATAATTTAGGTCCTCTATCACAGATAATTCATGCTCATCTATGTCTAGATATCTTCTTGACACATTAATGTAAATAAGATAATTAAATTATCTTCAAGATTCCTAACATCTCTTAGAATAGGATTAGGGATTTCATTCTGAATTCTTCCTAATACATAGGAACCTCCCTATATGCTACCGGAAGCTTCTTGCCTCACAAAATCCTGCTCTCTTTTAGGATCAATGTTTCAGTATAACCATATCTCATGAATTCTAACCAATGTTTTAGTATAACCATATCTCATGAATTCTAACCAATGTTTTAGTATAACCATATCTCATGAATTTTAATCACATGAATACCTCAATGTATTTGGAGCGGTTCATATAGTTATGTACACACTATATCATTGTTTCAATAGAATATCATTCATATTTCATGTAATGTTTTGCAATTCTATAGCAATCTTATATTTAGATCTCATGAAGATTTATGCAAACCCTTATTCTTCTTAACATGATTTTTCCTATTTACCAATAAATAGAAAGATTGTAACATATGGTTTTAATCATGTTTATACCATAACATCATCCTAATCACATGAATACAGATCGTAATAAAACAAAATCTAATTTTATAAAAGCATATGACAATAAAATAATAATGCAAATCTATATTCATATCTTTATGAACAATCATAACATTCATTTCTCATGAATCAATCATCTAGCCCTATATTCATATCTTATAAAACAATCATGCATGCTTTATATTCATATCTTATGAAACAATCATGCATCTCTATGTTCATATTTTATGAAACAATCATGCATGCTTTATATCCATATATTATGAAACAATCATGTAGATCTATGTTCATATGTTATGAAACAATCACACATGCTTTTATAGCCATATCTTCTGAATTTTGTTTATTTGCAAATAAAGGAAAAACAATGAACATATATGCTTACAATTCCTAATATGAGGAATACAAATCTATGTATGTTTGTAATGAAAACAGTCAAAAGAATATAGATCTAAATAACATATAATAAAAATGAAAGTACTTATCTTTTATTGTTTTTCATGCTCCCTCTTAATATCTATTTCCTTGTGGAGATTACTAGAGTCCCTCTATCTTGATCTCTTTACAAATTTGAGTGCATGCAGGAGGCAACGAATCTCTACATGGAGAAATTGGATCCCATCCAACCTAGAGAAAATTCTCTTCTTCAAGGAAAACTCCTTCCAACAATAATCCTCTTCTTCGGATGAGATATCAACTCTATGAGGCTCTCACTATACACAAAATCCATTGAATAATAATAATATCAAGACCACATATCTTGGGTTTGTTTCATCAATTCGTCCACTTTGGGAAAACAACCATAACACAAATTCTGAGAATTTCATATTAAAATACCTGATTGGATCTCTCAAACACTTACGAATGTTTTAAATAAGCTCACACATAAGTTAAATCATCCCATTTGGGAAGTGGGTTTTCAACGATTTTATCGAATTCCTCACGGATTGATCACAAAGGCTTATTTTTTTGAAATGAAAGAGCTAGGATAGATTCATCTTTTCATTTGCTTGTATGCTTGGTTTTGAATTCTTCGAAAGGAGTGTTGTTTGAGAGCTTAGCATGCTAGATCTCAATTTTATTGTTAGACAAATCTAAAAAGAAAGACTTGCTTGATTGGTTGCTTGTTTTCATTTTCCATTAAAAGTTTGTGAAGGACTTCTTTTTGCTTTGAAAAATAATTTTTTTTGTTGGGACTTTGTTCATATTTTGGTTTGAGGATGAATTATTGGACCTCTGATTAGCCTCATCAGATTTTAGGTCTCAATCTTTCTTCTCTTTCTTTTACATTCTGATCTCATCAAAAGAAAAATATTAATGGTTTTAAGTTAGATCTTTCTAGTTTTTAAAAGAAAATTTGAAAAAGTATTGATTATACCTTTGAGTGTGTTTCGTCTTTCTTCTTAGAAAAAGAGATCTTACCCTATTTTGCTTGCTTTCAAAATCAGTTTGAAGTTTGTTGCTTGTTCTCTTTCTCAGAAAAGTTTGTTTTAGTGTAGTTGTTTGGGAAAATGTTTGGTTTCAAAACAAAAATTAAAAAATACTCTCTCCTTCCCATAGGTAGGCATGTCTTGAAAAGTAAAGTGAAAATATCTACATTTCATATTTTCATGGCTTTACATTTCTATTAGAACTCCATGCATTCACCTAACCACTCAAGTTAAATTTAACGGTAGTTATAGGTCTAAAATTGTATAGAAATTTGAGTCATAAGTTAGTGAAATGTTCAAGCTTCGTAAAACAAAGGAGCTGTCATTATTTGCCTGCACTGCAACCTGGGACTAGCATGGTTCTTCCATGTGTCATCGGTATATCAAATAGCCTTTCACTTACCCTTGAGGTATATAGAAAGGTAATTTACATACTTGATTGTATATCGGAAGGCCCCTTGTGGATGGTTGTGCATTAGATACAACTACTACCGATTTCAGCTCCCACATACCTTGCGTATATCGGGAGACCCTACTAGGATTCCTTGTCCAACTGAGAAAAACCCTTTGGCTGTCTTGTTTGGAGAAATACACCAAGAACAACACTCAGGGAGACTACTATGCACATACCTTGAGTATATTGTGAGTTGCACCTTCTTGACAATCCTCGTGAGAGATTGACTATTTTGAGCTCATCCTATCACTTAAGTTTGCTTCTGGTCTGTAGCTTGAGTAGGAGAAGAATTTGTGTGATTTTTCTTAGTTTTGAGACCCTAGGTTAGTTTTTAGTGACTTTTGAAATCTTGTTGAGTTTCAGTTGAGACGATCTCGAAGAAACTAGGGATTACCACCCGACTTTTCACCTGCAACAGGGGAAGGCCCAATAGAAGCCATAGACCAAGGAGCTGCAACTCGGTCCCTTAGGGGGGGGAATCCAGTTATATAAAGTGGAGATCAATTCGCTTCTTACATTACTCCCTTGGTCCAACAGTATCCTACAGGTGACACTTGTTTTCATTCTCTGATTGAAGGTTGGAATGTAGTATAAATGAAATTGAGTATGGACCTGATGCTCCTTTTTGGAGAACCTCTATGGTTCAAGCCATTTCTAAGTTTGGGGTTATTATACCCTCTTTCAAAAACCCTCCTATGAATGAGGATGCATATAGGAGAATCCAAGAGTCACTTAGTCATGCTTTCAATTTTCAAGAGAGGATGGACAGGGTTTTGGCTACCCATGTACCTCATAAAGAACCTATGTCAACTCTTTTACCCCATTTAATAGACCCATGGCTTGCTGGATATAGTCCTCTTTCTGATGATGCTCCATCCCATGGTTTGTCTCCTTGTGTTCTGGTTCAAACCTCCAACCCTACAGTTTTAAATCCTAGGTATGTTGCTAGTCCTCCCATACCATCTATAGCCGAGGGAAACCCTCAGCTCAAGTGGTGTCTGTACCTTGTAACGTCAAGGGGAAACCCCCAGCATGACCTATGTTATCAGTTGGTGGAGTTGTTGCTAATACTAGAAAGACCTCAACTACAGGGAAATCCCCATTATATGTCCCTCCTACCCACACCAATATGGTAAATCCTCCATTGCATTTAGGTCAACCCTTAGGGGTACAACCTATAGTTAACCAACCTTCTTGGGGTTATGGTTACCCAGCAAATCAATTACCTGTAGTAAACATGAATTATCCACCTACATCTACAATAACTATGTATCTTGGAATCCCTTACCTAGGAAACACATTTACACCTTGGGGGCAAGCTAACTGGTCTTACATGCTGGAAATGGGAGGAATTCCTATTATTACTACTGGAGGTGCTAGAGGGCCACCTTATGGTGGCCCACCCTTTGGAGGTCCATTGAAAGGAGGCCCACCTAGTGGAGGACCACCACCTGGAGGCCCATCCTTGGGAGGACCACCGCCCGAGGGACCACCTTTTGGGGGTCCACCACCTAGAGGACCACCTTTTGTGGTCCACCACCTGGAGGTCCACCTTCTAGAGGACCATCACCTAGTGGACCACCACTTAGCAGACCACCTCTTGGAGGCCTGACTCCTCAGGGGCCACCTTCTTCATGCAGATATTCGGAAGGTTCATCATCTAATCAACCAAATCAATAGCCCATATATCAATTAGCTTATGGTCCTACTGGTACATATATGCCTTATCAATATTACCAGTATGTGGAACCTAATTGGCAATTACCTTTCTTTGCAACTTTGGACTTACCTGATCTGTCCAAGTTGATAAACGATCCCATTCAACACAACCCTTCATGGCCCGCTATTCTGGTAAAATTGCCATCATACATTCTTAAGTTTGATGGAAAGCAGGGAGATGATCCCAAGAACCACGTTAGGACCTTCCATCTATGGTGTTCCTCAAACTCTTTGATGGATGATTCTGTTCATTTAAGGCTCTTCTAGTGCACACTAACCGTCACAAATGTGAAGTGGTACATTGAACTTCCACAACATTTGTTTATGGATTTTAGCTCTCTGGAAAAAATTTTCCTTACGCACTTTCAGCTACCCATTCATTATTAAACGAGTACACATATTTTAACTTCACTTTGTCAAAATACCTCCATGCACATATCGGACCATATCCATGAGTAGAGAAGGTGGAGATGGATTATTAAATATCCCATCTCAGACCAACTACTACCTGATTGGTTCACTAAGTCTTTTTTTCCTCTTATCGCCCGAGATGTGGCTATGGGTGGTGCAATTACTGAAGAGCAGGCTATCATTCAAGATCAGTATCTGTATTTGTTCTATTCCAAATATGGAACGATGTATGACTTAATTCTGCAAGCTCCTTGCCCCAGCACAAATCCCGCTAAGCCACCAACAAAAACTCATGTTGATGGGGTGGTTGGTTCAATCTAGCCCTCATCGACATCCAAAAATTCCAAGCAGCCAAATGCTTCTACCACTGCTCCTTTGAATCCTATGGTTTCCACCGAGGTGAATTCTATTCAAAGCTCACATGCACACAGCAATAAGAAAAATGGAAAAGGTAAAAACAAGAAACTTGGAAACCAACAAGAGAATTGTAAACTGACAACCAATGAGAATGATAAATGAAAGAGGAAAGCAAAATATCCCTTATTATTGTGTGGAGGAGATCACTTCATGAAAGAATGTCCTCGTCGTGATGATATTAGCAAATTTCTAAAGAGTAACCCCGCACCAGCAGTTCATATTGATCCTTTTCCCTCTCAGTAGAAATTGATAAACCACATGTCTAATCAGGGGACCTCCAATTCCATAGAAAAAATTAGAATGATGTCTTCCAAGAGCATCAATTTGAGTACTTGTATTCAGTCATATGACAATACAATAGAGAAGAAGGACAAAAATCCTTATTCCAAGAAAGTTCCTTCTACTTGTTCTCCTCCATCTTCATCTAATGGCCCTCTAGTGATCAAAAAACCTAAACTTGATTTAATTTTGTGACCACCCAAGGCTACCCTAAGGATTTCCATGTTCAATCCCAATGCTCGAGCTGCACAATTTTATAATGTTGTTGAAGATTTAGCTCATGCACCTTATGCGATGTCTACCCTTGAGGTACTCCAAAATTGTCCAACGCAGCGTAAGAACCCGCTAATAGCTTTGGGGGCATTAGACCCAGATAATACCAACTTGATTCATTTCAATGTGGAGAACTATAAATCCATATTACCTCACCAACTGGCATTTCATATTGCCTCTAGATTAGTTGGGAGAAAGGTCCATCGGACCATCCTTGATGACGGAGCTTCGACCTCATTCTTTTCTATAGCATGTTTGAGAGCCATCGATTCCCCTGAGGTTATGAAATCATCTACTACCTTAAAATATTTTGATGGATGAGGTTTTCATCCCCATGGTATATTTCCAACACTTTCAGTCGAGCTTGGGGCCAAGACTATTTCCATTCAAGTGGAAGTGGTTGATGCCCCATTAGATTACAATCTTCTATTGGGTAGAAATTGGTTTTATGCTATGACCGATGTTGCTTCGACAGTATTTAGAAATATCCAATTTCCGCATATGGGGAATATTGTGACTATTGATCAACTTTACTATTGTATGACGGATGTTACAACCCCTACAGTGAATAACATCCCTATGCTAGGTCAATCACCTACTCCTTATCATTCAGTTGGGATATGTATGCTGAAAGACTCCACCCTCATGGGTGTGTTTTCATCATCCCCTCCTAGTACAAAAGTGGTGACAGTAAATATGATTTCTACCACTGGCTATAGCACCAAGGGAAAATAAATTATTGAGTCATCCTCCCTTGGCCCACATGAAGCAATGTATGATGATATCCAATCCATTTTCGATGACCATGTTGATGACCTTCATCTCGTGGCTTTGGATCCTTACCACTTGCCTTACTGGTTAGAACCCTCTCTTCCCACTCTAGATGATCTCACACATACTTTTCCTTTGAATGAGTCCATTATGGAGATCATGAGTGAGAGTGAACCTATATGGGAAGATCATCATCATCGATCTTCTTTTCTTCCTAATGCCACTTTGGTGGGTTTTGACCTTGAATCACTTATCAGTACCGATATTGTCACCCATCCGCAAACACCTATAATGTTGCAAAATACAAAATACAAAGGAAATCTATGCAACATCACTAAAAAAACCTCAATTGACATATCACTCAAACCTGGAACCATTGAGAATGTTCACGTAGGGCAGAACTTCTTGATGGAAGAAACTAAAGCATATAGAGAATTATTCAAAGAATTCTGAGATATTTTTTCTTGGACTTATGAAGAGATCCCTGGGATAGACCTATATATTGTGGTTCATGATATTAAAAACTATCCCATGGCCCGACCTATCAAGAAGAAATGATGTCAAGTCCATCCCCTGAAGGCTGCATCTATTAAAGCCAAATTAGAGAGGCTTTTGAAGGCAGGATTTACTTATCCTGTACCCCTGACAGAATGGGTATCTAACATTGTCCCCGTAAACAAAAAGCAAGGAAACACTAGAGTCTTGTTGAGGCATGGAAATTCATAGGAAACAACAACAAGGGATTCTCCCCAGTCAACGTTCCCAACTAGCCCATGACTATTTGGTGTAGGGAATTCGTCCAGTTTGCGGTCCGGCTACCGTAGGTCAAGTAACAAAAGGGTTTACCGGTTGCGGCCCAGTCCACCGTATGTTTTTGTATTTTTTGACTTAATGTATGATATGCACATGCCTAATTAACAATGCAGGATGATAAAGATGCAAAGAGTAGTCACATTGTGATGTGCAGGTTCTTACCTCTCATCTTACAACTCACAAGCATCTAAATCATATATGCACGAAAATAAATACTAACTAAACTATCTCTAAAGAGCAGGTTATTAATTCATGAGTAATGCATCATTGTCCATGTGTCATGGAAAATCACAGATAGCTGTTCTTACAACCAAACATATCAACATGAATAAAAGTATACATGATAAGATAGCTCATCAACAGTTAACTCCCATTACTCATAGTGGAAAAAAATCATAAATGTACTGAAGAACATTCAGACAAGAACATAGGTTCAAGAAGTTAGAACACTCTTACAGCTAATGAGACACAGTTGAAAATGAAATAGTTCACATTCAACATTGCTCATTTAATCACATTGATACATTCCACTTAGCACTTTCTCCAACAGGAAAAATTTGCAATCTCTAGTTTGTAAAACGAAATAGTTCCTCTTACAAGCAATAGTTTACAAGTTTTTGAGAGGGAAAAAGCTCCTCCCTGTTCTAACTTTCAGATATTTAAATTAAAACAACAGACCGCTTGGGTTTCCCCAAACATGTGACCTTTCGGTCCCATAAAATGTTTCATATTCCCATTTTACATTCTGTATGCATTCATGATTTGATCAGTTACTGATAGATCTTTCAGGTTTGTGTCTTTGTAGTTATTCATTTTTTCTTTAGCTTCGGTTGTCCTCTTTGCGATCCTGCCAATTTCTGTTTGATCTTTGTCAAAACTGTTAAGATATGTCTTCGCACCATGGTCACCTCCACAGTCCCTTAAGTCCACCTACGATTAATCAATGTGTATCATTTGTTGGGATTGCATTTTAAAAAGAAGCGTTAAAATCTATCAATTAAATGGCTGCTCAATAAGAAAGATCATGCGTTGCATTACTGCTAACACGGTGGGGTAGACTTATCCAAATCCGTACAGGTAGGATTTTAATAGGCGATGGGCACTGCGAAACACTTAAACACATCGGAGTTAAGACCCAAGATGCAGGCAGGAAAACCTCAAATCAGAAATTGGAAAGAGAGCGACATCGGAAGCCAAGTGCTTCACACAGCCGCAACGGCGGGAAGAAAAAGACTACAGACACACGACCCGCATCGGCGACAGAGCGCTTTTCACTTCAGGTGCTTAGATGGTTTGAGGGCTGCAACAGCGGAAGATCAAAAGGTTATAGCCATGTGACATGAATCAGAGGGCGGAGCGCTTTTCACTTTGGGTGCCTAGCTACTTTGGGAGCCACAATGGCGGAAGCAAAAAGGACAAAAGCCTCCGATATAAGGGACACAAAACTTTAAATTTGGCAGCGATTTAAGCTGTTTCAGCTCTGAGACAATGTTTTGCAAAGGACAAAAAGGCCTGACCCATTTTCAACTTAGCAAAACAAACTCTAAATCTACGATCTACAACAATTCTAAATAAGAGCAATTTCTGAAAACCAGGACAAAAGATAACCTTCAAAAAAACATCTAAAATTAAAGCACGACCAAAGGTTCAAAGATCCAAATGATTAAAATCCATGCCAAATCATGAGGAGGGGATCAAAATTTAAGAAATTGGGGGAAAACAGTTGCAGCTGCAATAATTGGCGACTACCTGGTGAACCTAGATCTCTGGACAATTTCCTCCTTAAGTAACAGACTGTTTAACAATAAAAACAATCATGTTGAATTCTTTTAGATGTATGGATTTCCCAAATGGCAAATATATGAACTTTGAATCATTGAGGGTAGTCCAATTAGGAAAATGGAAACCAAGATTTTAAAGTCAAGATAACTCTTTCAAGGTCAGAAATATGCGTTTCATTTTTTACCTCTGTCTTCAGGTAGCTTCCAGCTTGGACACCATAGGCTTGTAACATATGGTAAATAGAAATATTCATTTGTTCCTCATTCCCATGCCATTTTGCACCTTGGTTGTGCTTTTGGACTTTTGTCCTTTTGAGTCCTCCTCATGCCTTTCTTTCTGAATTTTTATTCAGGCTCCTCTATCCATAGTGTCCTTTTGTGTGAGAGAAGTATGTAATTTTCAGCTCACGGACGAAGAGGATCTTTTGGAAACTTTATACTCATGTTATTTAGTACTTTTTTTGATACATATTGATTTCTTAGGATTTTTGACTCTTCTTATCCTTTCGGCTTTCAATTCTTGGCATGGGATCATTTATATATAATATACTGTTTACCCTGCTTCCTTCCATGGATCTTTTGTTGTCACCCCCTAGGACATTTTAAGTGTGAGATGGATGGAGCCTCGAAATAGTATTCCAGACCTTTTAATCTTGAGTTACTTTACAGGGATTAAGCAGGACTTCAATGCGTTCATAGCCATTTAGGAAAACTGCTAAACTAGAAGAAATTCTATTAGGTAAAACCATAATACACAGTCTTGTAATCAAGGATTTTAGTTAGTCCAGAATTTTAATGCTCTCCATGCAACCAAAGCTTGCTTATTTTATTGAAATCAAATAGAAAATCTAAACTAAAACAAACTAAACTTTATGACTCAAAGACTCAAAAAAACGGCCAAGCCAGATTATTTATATACAAGATAGAAGAAAACAAATGATACTTTAAGAAAAATAAGGCTTCAGAACTAAACCATTTACTAGTAAGTTCTCTTCCCACCCTTGCAGATCTTGTAACTTATAAGTGGAAGGGCCAAGTTTTGCCGCAATCCGGAAAGGACCTACCCACAACTGCTAGAATTTCGTGTGTTTTCCTTTCTCATCATGGGGGTGATCCCACTTGAGAACTAAATCTCCCACCTCAAAGTATTTTGTTCCCGCCTTATGTTTGTCGAACCATCTCTTTATTACCTCTTGCTGCTGCTTAAAGTGCTCTCTGGCTTTAGATCAAGCCTCTTCTGCTTTCAGGAGGTTATATATCCTTATTTGCAAAACATCATCATCCGACTCTCTAGATTCTTGAGCTATTATGGAGGAAGGTAGCATGATATTGGGAGGGAGAATGGATTCTTTACCGTACACAAGGGTATACGAAGACACTCCTATCAAAGACTTGGGGGTGACTCTATCAGCCCAAAGGGAATTTGGTAGCACTGAGTGCCAACTCCTCTCGTTTTCTATTACAGTCTTCTTTAAAATTCTAATCAGATTTTTGTTGGTGGATTCAGCCAAGCCATTCCCTTGTGGATAGTAGTTAGCGGAGTAATGCAACTTTATTCCTTTCTCATGAGTGAAAGCAGTTAATTTAATTGATGAAGAGTAAGTAGCATTATCAAAAACTACAGAAACTGGAACTCCAAACCTGGTCATGATATGGTCCTGCAGGAAGCTGATAACCGTGTCCTCATTTATTTTGCGCAGCGGGATGGCTTCGACCTAGCGAGTGAAGTAATCAGTTGCGGTCATAATATACTTGTGTTGCAGGGAATATTTTGGCTTTATCTCCCCAATGATATCCAACCCCCATTGCTCGAACGGCTCTGTGATCATCATAGGTTTCAGTGGTGCGGCTACTTTAGGTTGTCTTCCACTACACCTTTGGCAAATATCGCACTTCCTGACATGTGCGTGTGCATCTTTGAAGAGTGTAGGCCAATAGTAACTGGCTCTGAGAATTTTGTGAGCTGTAGTATTTCCTGAATAATGTCCCCCAATAGGCCCATCATGCAAATCCATCATCACTTTCTTCACATCTTCTTTCTGTAGGCATCTAAGAAGTACTCCGTCGTAATTTTTTCTGAATAATATTCCTTCAACAATTTGATAGGAAGCTGATTTAAGACGCATCGCTCTTCTTTGCTTAGAATTCCAATGTTCTGGCAACAGTCCTGCTTGCAGGTAGTGCACGAGATCCCTATACCAAGAATCGGGGGTTGTGAACAAAGGACATACATTCGTCAAATGCAATTCAGCCTCGTCTTCCCAGGCGTGTTCGTCATTGTCCCCATTTTCAGTCATCATTTTGCACAACCCCTCCCCTTTGACTATAGAAGCTGGCTTGAATTCGAGGTCATACTCTTGAAGAGATATTACCCAATTGCCCCTTCTTTCTCCTAACTCTTTCTGTACAAAAAGGGACCTTACAGCTGGGTATGGGATGATCACCTTGGTTCGATTTTTTGATATATAAGGCCTGAATTGTTTCACTACTTTGAATACTGCATAAGCTTGTTTATCAATGGATGGGTAATTTAATTCGGCCCCTTGTAGACCAGTGCTCATGAAAGATATTGGGAATTCATCCCCCCCATCTTTCTTTTGGGTAAGCACAGCTACTAGTGAATCATCGGATGCAAAGGTATGCAGAATAAAATCTTTGTCGAAATCTGGGCTTTTCAGGGAGGGTGCGTGTGCAACAGCAGTTTTAATTTTGTTGAATGCATTCTTCTCAATCTCAGTCCACTTAAATTGTGCATTTTGCTTCATCATTTGCTACAGAGGCTTGACAATCTAAGCGAAATCAGGCACAAACCTTCACACGAAGTTTATTATTCCCATAAATGATTGCATCCCTTTTTTATTATGGGGCAAGGGAATATATTCAATGGCTTCGATCCTTTCAGGATCGATATAGATTCCCTTCTTTGAAACTATGTGACCAAGCAACTTACCTTCCGTAACAGCAAACACACATTTTTTGGGATTGAGTGAGATACCATATTTTCGACAGCGTTCAAAAATATGCCTTAGATGGAGCGCATGTTCTCCTCTCTTCTTTGAGAATATTGTAATATTATCAAGGTATATCACCACCAATGTCCAATCAAACTGTGGAAAGCTATGTCCATAGCCCTCTGGAATGTGCCTCCAGCGTTTATAAGCCCAAAGGGCATTCTTCTGTAAGCGAAATTTCCCCATTTGGTCCTAAATGTTGTCTTCAACTTGTCTTCTTTAGCTACTAATACTTGATTGTAGCCAGAGAATCCGTTTAGTAAAGAAAATAGTTCAGACCCTGAGACCTTTTGTAGTAGTTGCTCCATGGGTGTAACAGGATAGTTATCTTTGTATGAAGCATGGTTTAAATTCCTGGAGTCCACGCATAGCCTAATTTCTCCAGATTTTTTTTCTCACTGGCACCAGATTCAAGACCCACTCAGAGTGTCTGACCTTAAAAATGATTCTAGCATCCAATAATTTCTTAACTTCACTCTGAATCAGCGGTTCCAATTTTGGATGCATTTTTCTTAAAGGTTGCTGATACAGTTTGATGCCAACTTTGATGGGGATAACATGTTTAATGATGCTGGTGTCATATGTCTTCAAATATTTGTATGTCGAGGTGAAAACATCTTTATATTGTTTAAACAGACTGACGAACTTATCTCTTTTTGCTAGTGAACAACATTTGCCAAGATTCACATATTGAGGATTCGTCTCAGTCCCTAAATTCATCAGCTCGAACTGTAGAGATGAGCTATGAGTCTTCACGTTGGCTGGTCTTCTGAACTTTTCATTTAAATCGAACATTCTTTCTAATGTTCTGACTTCTTTAGGGATGAAATTATCATACTTCAGCTCGGCTTGATGTTCTTCATCGTCTATAATTGCTCCTTTAAATACCTCGTCGTTTGTTAAGCACTCTATAATCTGCTGGTCGTCATCAAATACTCGTAGGTTGGTGATCATATTAGGTGCCGAGGGCCTGAAAAGCAATTCAATAGAGCATAAATTATTAGTAGGTACGAGCCTAGTGGCTGATGTGGCTAACAAGTCAGCTGCTGCGTTTTTAAGTCTTGGAATTGAAACAATATTAAATGTGTTAAAGCATTTGAGCAGATCACATACCTAATTTTGATAAGCTTTCAGGTGAGGGGAAACACAATGTATTTGATTCCGAATCTATTTAACAATTATTTCAGAATCTCCAAAAACTTTTAGATTACTTACCTTTAATTCGATTGCTTTCTTCAAACCTTGCACCAATGCTTCATACTCAGCCGTATTATTCGTACATTCAAACTCTAATCTACATGAAAGAAAATGTTTATTATTTTTGGGGTCGATCAGGATACAGCCAGCCCCTGACCCTTCTAACGTCTTAGAGCCATCAAAAATCAAATTCCAAAAATTGCTACCTACTGCATGAGAATCTATTCATACTGCTAAGTCTACTATTTTACAGTCGATTTCATCAGCCTGTGAGAATCGAAGGAGATCAGGCTGGGTGTCTGACGTGTTGCTGGCTTCTTCTACTTGGTAATTTCCTGGTTCCAACTCAATAAAATAATTTCCCAACACAGAATCCACTGGTTCATTCTTCTCCTCAAGTCGAGTAACGTTGTGTTTCATGTGAGGCTCCCTCAAAATATTAATTTGGTTCAGACTTCCTTTATATGGAAACCACAGATGCGACCAATTCGAGGCAAAATATCCATTTAGTTTGGCCGACCAATCTCTGCTCAGAACAAGATCGTAAGCGTCTGGTATATCAGCCACCACAATATTAATGACTTGGCACACTTTATCATTTGATGCCAGGCGGACTAGGGCATCCTCCATCTCACCAATTACCTTTACATCTGTCCTGTCCAACTAAACAACCCTCCACGTGGATGGCTTAGGCTGCCCATTTATCTTTTTACAGACTGATATTGGCATGACGTTAATCGACGCCCCTGAGTCTACCAGGCAATTATGTATGTTGTGATTAAAAATTTCAAAAGTGAGGAGGAAAGGTGGATGTTTTCTCTTAGACTTACCTCCAATGCTGGTTCCTCCGATTTCTTCTTCTTCCTGAGGTTGATTGTCGGTGGGAAACCTCTCATCCAATTCTTCAAGTGCTTTCAATAGTCTTTCTTTTTGTTGCGGCACTTTACACATTTCAAATAGTGAAACATTCGCCTTTACCTTTTTTATATCTTCCACAATGTCATAATCCATCTGCGGTTCAATGGGATGTAGTTTATCAACATTCATTTTTTCTTCATTGGGCTTGGCCAGCGCATCATTCTACCTAGGATCTTGGCTGGTCGGGAATTTTATCAACTGCGGAATTATTTTGAAATTTCTTAACATTTTTCTGTAGCCTTTTGATTTTTGGGAGTATGAGACTATCTTCTTTAACCGACCCTTGGCTCCTTGTTGTAACGTTGGTTTCCATGACATCCTTGTAACCCTGATTATTTTCTTCTTCAACATCAAATAATGAAACAGAATTCCACAAAACCATGGTTTCCTCTTCTTGTTCCTTCGTTGAAGTGGTACTCTCTTTTCTTTCTTCATCTCCATCTTCTATTAATTTAGAGTCCAACAGTTGATTCATAACCAACGTCACTGAGTTTATCCATTGAGGACAATTGTTTTCAGAGTGTGGTTGCTGATGGAAAGTGCAGAAATTGTCCATGCCTACCTCTATTAAATTCATAGATGCAGAATTGTGTGGAGGAGGTTGGGACTGATTGTTATCCTCTCTTTTCTTGTAATAGGGTTTATAGAACTTTTGAGTTTCCTTCTCTTTCTCCAAGTCTATGATTTTGTTAGAAATCTTCTGCATCATTTTTGCCATACTCTCAAAATCTGGTGATTTTTCTTCCTTAGGCTTAGTAAACAATAAGGCTTTCCTTCCCACACCTTTCTCTCCTGATTGTTCGGGATAATATTCGATACTTTCGCTTTAAGCCTCCACTATTTCCGCCTCTTCATAGGTTTCCACCAAAGTAGGCTTGGCCCTTATTTTGGCAAACATGGCCAACTCCAGGCCTAAAGCTGAAGTATAATATTCAATCAGGACCTTGTCCGAAGGTTTGTCAGCTTCAGAAAAATTCTTGAGGTATGCTGCAAATCTTTGAGTAAAGATGTGCACCTTCTCCTTTCTCTCTTTCTTCAAGGTGCATAGTCCTTTCTTGAGGGCTGCATGAGTCTTTTGAGTCACATACTTACTTTTGAAAATTCTCTCGAAGGTATCCCAATCAGGAATAGAGTTTGTTGGTAACTCAAAATACCATGATGCTGCAACTCCTTTAAGGGTGTGTGGAAAAAGTCTGCAAACTACATCCTCATGCTCCCCCACTCTTAACCCTTCTATGGCCAATTAAAAAATTTGCAGGTGGTCATCTACTAGTATCTTCTCACTTGGGTCGAATTTGGGCAGCATCTTCTCAAAGGTAAATCATGTAACGAAGGTGTTAGGTTTAAAGGTGATCTGGCTCTCCAAGCAGGTGGTGGATTCGGTGGGTTGGGCGGTTGATTGCCGTTTGCACCTGCCATGAGTCTGGGTGGAGAGTGAGGAGGTGATAAAATAGGAGTGTGAGGAGTATCTAGGCCTTCTTGATTCAAAGGAAGTACAACTTCCTGTAAGGCTGTTTCTACAAGTTCTTCCGAATCCCCAACCAGCACTGAGTCTTCCAATATAGGATGATATTTTCTTTTATATTCTCTTCTGGGAAATTCAGGGATGATCGGAAATCCTCCAATATTCTTCACATATGCCCTGGTGTGTCTTCTCAAGTTATTAACAACCTCGTTTCCAACATAATATATATGTTCTCTACTCCTTTCTTCCGAAATCAGATTATGAAGCCCACTGCTTTCAGAACTGTTACCGGTGGAATAATCTCGGGAAAATGGGTTTCCTCAGCTAGCCATGCACTGGCGGCCCTCCTTCTAGCACCAGAAACTGTTGAGGCCTAAAAATTCACAGGAAACAACAGCAAGGGATTCTCCCCAGTCAACGTTCCCAACTAGCCTGTGACTGTTTGGTGTAGGGAATCTGTCTGGTTTGCGGTCCGGCTACTGTAGGTCAAGTAACAAAAGGGTTTACCAGTTGCGGCCCGTTCCACTGTATGTTTTTGTATTTTTTGACTTAATGTATGATATGCACGTGCCTAATTAACAATGCAGGATGATAAAGATGCAAAGAGTAGTCACAATGTGATGCGCAGGTCCTTACCTCTTGTCTTAGAACTCACAAGCATCTAAATCATGTATACACGAAAATAAATACTAACTAAACTATCTCTAAAGAGCGGGTTATTAATTCATGAGTAATGCATCGTTGTCCATGTGTTATGGCAAATCACAGATAGCTGTTCTTACAACCAAACATATCAACATGAATAAAAGTATACATGATAAGATAGCTCATCAACAGTTAACTCCCATTACTCATAGTGGAAAAAAATCATAAATGTACTGAAGAACATTCAGACAAGAACATAGGTTTAGAAAGTTAGAATGCTCTTACAGCTAATGAGACATAGTTGAAAAGGAAATAGTTCACATTCAACATTGCTCATTTAATCACATTGATACATTCCACTTAGCACTTTCTCCAACAGGCAAAATTTGCAATCTCTAGATGTAAAACGAAATAGTTCCTCTTACAAGCAATAGTTTACAAGTTTTTGAGAGGGAAAAAGCCCCTCCTTGTTCTAACTTTCAGATATTTAAATTAAAACAACAGACCGCTTGCGTTTCCCCAAACGTGTGACCTTTCGGTCCCATAAAACGTTTCATATTCCCATTTTACATTCTGTATGCATTCATGATTTGATCAGTTACTGATAGATATTTCGGGTTTGTGTCTTTGCCATTATTCATTTTGTCTTTAGCTTCAGTTGTCCTCTTTGTGATCCTGCCAATTTCCGTTTGATCTTTGTCAAAACTGTCAAGATATGTCTTCGCGCCGTGGTCACCTCCACAGTCCCTTAAGTCCACCTGCGATTAATCAATGTGTATCATTTGTTGGGATTGCATTTTAAAACGAAGCATTAAAATCTATCAATCAAACGGCTTCTCAACAAGAAAGATCATGCGTTACATTACTGCTAACACGGCGAGGTAGACTTATCCACAGCTGCACAGGCGGGATTTTAACAGGTGATGGGTGCTGCGAAACACTTAAACACGTTGGAGTCGGAAGAGTTAAGACCCAATATGCGGGCAAGAAAACCTCAAATCGAAAATCGGAAAGAGAGCGACATCAAAATCCAAGTGCTTCGCACAGCCACAACGACGGGAAGAAAAAGACTACGGACACGCGACCCGCATCGGCGGCAGAGCGCTTTTCACTTCGGGTGCTTAGCTGGTTTGAGGGCCGCAACAGTGGAAGATCAAAAGGTTATAGCCATGCGACACGAATCAGAGGGTGGAGTGCTTTTCACTTCGGGTGCTTAGCTACTTTGGGAGCCGCAACGGCGGAAGCAAAAAGGACAACAGACTCTGATCTAAGGGACACGAAACTTTAAATTTGGCAGTGATTTAAACTGTTTCGCCTCTGAAACAATGTTTTGCAAAGGACAAAAAGGCATAACCCATTTTCAACTCAGCAAAACAAACTCTAAATCTGTGATCTACAACAATTCTAAATAAGAGCAATTTCTGAAAACTAGGACGAAAGATAACCTTCAAAAAACCATCCAAAATTAAAGCACAACCAAAGGTTCAAAGATCCAAATGATTAAAAACCACGCTAAATCATGAGGAGGGGACCAAAATTTAAGAAATTTGGGGAAAACAGTTGCAACTGCAACAAGTCTGTATCAATTTTCAAGACCTGAACAAAGCTTGTCTTAAGGACAATTTCCCAACTCTGCATATCAATTAGATTATCAACAAATGTGCCGGAAGTGTCAGCTTCTCATTCATGGATGGATTTTCTGGCTATAATCAGATTGAGATAGTGCCAACTCATCAACACAAAAGGGAATTTATAGGTCTGTGGGGAACCTTTTCCTATAGGAAGTTACCTTTTGGCCTCAAGAACGTCGGAGCTACATTCCAATGTGCTATGTCCTATGTGTTTCACAATATTAAGAACATCGTGGATTCGTATCTTGATGATCTCCCAGCACATTGACAGCAACAGGAAGACCACCCTAGGCATATTAGAGACATTTTTATGAGATGTCATCATTATAACATACAGCTCAATCCACACAAATGTGTTTTTTGCGTTGAGACGGGACGTCTTCTTGGCTTTGTGGTTTCTAAGGATGGCATCCAAATTGATCCACTGAAGATTGCTACTATATTGGCCCTACCTTCCCCAAAAAATATTGTTGAACTTCAAAGTTTGCAAGGGAAGGAAAACTTTCTTCATCGTTTCGTTTGCAATTTCGCTGAGAAAACGTACGGTTATATGTGTCTCCTAAAGAAGAGCACTCCATTCTTTTGGGATGACCAGGCCCAACGAGCCTTTGATAATCTCAAGCACACTCTAACTCATTCACCTATGATACACCCCCCAGATTATTCAAAGGAATGTATCTTATATGTTTCTACCTCCACCACTACCATTGGAATGGTTTTAGTTCAGGAACATCCCAGTGTCCAGGAGCACATGATATATTATGCTTGTAAGAATCTGATTGATTCTGAAACTCGATACTCAAGTGTGGAGAAGTTAGCATTGGCTACAGTCATTGTTGTTCAAAAATTTCATCATTACACTTTTCTTTTCACTACCACGGTACTTGCATATCAGAACCCTATGTATTACATCCTGACTCGTCAGGTTCTATGGGTAAAATATTCCCATTGGATTGTCATCCTGTAGGAATTTGACCTTAAGTTTGCCAAGGCCACTTCAAAGAAATCCTTGGTCTTTACAGAGCTGATGTGTGACCTTCCCTATGCTTTGATGGAGATTGAGCCCAATGATTAATTTCCAGATGAATTCTTGTTCTTGATAAGCACAACCAACCCATGGTATGGAGATTTAATCATTTATCTCCAAGCTCAAATATTTCAGCCCAATATATCCCATGATGATCGTCATCATATACTTCACCACGCAAAGTACTACCTCATCTTAAATGATACATTGTATATACGTGGTATCGATTCCATTATTTGACGACGCCTTACACATGAAGAGGCTAAATAAGTCCTTAATGATTTCCACTATGGAGCATGTGGTGGTCATCTTTCTGGGATGGATACATCCCAGAAAATCCTTCGAGTTGGCTATTTATGGCCTTCAATCTTTAAAGACTGTCATGAGGTTGTTAAGAAATTCCCACCCTACCAACATTTCTATCTGAAAAAGCGCACCCACCCTGCTCCTTTACACCCCGTCATTGCAGTTGGCCCTGTTTCCAAATGGGGTATTGAATTTATGCATTGTAAGCCTACCTCAGCCAGGGGATATGGTTACATCATCGTAGCCGTTGATTATTTCACAAAATGGGTTGAGGATATGCCTACATATGCAGAGGATGGTAAGACTGCCTTCTTCTTCTTATTTAATCATGTGATAGCTAGGTTTGGAGTCCCATAGTCTATAGTCACTGAACATATATCACATTTTCGGAATCAAATGATGATCGAGTTAAGTACCAATTTGGGTTTTTGCCATGAAAAATCAACTCCTTACTATCTAGAGGATAATGGTCAGGTTGAGGCAATTAAAAAAGTTTTAAAAACTATGCTGTGGAGGATGGTTAGAGATCATAAATCCAACTGGCACCTAACTCTATTTTCTGCTCTTTGGGCTTACAGGGCTTTAGAAAAAACAACTACTGGTTTCACATCGTTCCAATTAGTTTACGGACTAGAATTTGTCCTTCCTATCCAATGCCAGATTTCGTCACTAAAACTTGCGGTATAAATTCTGCCAAATACTTCGACCGAGGAAGAGAGATTCCTATACCTAACTAATCTTCACGAAACTAGAAGATATGCCGCCTTAGCTAATGAAGCACATAAGAAACACGTCAAGGCCCACTATGATAAAAATTTTCAGCCTCGTGTTTTCAATGAAGGTGACCTAGTTCTGACCTACGGTCAGAGACACTATAAACTAGGAAAAGGGAAGTTTGAGTCAATGTGGTATGGTCCCTTTGTCATCAACAAAGTTTTAGAGAAAGGAGCTTACGAGCTCATGGATTATGATGGGATACCCTTTGGGAAACCTCACAATGGGTTGTACCTTAAGAGGTACTATGCTTAAATTATTTTTTGTATGGTACCTTGTATATATGTATATTTTGGCTTTCAGTGTGTTGTGTCTTGATTTAGTATGGTGTTGAGTTCAGTGTCCAAATTGTTTATACCATGTTTTGGTTATGTAGATCGGATGGATTTTTATGGCTTCGCTAATGGTGCTTGCCATCATACCCTAAACCTTGCTTCAGCTACTTAGGTTCTCTATTCCTTGGCTCATGACTTGATTAGTTCAGTAGTGGTTTGTATTGGTCCTGCTACCAACAACATCATTGAGTATCAGGCAGTAATAGGTCTATTGACTGAGGCTACATCTTGAGACATTCATGACTTGGTAGTGTTTATGGATTCACAATTAGTGGTTTGTCATATAAACCATGTCTATACCATCAGAAACCATGTACTCTTCTGTTTATTCCAGAGAGTACATTTTTTAGAGTGGTCATTAGAGTGTATCACTTATAGGCATATCCCTAGGTCAGATAATACAGCTGCTGATTCATTAGCAAACTACATCCTAGACTGGTATATTGCCCATTCATAACTTGTAAAATAAACATGGTTCATTGTAAAATAAGCTATAAAAGACACATAAAACTCATGTAAATATGATTTCCATTTGAGACATATAAACACTAGTAATAATTTTGTATATATATATATATAAAGTGTTTTTACAAAAAATGTGGTCACGAGACCTTGTCTGAAGCACTGTGGCTTTCAGGAAATACAAAATCATAAAAAAAAACACTGAAGCTAGTCAACTTTCAGTAGTACATCATTCAGTACACCATCTAATGATGCTCATGATAGCACATGATGGCCCGTGCTACCCTGCGAAGTAGTTGGTTGAAGCAACCTGGCACTCCTGTAGTGTGTCTCTGATACCTCATGGGGAGGTCATCTATTGTTGCGTCAGGGATATCAAGAGTCATCTGCTCCAAGTTATCCTCTAGCTCAATAAGGTGGTCATCACCTATATGAACAAATTGAGCTCCATCTCATCTATCCATAGGAGAGGATCCTCCAGGACGTGCACCACCAACATCTGCATGCCAATTTTTAGGTCTTGTTACTACCCATAAAAAAAATATAAAGATATAAAAACATGATCAAAATTTTAGGGTTTTACTTCTTACCAATATCTCCCCACATAGCACTAGGCAGTAATTGTAAATCAAGGTCACCTCTGAAATCAGTCCCTATGTAGGCATAATCCTCTATCATGAGGATCTGTTGCGCAGCCAACGGAAGAAAGCAGCCTCCAATTTCACCTTATCCATACCACCTCTTGTACGAGCCATGATCTCTACCCACCTTATCATCTGTGGGTCTCTATCCCTAAGCTCAGTGAAGATCACCTGGGGTCTCATGAGAGGCACCCTCTCGAAGAAAAAGCAGGCTAAAATGGACCCGTACCCAAATTGCTTTAGTTCTCCTTGTTGACATTTTGTCAGCTAGTCCTTGAACATAGGAAGAAGTGCTTCTGCCCAGTTGAAAACCGTAGGTGCCATAGCTTCTAGGGCATACAACATATGTGCCCAGGATGCCTGATAAGGCCCTTGGCTTCTATCCAACATCTGTATGATGAACATAATAGTGCGAAGTGGCATATCCACGACACCCTTGATGGGAATCTTCTTACCTGACATTTTCATGCTAGGATAACAATGACAATCAATCAACTCCTGTGTAGTCACTTACCCTCCTCAGGAACTAGTGAGAGAGATATGGACCCCTTGTTTAGACATCCTTGTCAAGAAATAGATGTCTTTCACCTCTATGGTCAAAACATGAGGTCCTACCTCAAAGTGTTATTTCTGTGGGTTCCACATTTGTAGAATATATTCCAGTAAGTGAGGATGCAAAATCATACTAGGGGTACAGAAGAACTTAAGAAGGCCACAACCTTGTAGGCAACCCACACAAACTACATTTCTTGCAGCAAGGGCATCATTGTCAACATGTTTTATTTCTCTCCATTTTTTGATCCGATAAACCTGCCAAAAATAATTAAAAATACATTTAGAAGCACTTCCAACCATTAAATTTTCTTATAACTTTTATTTTGGCAGGGCCATATGTTTTTTGAAGCCCATGGCCGACACTACCTCTACCTAGTTAAGACAGAGCAATGCCACCACCTGTGTTAAAATGAAAAAACACAGTTTCTGTTGAGTATCGCCCTTCCCGTAAAGGCTAAGCGTGGTGCCCGCATTTTCTAATTTAGGTTTGGCTGATGAGATCAAAAAACCATGAAAATTAAAAATTGGAAACCATGAAAAGAAAGAGGATATTTTTATCTTTTACCTGGTTCCGACATTGCAAAAAATGGACGGTGGATGCTCCTGTAATCTCCAGCTGAAGTGTTGGCTCCAAATCTCCCAAAATGCTCTCGAGGTTTGGTAAATAGTAAATAAGTTGGTTTTTTACTATTTTACTTGCCTTTTATAACCTATTTTTATGGTTTTTAATGTTTTAAAACATTTTTTTATAAAAATACCCTTTAATATAGTTTATAAAAGTCATTGTTTCGAATATTTTGGGAAACTAATGGTCCTTTTTAAGTCTTGCATGGGGTAGGAATAAGCAGTAATGTCTAGGGGAAGTTCATTTTTTTACTTTTTCATAATTTTTAAAGATAGAAAAAGTCCTTGAGCATTCGTTTCGATACTTTGATCACACTCCCAAAACCCAGTATCAAAGTTCTGAGTCTTTTTCTGATTCTTTTCTGGCTCGTAAAGACCTTTTATCACGAAAATAAACCTAATGGAGTCTCCTTTAAACTATTTTTGGACTCCCTAAATATGAAAAGATTGTTGAGTACTTGTCTTCTTCATACTCATAAAATTATTTGAAGAGTTGTCCTTTTGACAGTAGGTTCTCTCTTTTTTGGTTCGGATGGACTATTTACGAAAAAAGGAACACTCCATCCAATCATGACTAGAAGAGTTCACTTGGGTGTTATTTTATACTTTTTTGGGCCCTAGAGACTAAATGATACAAAAGAGGACCCTTTGGAGTCTTCTTCTGTGTTCATTTAGACCCTCTAAATGTGAACGATACCGAGTTAACTTTCAATGTATTCGTTAAACTAAACACCGAGAGATGCTTTTTTGGGAATGAACCCCTCCTTTCTCAAGTTCGTAAAATGTATGAGAATGGAATTGTCTTCGGACAAGCTACAATGAGTGTTTGTTACCCTCTTTGAACTCGTAAAAATGAAAAGAGGCACTCATCAAACATGGTGGAGAAATTAAGGGAAGGGAATCAATTCATTTTGTAAACAAAATGGCAGTTGTTTGTCATGTTTGAACATGGCACTTGTCTACATTTCATTCAGTCAATTGGGTAAATAATCTTGTCCCAGAGTTGATCCACTTTCATGAGTCATGTCACTCCGTTGAATCTTTCAGAGAATGAATTTTCCAATGTCGTATTGTGTTATGCATCGTCGAGTCAATGCTGCCAAGTCTTTTGTCACTTCGCCCAATGTTTAAAGGAAATTTAGAAGTTTACCTATGCAATTAAAACAACATTTTTGTCAGTAATTTTGAGTCATTCTGATGGTTACATTATCCAAAACATTCAAAAACTTTGTTCTGAGCTTCGTTTCATCAATGTGGGACTCATCATGGCCCTCCTTCGACGAGACTATTCCTGTTGACATCAGCTCATTATCTAGGAATTAGTCTTAGAAACAAGTTTAGTACCTTGAGATCTGTATACCTCAATGACATATTCTCTCACTCTCAAAATAGGTCCACATCATTTACCTTTGATCTATATATTCGACTGAGTGTTTGACATCAAAAAAATCTATTCACACTTAGTAGTTTGCACTAGAGTACCTTAGGAATCATTGACATTAATGGTGATCTCCCTCGCACTTGTTAACAGTTCACATCATTGACGGGTAATCAAGTGGTTTCTAACATGTTTGACTTCATATCATTGTAATCACATGGATATACTCATACTTTGTGGAAGACAAGATGAAGACCCTGGGTATCTGTTGAAAAGCACTCATAGCTTTCTCCCCAGGTTGCGATGGAGTATATTGTATGAAGTACCAGCATGGATCCACATTTGTATAGTCATGGCTATGCTCAAATTTGTGTTTGTATGAAATAGATCTACATTGTATATCTGGTTTATATGTCCAAGTTTGAGTCCTCTATCACAAGGATCTACATTGTATTCTAGTATCCATGTTTGTTTATCTCTCTCATGGATCTTCCTTGTATTGGTCTGCAGCCATGATGAAGACACACTTTCTCATGATTCAAAAGTATTGATGTATTGAAGATTATTGGTTGATGATATCTTATCAATATTATTCTTTCCTGTGGAAATTGAACCCAGGTGTTAGAACAATTACACTCACAAAAATTGCCAATTACACGCAAAGGAGACTGAATATGGAGCAGAACACTAATCTGTATTGAATAAGTGTACAATAGCCAACCCTGTGAATTCATAGGATGCCACAATAAATAATTACATGAGATATTCAAATGCATAAGGATGCCATTCGAATTTGGTCAAAATCAGGCTTACTAAATCTAAGCAAATCCCCCATAGGTGCATAAAGTAGTTTCCAAATATGTCTAGGAGCTCACAAATTGGAAAAATAAATTAGGCAAGCTAATAGATGATGGAAGGAAAACTCATACATGTTTTTCTTAGGAGAAAAGAGTGGAGGATGATAAGGACAAAAAACAAGTTAACTTCACCTAGTCACACTTTCCCAATTGCCTTAAAACTCAGCAAAAGCAGGCAATAAAGCGGAAAAAGAAGACATGCACTAGGAAGGCCAAGAATAAAGCAGATTTGATTCCAAGTGGTCCATGACTCAATTTTATCAAGTTTGACCACTTTGGAGATGTGGAGGACAACTTGCATAAGGTGGAATATGGAAACTAGGAAAATAAGACAAAAATTGGATTAATTAATGTCTAAGGTAGCTAACTATGGGTTGATTATTCTAACACCCCCCCTTAATCCTGAATTATGAGTAAAATATCAAAAAATTATAGGGCCTAGCAACAAGGATTAGTCACCCTTTACATACTGCATGTCCATTTAACCAAGGAAAGAGGCAAAAACCCAGTGGGAAAAACCCTCCCTTAAACATGGACAGTAAACAAAATTTGAAAATATTGTCATCACTCATGCTTCATAGCATGATCAGCAATCCCGAGTAGTGATTTGAGATTGCTGAATGTCTTATCACGAAAAAATTTGGTGAAGATATCTGCTACTTGTTCTGAAGATGAACAGAAGAGTAGGTGAATGGTGCCATCATGCACAAGCTATCTGATGTAGTGCATATGGATCTCAATGCGTTTGGTTCTCTGTCTCTGAACTGGATCATTGCAGATTTGAATGGTGCTATGATTATCACAATAGATAGTAGTTGAGTATTTTGATTCGAATCCACACTCACCAAGTAACCCTTGCAACCATAAACATTGAGTTGCTGCATTTACAACTCCTTTGTACTCTGCTTCTGTAGATGAGAGTGCAATGGCACTCTGTTTCTTGCTTGACCAGTTGATTGATCCTTTAGCAAGAATGAACACATATCCTGATGTTGAATTTCAATCTGTGTTGTCACCTACCCAATCACTGTCAGTAAACCCAATTAAATCAAGATCAGATTTAGCTTTGTAGAAGATCCCATGAGTCCTTGTTCCCTGAACAAAGTTAAGGATCCTTTTGGCTGCTCTCCAATGGATCTCATGAGGCTGATCCATGTATCTTGAAGCCTCATTTACTGCATAAGAAATATCAGGTCGAGTATGTGTAAGGTATAACAAACACCCAATCAGTTGCCTATATGGTGTATTGTTTACCATAGGTGAAGAATCTGCTTCTTCAAGCTTAACTCCTGAAAGGAAGGGAGTCTAGCTTTGCTTGCAATCCTTCATGTTGAATTTGTTCAGCAAATCCAAGGAATACTTGGAATGATATACTTTTATTCCATTTTTTTTTTTAGCAATCTCAAGATCCAAGAACTGGCTCAACAACCCCAAGTCTGTCATTGAAAATGCATGGTTCATTGCATCCTTCAAGGAGGCAATTTCATCCTTTGAGCTTCCTATAATGAGAAGGTCATCAACATACAAGAAAATAATCATTAATGAACCATGAATCAGCTTCAAATAGACATTATAATCTGACTTGCATCGAACAAAATTCAATGATAGCAGAAAGCTATCAATCTTGGCATACCAAGCCCTGGGGGCTTGCTTAAGCCCATACAATGATTTCTTTAGCCTGCACACAAGAGATGGATTAGTAGAAAATCCTTGAGGGTGCTGCATGTAAATCTCTTCAGTAATATATCCATTCAGGAAAGCATACTTCACATCCATGTGATGTACCTCCCACTGCTTCGAAGCTACAATGGCTAAGGCTAGCCTGATGGAGTCAATCTTTGCCACTGGTGCAAAGGTCTCATTGTAGTCTATGCCATGTAACTGTGAGTAGTCCTTGGCTACCAATCTTGCCTTATATTTCAAAGGTGAACCATCAGTATCATATTTGGTTTTATAAACCCACTTACACTAAACTAGCTTCCTCCTTGGGGGAAGATCAACCAGCTCCCAAGTGTTGTTCTTCTGGAGTGAGCCGAACTCTTCTTTCATGGTTGTTTTCCATCTTGGATCATGTGCTGTATCTTCATATGTATGTGGGTCTGATTCAACCATCAGATAGAATTTCTCTGCAAACAAGGGGTCTTTCATGCACAGAGCACTCTCAAACTGAGATCTAGTCCTCCTAGGGATCATTAAAATTTATAGCTAGTTCTCCAGCTGCATGAACGGTCTTTGCTAACCATTTTGGTCTTGTAGGAATGTTAGGATCTGCAATTAAATCATCATTATCAGACATATCAGAATCAGCAAGTTCAACTATGTCTTCACTTACATTCAATGGTTCTAGTGGTGAATAGGATTCTCCAACTTCCACTGTTGGTAAAGGCTCTTCTTGGAACTGAACACACCTTTCAATGAAGGATTTGTTTGTGCTCAAATTGTTCATCTTGTACCCTTTTTAATCTTCAGATTATCCAACAAATAGACACTCTTGGCTCTGGGGTTGCAAATCCTTCCTCTTTTCTGTTGGAATTCTAGCCCAAGCCCTTGAGCCAAAAATCCTGAAATGGGTCATGTTTATGCCAGAAATTGTTTCCAGACTACAAGAAAACAAGCCAACATAATGTCAAATATTTCAATCAAACAAACTAGGTTTTTAGGGTTTTTAAAGGGTTTTCTCGTTGTGAAGTTTGGTGACAAAAGGGAATGCATTCATAACCCAAATAAGACTAAATCACAAGTAAAGAAAAACTGAGATGCATAACATAACAACCATGTATCCAACAGAAAATAACATTGAAGTTCATCCACAAATGGCAAGCACTACAATCATAAAAACTATAAACCAGCAATGAAATTACCAAGTGTGTAGCTAAATAAGCTATAAATGAAGCCAAAGAACAGACTGAAGGGTAAAATGGAGCATATTTTTCATAATCAGTTCCTCAAATACACATGAGAGTCATATACTTAGCTTATCAATAAGTCAGGAGACCTCCTCTGGCCAGCCAAAAGTCGAACCCTTAGTCCTCTTTGTGACCTCTCTTAATACTATCTTTCAAAATTTAGTTAAAGGCTAAACCCTAACTATTTTTCAACCTACTCATTGAAATGGTTTTATCAAAATAATAATTACAAAAGTAAAATATTCTTCAAAACATAAAAAATAACTAATTTTTCTAACAAGCCTCATAGATCTTTATCAGCCTCTGCTAGCAAAGCTATCCCCTCTAAGTCTTGGGCCTTTCTCCTAACCTTCAGCTGCTCTATTTCCATCTCTGTCATTCTTCTAGTAAGCTCTTCATTTTGCTGCTATAGCTCTCTGATGGTTTGTTTTAACCCTATAAATTGTAACTCTATGCTTCTTTTTCTTTTTAATTCCTCTTTTGAGACTGTAATTAGTTCCTAGTAGTGATTATTGACCTCTTCTAGGTATTCTCTGAGTCTTTTATTGGCCATAATCAAACCATCACTTGTTTCCTGCATATATTCTACTTGATGTTTATACTGCTTTATAGTTCTCTGTAAATTTTCTTTCTCTGAATCAAATGCTTTATTTCCTGTTGTATTTTGCAGCTCATTAGGAAGCCATGGAATGTTAAGTCTTCTAAAGATTTCCTCATCTTCAGGCAGCAAATCTATAGGAGCATCATGAAAACTTAGGTTTTCTTGAGTCTCAGTTTCACCACGAACATTTTCATCAACCATCAGTTTGTTTTCTGAATGAGAAAACTCTATTTCATCTTTTTGTTTCTCTTTTAACATTTGACCTCGTATTTCCAAAAATACATCAGACAGTTTGGTCTCAGTGAGGATAGATTCTTCTTCTGATTTCAATGGTTTTTTCCCTTTACTATCACCCTTGCCAACATCCATCTTTTCATCAGAGGAAGAGTTATCAATCACAATTACCCCCTCTTTATTCAATTTAGGGTTTAGTAATTTCTTCATGTTTAGCCTTAGTTTATTTCTGGGTCTACTCTTGGGTCTCCAGCCTGGAGCAAGTTCTCCTACCATTTTTAAAGTTTTTCCTTGATAAATGACTGAGGCAAATTCATTAACTTTAAGCTTCTTTTTCTTTGGTACTGCTATCCTATCTTCCTGACTGTGAAAATCCTTTTTTGTGCCAACCCTAGTTTTATCAATGACAGCAAGCTTATCCTCCTCCAACAGGTATGTTTCATCCTCAGACAAGACTGTAATTGGAATTTTCTTTTGGACTTTAATGTTTTCTTCATCACCTGAAACCTTCTCTATAAGTACAATATTCTCATCAACGAATGTCTCTGCTGGTGCATCATTCTAAACAGGCTGAGTCTCCTTTTGAATAAACTATAATTCTTTGTTCTCACTTTCATCTGGATGCTGCTTAGATTCACAATCTTCTTTTGCAGGTTCTGCAAATTCCTCTAATTTGACACATTCTTCATCTTCAACCTTCACTTTTTGTCTTAATTTTCTAATCAAGGTCTGTCCTTTATCAACTTGCTTTCTAGTAGACTATCCTTCTTAGCTATTTTGGAACCTTGACCAAAAAAGAAAGTATTCCCAAGTTTTTCCTTCCTTCTACAAAACACTGTTGATAATAAGTTTGATAAGTCCATGGTGAAAGATGGACTATCTAGTATGGTCTTGGTGTTCTTTGATTTTGCTAGACATCTTCTATAGGCTCTTTAGTAGGAAGAAAGGCAGATTCATCTTTGATTCACTACTAAGGTGTTGAAGGAACCTGAAATGGTACTTGAAAATGAAGGCATACCTTCCTTCACATGTGATATAACTTTGTAAAACCTTGATAGGTTCTACCGATTCAGCTCTGAAATTATGAATAGGCACTCCCTTGCCCCAATCTGGAACAATACCAGGAAATAGATACCTTTGTGCATTAAAAGTAAATGGCACTTTCTTGAACCAAAGTTCTCCTTCATTTTTAACCCCTATTGCCTCAGCCACCAAATCTGTAGTCAATTTGAACTTCAAAGTATCAAACGATACAGTATCTTTGTCATAACACTGAGAAAATTTGTGAGAGACTTCAGCATTGTATCCATCAATTTTTTTAAAAATGATTAGCCATCCAACATTTTCAAACAGTTCAGCGCATCCTGGAAATTTATCTATCCAATTGAGATCAGTGGGCTCAGCCCTCTTAGTCTTCCCACTCCTCTTCATCTTCTGTATGGTTTTCAGAACCTGTTAGTAATTTCACAGCCTATTTTCTTCAAGTTTGCACAGTCTTGGCAGTCAAATTTCCTTTGAACTCTCATAGGTTGTTTATCTTCAATTTTACACAGTCTATTCTATCACCAATTCAGGAAATGCTTTGTGCCAAGTTTCAATAATTTGGCTTAAACACAACACCAAAAATCTCTTAACAGTGTTGTTCTAAACTTTACTAACTCAAACGATGCCTATTTAGACATTTTGACTAATATCTCATCATTGAAAGTTTGTTGAGTAAGTAAATTCATGTCTTCCTCTAAAAATTTGACATCATAGGGCTTATCAGAAAAAACCCCAATTTTAACAATTCATGGCAAATATCACATGGGATACGTCATTTAAAGCTTAATACATGTGTTGGAAATTGATTCCTTGACTGGCTAGATGTTGAATTTAACGCTCCATGTGTCTTCAACCCTCCAGTTCATCTTTAACTGTCACCGCTGGGAAACCCTAATTCTTCCCTCAACTATCAAATTCCTAGTTTTTTAGCAATATGTCTCCACCACAACATCCACTAGCTTCGTAATCTTCAGCTTGAGAGCCTCTTCCTGAAAATTTTGCCTCGTTCCACTCTCTGTCATGATTTACCATGCATTTGCATCTAACTACCATGATTTCCCTCACACGATGACCAACACCTGTTTACATGATTATCGTGGCAAGACACGTATCAAACCTGCTTATTGATGTGATTAATCACCCTAGGAATGAAATCATTGAAGAAATCGGAGTGAAAAATGACCAATTGGGCACTCGCGACTTTCTTGTAGCATGCCAGTGCATTATTTTTGCTCTTGCGCTACAAGAAAGTTCAAACATATAATTTATGTCATTTCATCACTAATCCAGCTTTAAAACTTAGTTTATATGATTAACCTTTGACCTTAGTGTCATTGATGAAACCATTAATCAAAATATACCCTATAGAACCCTTCAAAAATGAACTCTACGCAAAATTTTCAATAAAGCAAGCTTTGAAAACATAGGAAAAACAACCAAAAAATGATGAAGACCTAAAGGCATAAACTCAAGTTTGAACTCTAAGCCAAAATTTCCTAGAAGTAAGAACATTAGCAAATTTCAAAAACATAAATAAAATATAAAACTAAAGAAGACAAATTCATGACTTAACATCTCACTCCTGCTGCGGGATGAAGTCCTCCTTGTGAGGCTTCAAGAACCTGTAGACCAGTGCCTTCTTTTTTGCTATCTACTAGTCTGCAAAATTTCCATTGGGTTATGGAGTCCTTATTGTGTTTTACTCACACTGGTATATACAATGAAAAAGTAAAATTCCCCTCAAAAACTGTAGAAATGCTTGAGGAATCGTCCATTGACTGGACTTGACAATTCCTCACCTTCCAAAGACTGTAGGACAAAAGTGTTATTTTCCAAAATCTTAGACACTAGGAAAGGGCTAAACCAGAGATTATCAAATTTTCCATGTTTCCCTTTTTTCTCTTTCCTGGCATCCCACCTCGGAACCATATCACCAATTGAGAAAGTGTTATCTTTGATTTTCCTGTCAAATCTGTTTTTAATCTTAAATCTGTATAACTGTACCTTTTCTTCCACTTTTTCCCTATTCTACTGCAACTCTATCATCTCATGAATCCTTCTCTGCATATCATTAGGTTCTTTCTGACAATTCTGAAGAAACTTCATCAGTGGAATTCCCAACTGAACAGGAAAAAATGCATCTATACCATACACTAATTGGAAAGGAGAAGTTCCAATTGCTTGTTTGACTGTTATTCTATCATTCCATAATGCATACTTGAGTATAGAATCCCATGATCTCTTATTATGCTTTAGCAACTTTCTGATACTCTGAATGATGTTTTTATTTGAGGACTCAGCTAAACCATTACCTTGGGGATAGTAAGGAGTTGAATGTTTCAACAAGATACCATTCTTTTCACAAAATGCTTCCATTTCCTTAGACTTAATAGCCTTTGCATTATCTGTTACTATTTTCTGAGGACACCCAAACCTACTAAGGATATTTTCTTCAATAAATTCCATAATCACTTTATCTGTGGCATTCCTAGTAGGGATAGCGTCCACCCATTTGGTAAATAAGTCTGTTGCAGTTAAAATCCACTTGTGTTGTCCTGAAGAAGATGGAATTATCTCTCCTATAAAGTATAGACCCCATTGCTAGAAAGGAGCACTTACTGCAATAGGTTTTAAAGGAAATGACAACAATTTTTGTTTTCCAGCAAACTTCTGACAGGGGATACAGGCTCTTACTTGCTGATATACATCTGCAAACAAAGAGGGCCAATAGTACCCAGCTCTTAAAATCTTGAATGTTGTTTCCTTCCAGTATTTCTGACCTCCACAAGCACCCTCATGAGATTCAGAAATCACTCCTTCAATTTCAGATTTATCCAAGCATCTGAGTAGAATACCGCCTAGGTCCTTCCAGAATAATTGCTCTTCCACTAAACAATACTTAGTATTTCTTATCTTCAAATATCTAGCAGCTTTTCTATATAAATGCCCAGGACATTGCAAATACAACAGAAAATACACAATTTCTGCTTACTATGTGGATGTTGAATAATAGTCCATAATATTTTCTTTTTCCAACATTGCTTGAGCTAGCTCTTCAGCCATCACATGCAATCCCAAATCTTGGCAATTTGATTCAGCCAGCAACTTGGCTAAACCTTGTCCCTTGACTAGTTTGGTAGGTCTGATATCTACATCATAATCCATGATTTTAGCAATCCACCTGCCTCTTTTCCCCTCACTGTCAAGCTGTGTCAAAACATCATTTACAGTAGCATTAGGCACATATGAAATAACTTTGGAAGGCAAAACATAGATTCTGAAAAACTTTAAAGCTTTTACCAAAGCATAGGCCTATTTTTATAAGATACTGTATTTTAATCAAGAATCTTTGAGAGTTTTGATGAAGAATGCAATAGGTTGCTCTAGACCATCCCTATTCTTCTGCAACAGAATAGCTGCTAGTGTATCCTCAGATGCAAATGAGAATGTTAGAAATTCTCTGGTGAAATCTGGACTTACTAATACAAGGGCTTCACTAAGAGCCATTTTTATTTTTTCAAATGCATTCTTTGCTTCAGTGGTCCACTTGGCTTCTTGATCCTTTTTTAGCATGGCCATAATCTGCTTGATAATCTCAACAAAGTTTGGTATAAACCAACGCAGAAAATTAATTTTACCGATGAAAGATTGGACATCCTTTTTACTTCTTGGTAGACTTATCTTCAATATTGCTTTCACCCTTTCAGGGTCAATCCTTATACCATCAGCATAAACTAAATGACCCTATAATTTTCCTTCCTGTATAGCAAAGTGTGACTTCTTTGGATTCAAGGACAAGCCAAATTTTCTACATTTCAAGAAAGTCTTCTTCAAATGTTTTAGGTGTTCATCATCTTATTGTTAAAATATAGTAATATCATTTAAGTAAATTACCACAAACTTGTCCTTTTCTCCAACAAAATCTATATCCATAGCTCTCTGAAAAGTTGCTCCAGCGTTCATTAAACCAAAAGGCATCTTATCATACATGAAAGTTCCCCATGGAGTAGTAAAAGCTGTTTTCTCTTTATCATCAGGATGCATAGAAATTTGATTGTATCCTGAGAAACCATCCACCATAGAAATCATGTGTGCCCCAACAACCTTCTGCAATACTTGTTCAATTTTAGGCAGAGGATAGTTATCCTTAAGTGAAGATCTGTTCAAATTCCTAAAGTCAACACACAGTCTGATTTATCCGTTCTTTTTTCTAACATGAACTAGATTAGTGACCCATGAAGAGTACCTGATAGGAACTATGATCTTAGCATCTAATAACTTCTTCACTTCTTTTTCAATAATAGGAAACAAGGCGGGATTAATCCTCCTTAATTTCTGACGAAAAGGTTTAACATTCAGTTTTAAAGGGACTTTATGTTGTATAATTCCAGTATCATATGTTCTCAATTCTTCATAAGACCATGAAAATACATCAACATGCTCCTTTAACAATTTTATATACTTGTTTCTCTATTCAGCTGTAAGTGTTTTCGAAATTTTTACCATTCTAGGGTGTTTTGCAAAGCCAATGTTACAATCCACCACATTTTCTTCTGAAGACTGTATAACAAGTTTTAGGGGTGTATCATCTTTCAAAAATATCCTTTCTAAAGGCATCAAACATTTTGGGATGAAATTACTTTTTAGTTCAATGATTTTGTGTCCAGCTATTTCATCTTCAGCAATCTCCTCCATCTTTCCATCCTCATTATCATCCTCTTGATCGATCAGGGAATAAGAAAACTCATGTGTAAGTTCCAAAAATATTTTAATTTCAATGTCATCTTCAAACACTCTCCACTGCTTTACATTATCAGGTGCATATGGTCTATACCTAACCTCAATAGGATACCTCAACTGTGTAGTTTTGGGGATTCTAAAGTGTGTAGCAGCCAAGGCCAATGAATCTACAGTCTGATTATGGTCTCTTGGAATATAGGTAATGTTAAATGCTACAAAATAATTCTCAATCATATCCCACACCTCATTTTGATAGACCTTTAGCAAATTCTGTTTCACTTGATAGTTGTTCTTCACCTGCTGAACAACTAATTCGGAGTCGCCAAATGCAGAAATCTACTGAATGCCCAAATATTTTGCATCCTTCAATCCTAATAGAAAAGCTTCATATTCAGCAGTATTGTTTGTAGTAATGAATTATAATTTATACGTCAGCTTTACTGTTTCACCCCCAGGAGATATGAGAAGAACCCCTGCTTTAGCACCTTCTTTGCAAGAGGATCCATCAAAGTATAATTGCCAAATCTCATCCTCCTGTTCCCTGCTGCATTTTACTGGCTGTTCATTTTCAACCTGTAACAAACCAGCAGTATTATCATCATCACTAAATTGTAACATGCAAGTACCCAAATCTTTATCAACCGCATACATAGGATGGTTCGTAGGGTTCTTGTCATCTGTCACAATATAGGCAATTTGAAGCTCTCTGTACAACCTTCTGTTTTCTCCTCCAAACACAGGAATAGTAGCATATGATAAATCCATTTGTATGGTTCCACCGACTTTCTTTGCCCAGGACCTAGAGAGGAGTAACCCAAATTTAGGTGTAATATCAGCTACCACTACATCCATGATTACACTTTTCATGGGTAATTGAGCCAAACTGACAACCATGTCCTTAATTACCCCTAAACACTTCACAACTCGTGAATCAAATACATACAGATCATGATAGGGTTTGGTTATACTCAGACCTAAAGCCTCCATAACAGATTTCAGTATTAAATTGTGTGATGCTCCTGAATCTAACAAACAATTATGTATCATTTTTTCATGGACTGTCAAAGTAATGTAAAATGGAGGCGAAGCACCTACTTCATTCTTAGTTTTTTTAGCCAAGGTTGATCCAATAAAAATCTTAGGATTTTCTTCTTGCAAATTCACTGTATCAGAAATAGGCTGATTGTTTGCTGAATTAATCATTTTAAGAACTCATTCTTTATAAGAAGGATTTTTCATTAGTTCAGTTAAAGGAACAGGAATCTTTAGCTTGCCCAATTGATTTTCCAAGATAAAATTTTGCACAGTTTTATTTACCTCTTCAACCTCCATGTTCTTCCTTTGTTTTTCTGAAACTTGTTTTTTCTCTGAAACAGGATCAGATTGTTGCTTAGAATGAACAATTACCTTCTTCTTTGGGCTTTGTACTACTTGTTTTGGACCTGACCTCAGATTCACAGTCTTCTTGAATTCATTTTGATAGACATCAGTAGTTACAGCAGTCATTTTCAAACTCAAATCATCCTCTATTTCAAACATATCAGCATCATAACATTCTGCATTTAAAAACTCCTCTTTAGTGACAAAACCCTCAGACAATCTTTCTCCAAAATGGTTTATATCCTTATCTGTGTCTTCAAATAGCACTTCTTCATCAATCTCTTCTTCATCAACAACATTGTTCTGAAGAGGTGGTGGTACTCTTTGGTCCTCAGTTTCTCTCCTTTCTCGCTGAATATCATTATTCCTTCGTTCTCTAGGTATGAAACGTGGAGCAAATTGTCTTCTGAATTGGTTCTGATTGTTAGGGTTTCTTTCACCTTCTTGAACAGGATTGCTGGAATTTTTCTCTAGTTATAATTTGTTTAATTTTGCAATCAAAATATTCACCAACTTGGCCATCTCATCAATTTTCCCTTCTGTAGAATGAGAAGCTGAACCTCCTGAAGCTGCTTCTTTCTTTCCTTTCCTGTCATACATCTGCTGAGTTGTTTCCTTCTTCAATCTATTGGAAGCCAATATGTTAGACTCCACCTCCAATGTTGCATCCTGCATATTCAGTAAAGAAACAGGTCTTCTTTCTCTTAGTAGTAAGGAAAATTCATGGTCGAAAGCATTTTCCTATGTAAGCTTCGCAGATGTTTATGAAGGATTTATTTCTGCAGGAATTCTGCTGTACATTTTGTTAAATCTCTTTGAAAAGTATGCAATAGTTTCATCCTTTTTTCTCCTAAGGGCTCCAAACTCAGTTATGTAATATGTATGGTCTTTGGTGTCACCCCATTGTCTCTGAAGAGGTCCTGAAGCTCTTCAATGATGGTGATAGAGTTAGCAGGAAGCTCCCTAAACCAGTTTCTGGCATCTCCATCAAGGCTCTGCATAAACATTCTCATCTATATGTCCTTGGCTTCAATGTTTTGGTTATCAGCATAGCTAAGAAAATCTTCCCAGTGTTCTTCAGTTGTAGTTTCACCCTGTCCATTAAACCTAGGCAAGTATTTCTGATAGTCACCTCCAGGCAGTGCATTCAAAGGATGAGGCAAAACTAATGGTGCATATCTGGCTACAACCATTCGGTCCATCATGTCTATAGGCTGATTTTGGGCTGCCATGTTAAGGTTGACTAACTTTGGTGATGGAGAGATTTGGCTGGAACTTGGATGAAAGGGGTTTTTACCTACTTTCAACTGAAATAGAGGTATCTTACTAGGAGAGATTGTTTTAGATTTTCTGAAAGATTGAGGATCAGTGAAAATTTGGAAGTTACTGACAGGAATTATAGGCTTTAACCAAGGTGAATTTTCTTCTTCTTTTCTCAACACAGATGAAGGTGATGAACCATCCAACTGGTTAGGGTCACATAGGGATGGTAATGAATGAGACATTCTAATATTCCTTGTTGTCTTCAATATCTATTCAGGGTCTGAAACACTCAACTGCAAAGGTGAAATAGGTCTGTTTCTAGTTCCAATTCCCCTAGTAGCCACTGTGACAAACTGGTGAAAAGTAGTCTTAAAGATATGCTGGTTTAAGTTCACCTCTTAAAACCGGTGAAATGATAAGTATCCGAGGGAAAAATCTATTTTCAACTTCATTCCCCGACAACGGGCCAAAGATTTTTATGCCAGAAATTGTTTCCAGACTACAAGAAAACAAGCCAACATAATCTCAAATATTTAAATCAAACAAACTAGGTTTTTAGGGTTTTTAAAGGGTTTTCTCGTTGTGAAGTTTGGTGACAAAAGGGAATGCATTCATAACCCAAATAAGACTAAATCACAAGTAAAGCAAAAACTGAGATGCATAACATAATAACCATGTATCCAACAGGAAATAACATTGAAGTTCATCCACAAATGGCAAGCACTACAAGCATAAAAACTATTAACCAGCAATCAAATTACCAAGTGTGTAGCTAAACAAGCTATAAATGAAGCCAAAGAACAAACTGAAGGGTAAAATGGAGCATATGTTTCATAATTACTTCCTCAAATACACATGACAGTCATATACTTAGCTTGTCAATAAGTCAGGAGACCTCCTCTAGCTAGCCAAAAGTCGAACCCTTAGTCCTCTTCGTGACCTCTCTTAATACTATCTTTCAAAATTCAGTTAAAGGCTAAACCCTAACTGTTTTTCAACCTACTCATCAAAATGGTTTTATCAAAATAATAATTACAAAAGTAAAATATTCTTCAAAACATAACAAATAACTGATTTTGCTAACAAGCCTCATAGATCTTTAGCAGCCTCTGGTAGAAAAGCTATCCCCTCTGAGGCTTGGGCCTTTCTCCTAGCCTTCAGCTGCTCTATTTCCATCTCTGTCATTCTTCTAGTAAGCTCTTCACTTTGTTTCTGTAGCTCTCTGATGGTCTATTTTAACCCTGTAAATTGTAACTCTGTGCTTCTTTTTTCTTTTTAATGCCTCTTTTGAGACTGTAATTAGTTCCTGGTAGTGATTATTGACCTCTTCTAGGTCTTCTCTGAGTCTTTTATTGGCCATAATCAAACCATCACTTGTCTCCTACATATATTCTACTTGATGTTTATACTGCTTTATAGTTCTCTGTAAATTTTCTTTCTCTGAATCAAATGCTTTATTTCTTGTTGTATTTTGTAGCTCATTAGCAAGCCATGGAATGTTAAGTCTTCTAAAGATTTCCTCATCTTCAAGCAGCAAATCTATAGGAGCATCATGAAAACTTAGGTGTTCTTGAGTCTCAGTTTCACCAAGAACATTTTCATCAACCATCAGTTTGTTTTCTGAATGAGAAAACTCTATTTCATCTTTTTGTTGCTCTTTTAACATTTGACCTCGTATTTCCAAAAATACATCAGACAGTTTGGTCTCAGTGAGGCTAGATTCTTCTTCTGATTTCAATGGTTTTTTCCCTTTACTGTCACCCTTGAAAACATCTAGCTTTTCATCAGAGGAAGAGTTATCAATCATAGTTACCTCCTCTTTATTCAATTTAGGGTTTAGTAATTTCTTCATGTTTAGCCTTAGTTTATTTCTGGGTCTAATCTTGGGTCTCCAGCCTGGAGCAAGTTCTCTTACCATTTTTAAAGTTTTACCTTGATGGATGACAGAGAAAAATTCCTTAACTTTAAGCTTCTTTTTCTTTGGTACTGCTATCCTATCTTCCTGACTGTGAAACTCCTTTTTTGTGCCAACCCTAGTTTTATCAATGACAGTAAGCTTATCCTCCTCCAACAAGTATGTTTCATCCTCATACAAGACTGTAATTGGACTTTGCTTTTGGACTTTAATGTTTTCTTCATCACCTGAAACCCTCTCTGTAAGTATAATCTTCTCATCAACGAATGTCTTTGCTGGTGCATCATTCCAAATAGGCTGAGTCTCCTTGTGAATAAACTACAATTCTTTGTTCTCACTGTCATCTGGATGCTGCTTAGATTCACAATCTTCTTTTGCAGGTTCTGCAACTTCCTCTAATTTGACACATTCTTCATCTTCAACCTTCAATTTTTGTCTTAATTTTCTGATCAAGGTCTGTCCTTTATCAACTTGATTTCTAGTAGACTGTCCTTCTTGGCTATTTTGGAACCCTGACCTAAAAAGAAAGTATTCCCAAGTTTTTCCTTCCTTCTGCAAAACACTGTTGATAATAAGTTTGATAAGTCCATGGTGAAAGATGGACTATCTAGTATGGTCTTGGTGTTCTTTGATTCTGCTAGACATCTTTTGTAGGCTCTTTAGTAGGAAGAAAGGCAGATTCATCTTTGATTCACTACTAAGGTGTTGAAGGAACCTGAAATGGTACTTGAAAACGAAGGCATACCTTCCTTCACATGTAATATAACTTTGTAAAACCTTGATAGGTTCTACCCATTCAGCTATGAAATTATGAATAGGAACTCCCTTGCCCCAATCTAGAACAATACCAGGCAATAGATACCTTTGTGCATTAAAAGTAAATGGCACTTTCTTGAACCAAAGTTCTCCTTCATTTTTAACCCCTGTTGCCTCAGCCACCAAATCTGTAGTCAATTTGAACTTCAAAGTATCAAAAGTAAAAGTATCTTTGTCATAACACTGAGCAAACTTGTGAGAGACTTCAGCATTGTATCCATCAATTTTTTTTTAAAATATCAGCCATCCAGCATTTTCAAATAGTTCAGCGCATCCTGGAAATTTATCTATCCAATTGAGATCAGTGGGCTCAGCCCTATTAGTCTTCCCACTCCTCTTCATCTTCTGTATGGTTTTCAGAACCTGTTAGTAATTTCACAGCCTATTTTCTTCAAGTTTGCATAGTCTTGGCAGTCAAATTTCCTTTGAACTCTCACGGGATGTTTATCTTCAATTTTACACAGTCTATTCTATCACCAATTAAGGAAATGCTTTGTGCCAAGTTTCAATAATTTGGATTAAACACAGAACCAGAAATCCCTTAACAGTGTTGTTCTGAACTTTACTAACTCAAACGATGCTTATTTAGACATTTTGACTAATATCTCATCATTGAAAGTTTGTTGAGTAAGTAAATTCATGTCTTCCTCTAAAAATTTGACATCATAGGGCTTATCAGAAAAAACCCCAATTTTAACAATTCATGACAAAGGTCACGCAGGATACCTCATTCAAAGCTTAATACATGTGTTGGAAATTGATTCCTTGATTAGCTAGATGTTGAATTTAACGCTCCAGGTGTGTTCAACCCTCCAGTTTGCCTCTAACTGTCACCGCTGGGAAGCCCTAATTCTTCCCTCAACTGTCAAATTCCTGATTTTTTAGCAATATGTCTCCACCATGGCATCCACTAGCTTCGTAATCTTCATTTTGAGAGCCTCTTCTCGAAAATTTTGCCTCGTTCCACTCTCTATCATGATTTGTCATGCATTTGCATCTAACTGCCATGATTTCCCTCACATCATGACCAACACCTGTTTACATGATTAGCCTGGAAAGACACGTATCAAACCTACTTATTGATGTGATTAATCACCCTAGGAATGAAATCATTGAAGAAATGAGAGTGAAAAATGACCAATTGGGCACTTGCGACTTTCTTGTAGCGCGCCAGTGCATTATTTTCGCTCTTGCGCTACAAGAAAGTTCAAACATATAATTTATGTCATTTCATCACTAATCCAACTTTAAAACTTAGTTTATATGATTAACCTTTGACCTTAGTGTCATTGATGAAACCATTAATCAAAATATACCCTATAGAACCCTTCAAAAATGAACTCTACACAAAATTTTCAATAAAGCAAGCTTTGAAAACATAGGAAAAACAACCAAAAAATGATGAATACCTAAAGGCATAAACTCAAGTTTGAACTCTAAGACAAAATTTCCTAGAAGTAAGAACATTAGCAAATTTCAAAAACATAAATAAAATATAAAACTAAAGAAGACAAATTCATGACTTAACAGGTCACATCTGGCTTGTGCCCACTCCATGCTTCAAAAGGAGTCATACCATCAAGCTGTTTATGAGGCACTCTATTCTGGATATAGGCTACACAGCTTATAGCTTCAGCCAAAAACTTTGGTGGAAAAGTCTTAGCCTCCATCATGCAGGTTGCGATCTCTTTCAGTGATCTTTTCTTCCTCTCAGCAACACCATTTTGTTGTGGTGTGTAAGGGATAGAATGCTGCATCTGAATACCTGCATCTACACAATATTGAATGAACTCAGACTTGACATACTCACCACCATTGTCAGATCCGAGGACCTTGAGTTTCCTCCCAGACTGGTTTTCAACCAAAGCCTTAAATACTTTGAAGAGGCCAAAAACTTCAGACTTGTGTTTTAGGAAGTAAACCCAGCAGTACCTGGAAAATTCATCTATGAATGTCAATGCATATTTGTCCTGACTCATTGAAATATGAGGAAATGGGCCAGCAACATCACTGTGGATCAACTCAAGAGGTGTAGAGGTTCTCTCATGACTAGCTTTGTCAAATTTATGCTCTGGGTGTTTTCCTAAGATGTAACCTTGACAGACTCCTTTGGAAAACTTAATCTTTGGTAACCCTATGACCATTTATTTTTCACTAAGATCAGAAAGATACTTATAGTTAAGATGGCCAAATCTTTCATGCCAAATCTTGCTTTCCTCATTAGCATGAATAAGAAGAGAAGAGGGGTTTGGGTAAGGTAGGAAGTGTGAGAACATGTATACCTTCGAAGTGTGATTTGCAACTCCTTTTGCAATGACTTTACCACTTGAAATCTATGTGATCTCAACTTCATCAGGGGAGAATATGACCTTCTTTGGAGACCCTGTGTGGGTCATCTGATACACTGATAAGAGGTTAGAGGCAAGACCTAGAACATACAATACATTGCTGAACTTACCATGGTCAAGATCAATCCTCCCTTTGCCCAAATTTTCAGTGAGAGAGTCATCTCCCAGTACTATTGGTGGACCTTTCGACATGTCAAGTGAGGTGAATGCCTCCTTGGTCGAAACCATATGTCTTGAAGCTCCAAAATCAATGATGAAACTAGGTGAGCTTGTTGTGACAGTAACCAATGCATGAACTCTCTCTCTGTCTTCTGAATTTGATCCTCCTTTCCTCTTCTTTGAGCTATCAGGAAGGGAGATGCCATTCTTCTCCAGGAGTTAGGTCAGCATGTCAATTTTCTTCTTCATGTAGGATATTTTAGGATGATTTCCCTTACTGTAGTATGCACACTTGCTCATTTCTCCTTTGTTCTTCTTCTTCTGGGGGTTCTTCTTGGAACCTTGGGGCTCCTCTAGAGACTTGTTCTTATCTCTCTTTTGCTCAAGTGGATTCTTAGCTTTCTTCTTACCTTTTGAATCCACCTTCAAATCTCCAGCAACTAGAGCTTGGTCTTTGGAAGGTTTGATGGTGCCTATCATCACCAATTTATCTTGTTCTTGTGTGAGAGATTCCATGAAATTTGAAAGGCTAGGCATTTTCTAGGCTCGAGTTGTCAAATTTGTGGCATGGAAGGTCGAGACAAACACTGAGTAGTCAGGGACAAGGTTTGAGAGTATGGCCAAAACCAGTTGCTCATCCTTCTTTTCAATCCCACACTGTTTTAGCTGCAAAACAAGGGCTTTGAACTTGGAAAAATAGAGTTGCAAGGATTCAAAGCTATTGGGACTCAGGAAGATCAATTCATTTTCAATTTGATGTCCCCCCATCTCATCTGTATTACCAAAAATCTCAACAAGATTCTCCCATACTTCATTTGGTGATGTTAATCCATTAAGATGGAAAAGGAGGTCTCTAGATATGCTCAGACACAAGAGACCATAGGCCTCATCCCTCCTGTTGTGCCATTTAATTTTCTCTACAGCTACATTGGGTTCTGCTTCTATTGCCATAGTCACTCTATAGAGGCCTTTTTCTCTCAACAGTATCTCCATCTCTGCTTTCCATTCAAAGAAGTTAAATAGAGTCAATATGATATTCTGAGATTGATCCATAGCTCAGAAATTGTCCCTTCAGACAGCAGAATGCTCCCAATCAATGATGTCGAACCTACAATAACAAATTGGAAGGAGATAAATCGATCTACAAAGGCTTTGATACCATGTGGAAATTGAACCCAGATGTTAGAACAATTACACTCACAAAAATTGCCAATTACACATGCAAATTACACACAAAGGAGACTGAATATGGAGCAGAACACTAATCTATATTGAATAAGTGTACAATAGCCAACCCTGTGAAGTCATAGGATGCCACAATAAATAATTACATGAGATATTTGAATGCATAAGGATGACATTCGAATTTGGTCAAAAGCAGGCTTACTAAATCTAAGCAAATCCCCCATAGGTGCATAAAGCAGTTTCCAAATATATCTAGGAGCTCACGAATTGGAAAAATAAATTAGGCAAGCTAATAGATGATGGAAGGACAACTCATACATGATTTCTTAGGAGAAAAGAGTGGAGGATGATGAGGACAAAAAACAAGTTAACTTCACCTAGTCAAACTTTCCCAATTGCCTTAAAACTCAACAAAAGCAGGCAGGCAATAAAGCAGAAAAAGCAGACATGAGCTAGGAAGGCCAGGAATAAATAGATTTGATTCCAAGTGGTTTCCCAAGCACTCCATGACTCAATTTTAGCAATTTTTACCACTTTGGAGATGTGGAGGACAACTTGCATAAGGTGGAATATGGAAACTAGGAAAATAAGACAAAAAATGAATGAATTAATGTCTAAGGTAGCTAAATATGGGTTGATTATTCTAACATTGCCTTGAAGTGATAACTTGCTATTTCAAATCTCTCGCCTATTATGGGGGTCATTTTGCTACACCTAAATCACGTCATCAGCATGTGATGAGATCCCAAACTTCAGTGTTTTTCGTCAATCCAAAATTGTGAAGCAAGAATATTGGTCCAAACATCAAATCTACATATGAAAATATAGCACTTCCTCTACCCTTTAGTCAAAAAGTGATACCTTTTTCAGCACCACCTGTAATGTATTGATAGTAAGCAGTGGCACTACCTTTACCCTTTGATCAAGGTGTGGTTCTTCCCTGTCACTGCTTTGTCTCAGTGAGGAAGAAGTGGTGCCCTTGGTAAAAAGTGAAAAATAGAGGTTCTCACAAAGCTTCTCGAAAGAATGCTTCTTGGCACCCTTATCCCTGATCACTAGGTCTAGTTGGGCTCGAGATCCATCCTTGTAGGATCTCCTAGCCACCTCACCCACCAATTTATCAACCATCTCTATCCATTCCAAGCCTATAAAAGCATGCTCATTCTCCATGGTTGAAGAGAGAGTAAATTTATGATGTTGCTTTGATATTCTGGCCTAAATCAAAAGAGTGAACTTGAGGGAGTAAGTTGGAGCTATTGGGGATGAGATGTTGGCTTTGTGAAGGAGTACATCAACACTAAGGCATAGGTTGTAAAATTCTTCCCTATTATCTAATGCAAAATTGGTTCCTTTCCCATTAAATATATTGTGTCATTATCGTATGTTTTATTATTGAATTCCTTTGTCATCAATATAGAATATTGGATTATATTATGGTTCTATTTGATCTTGTTTGTTTTTTTTCTTGTGATTATGCAAGTATATCCATGAAGGATCATATTTATAGGAAACAACTATACTAGCACATCAAAGAGACTTGATTCTAGATCTCCACCCATTCTAGGGAATTTCTTCCAATATTTTTGTGTACCTCTTGTTCTAGATCTGAACCATTCAAGCTAGAGGAACAACTTCTATCCATAGGAGGTGCAAAATTCCTAGCTATACCGCAATACACTTAGCTTTTGTAGTACTAGCCACAATTTACATCTATATTTTGTAGTACTAGATGCAATTTACATTTCTTATCTTAGGATAAAATAATAGATGGGTAGCACAATCATATAATAGGTCTTCCATGTATCAAATACAATAAAGAGCCTATTATAATGTATCTCAAAGGCACTCAAACATATGCTTTGTAGTAATCATGAAATATAACAGGTTCGCTCAAAGACCAACCAACTACTTACACATAGTAGCATCATCTCGTTCCAATCCATAATATAGTTTCTCTAATATAGAAACCATGTATTTTAAATCCATCATATACAACATTATACAACACATGTTTAATATTATGCACAAAGAAAGTCTCATCTTTTTGTTCACTTTTGAACATTTGTTGACTTCTTGAATCTTCTGCTATCTGGAGAAGTTCTCTATGAGCTTCCATTCATTGTAATGTTCTCCAAGGCCTGAGCACTTTCTTGATGATCCTTCTCTTTATACTGCAGTACCCCAACTACCTCTCTGATAGGTTTATTTGTTCTCTGATAGTCCAAACTATAACTCTTTCTAAGTATTCAATAGTCCTTGAGACTTTGACCATGTCTCTACTCATGTGGATTCTCTATACAAGGTATCACCACCCTTTGGATGCTTCAATCATTTACCGTGACTAACTAATGGGGACTTTCTATGCTACTTCCTGTAAAGACACATCATTACTTCGTCTTCAACTATATGAGCTTTTATGTACTATACATATAACTGGCTAGAAACCTCATAAATATTTTACTGCTTTTCAACATGCTCTATCTATATAAACACTTGTGATCTTTCCTCAATCACTATAATAGTCACATTTCATATATATTTTGAAAATTTATTTTACTAACCAAGACATATTCGAGTCCACATACACTTGTACCAAGTAGCTACTACAACAAATGCTTTGTACATGTCTATGTACAAACTGCAAAGCATATAATAGATCTTGGGACTTGTAACTAACCAAATACATATCAACTTAATTGATATCCTCCAAATATGAAATATGAATTATAAACTTTCGGGTTTATCTTCATATGTGTGGCCATGGATTTATAGTCCATTATCCTGAAACTATTTAGGATATTTTACTGCACATTTTCCTTAACTAAGGAAAATCTTTGTTTGCTGACTACCACACCACTAATCATAAGAATCATAATGAGATTCTTGAATACAGTTCTAAGGTTCCTTCTAAATATGAGCATCATGCAGGTCTCCTCTTAACATAAGATACATCATCTAGTTTTATTGGTTTTTCAGGAGGTAGTGAATCTAGATACTTCCTCTAACCATAAGGATGTGAGAATCATAATTTAGGTCTTCCATGACAGAGACTTCATGCACATCTATGTTTGAATATCTTCATAAAACATTAATGTAAATACGATAATTAAATTATCTTCAAGATTCTTAACATCTCTCATAATAGGATTATGGATTCCATTTTGAATTCTTCCTAATACATAGGAACCTCCTGGTCTGCTACCAGAAGCTTCTTGCCTCACAACATCCTTCTCTCTTTTAAGATCAATGTTTCAGTATAACCATATCTCATGAATTCTAACCAATGTTTTAGTATAACCATATCTCATGAATTTTAATCACATGAATACCTCAATGTATTTGGAGTGGTTCATATAGTTATGTACAGACTAAATCACTATTTCAATATAATCCCATTCATATTTCATGTAATATTTTGCAATTCTATATTAGCCTTATATTTAGATCTCATGAAGATTTATGTGAACCCTTATTCTTCTTAACATGATTTTTCCTATTTACCAATAAAATAGAAAGGTTGTAACATATGATTTTAATAATGTTTATACCATAACATCATTACTAATCACATGAATACAGATCATAATAAAATAAAATCTAATTTTATAAAAACATATGATAATAAAATAATCATGCAACTCTATACTCATATATTTATGAACAATCATAACATTAATTTCTCATGAATCAATCATGTATCCCTATATTCATATCTTATGAAACAATTATGAAGCTTGATTTTCATATCTTATGAAACAATCATGCATGCTTTACATTCATATCTTATGAAACAATCATGCATCTCTATGTTCATATTTTATGAAACAATCATGCATGCTTTATATTCATATATTATGAAACAATCATGTAGATCTATGTTCATATGTTATGAAACAATCATGCATGCTTTTATAGTCATATCTTATGAATTTTTTTTATTTGCAAATAAAGGAAAGTCAATAAACATATATGCTCACAATTCCTAATCCAAGGAATACAAATCTCTATATGTTTGTAATCAAAACATTCAAAAGAATACAGATCTAAATATAATATAATAAAAATGAAAGAACTTATCTTTTATTGTTTTTCATGCTCCCTCTTAATCTCTACTTCCTTGTGGAAATTACAGGAGTCCCTCTATCTTGATCTCTTTGCAAATTTGAGTGCATGCAAGAGGCAATGACTCTACGTGGAGAAATTGGATCCCATCCAACTTGGAGCGAATGCTCTTCTTCAAGGAAAACTCATTCCAATGATCATCCTCTTCTTCGGATGAGATATCAAATCTATGAGGGTCTCACTATACACAAGATCCATTGAATAATAATAATATCGAGAACACATATCTTGGGGTTGTTTCATCAATTCATCCACTTTGGGAAAACAACCATAACACAAATTCTGAGAATTTCATATTGAAATACCCAATTGGATCTCTCAAAAACTTGTGAATTTTTAAAATATGCTCACATATAAGTTAAAACATCCCATTTGGGAAGTGGGTTTTCAACAATTTTATCGGATTCCTCACGGACTGATTAGAACATATCCACAAAATTTGTCTCCTGAAAAGTCACTGGAATGGTGCATACTAACATGCTCTTTAATTCGCCCTGCATTGGATAAAGACTCCTCACTCACTGAGGTCACATATAAATCTAGATCATGCTCCTCAAGAATGATTAACACCCTTTCCTTTCATGTGCTGAATTTTGGAAACACCTTTAATTCAGCCTTTTGGTTGGATGGAGATCGATGCCATGGCTCCAAGATTTTGGTTAATACTTCAATATCACGTAGGATTTAGTTTGCGTGGGAAAAACTAAGCTATTTCAAGCCCTTGATATGATACCATGTTAGTGTTTGAGAAATAATGAAATATTCTTCAACTTGAAAACTTTAATACACAATTATAATGCAGATAGATCTCATCAATAATCCAAATGCACAAATTAATCAAACCATAGAACACATGATGTAACCTAGGAAAACCTTCCACTAATTCGGAGGATAAAAAACCCAACAAAAAATATTTGAGTATAATAGATAATCAACATAGAATGATTACAACATAATAGTAGATTTCTTGATCAGGGAGAACAAGAGAGTAGAGATCATATGGAACATTGTCCTAGTCTTTCCATGTGAATAACACTTTAATAACAAGCTAGAAATCAATCATGCAGTGAATGTAGCAAATGGTTCCATGACTATGGGCAACTATCAACTATGTACACACCTCACACATAACCTAATGCACCTTCCTTGACTTGGTATCAAGTTTTCACCTCATAATTATCTCCCACACTGAAGATATGTTCATTTCATTAATTCACTGGTGTTAACTGTCTCTAACTATTTGTTAACTGATTGAACTAAACTGAATTGAATTGAACTACATGTAATTGAATAGAATTGAATGTAACTAAAAATTACTGAATGTAACTAAACATAAATGAATGTAACTGAACATAACTAGTGCTTCTCCATTAGTCTCATATTCAACAACAACTTAGAATAAATTAAGGAGTTTATTCCTTAATTAACTGAAACTTATTTTATCACAACTAAGACTTGACTAATATCTTATTAATTCGAGTTCACTTGGAGGCATACATGGGAAATTCAAATTCTCTCTCTATATTTGTGCTCATATTAATTATCTCTACATGGTCCATATGTATTTCATTAATTAATAATCTATATGAAATCATACTGATAATAATTGTTTCAAACCTATGATCATATGTATTATCCCAGGTCATATAGTCATATCCTAAAGTAAATAACTCTAGGGTTAGCTAATACCTAAAGGAGACTTATAACACCTAGTGATGATGACTAGCCATACATCACATAGTATATCCTCAATACTTAATACAAAATAATTCATGTGGTCTTGAAACAATAGAAGACCATATCCAGTTAAGGAGAACCATCTCATAGGGTACCTCTACGAGAATCATTTGACTTGATACAACAAAAGTCCATACTTGATACAACACAAGTATCTAACCCTAATACAACATATGGTCATGATCTTAATACAACATAAGATGCTAGTACAAGCATCTCGCTTGAATAGGACAAGGTCTTAGATTAATACAACATAAGCTATTTAACTTAATACAACATAAGTTAGTGAACTTAATATGACATAAGTTCCATGGAGAAGATATGAACCTACTATGGCATAGATTTCAGACTTGATACAACACAAGTCTCATGGGAATGACTCCCGAAGTTCTACTCTCAACACACTACCATTATCATAGAATGTTTCAATCTCATATGGTCCCAACCAATGGGTACGAAGTTTTTCTCTAAACTTTTTGAACTTGGAATCATTGAGGAGATCCCAATCATCTTCCTCAAAATAGTTTCTATTGATGAATTTATCATTCCACTTGGCTCTTTATTGTTGGATAATGGTTGGACGTTCTATGGAAACCAACCACAATTCATCAATTTCATTAAGCTGTTGTAGGTGATTGTGTTGAGCATATGATAGATCCATACCTAATTGAAATGTAGTTCTTAACATTTTAATTTCAACTCATTAGAGGAATTTTGGGGTCTAAAATGGGCCTCCTAAGGAAAATAATAAAATAATAGTTAAAATAATAAAATAATATTGATTAATTTTGGAGGAAGAAAGAAAAAAACTACTTTTTGTGTTCGTATTTTTGACATATCTCCCTGTGTTTTTACTCAAATTTCAATCGGGGGAGCTTGTTGGATGCGGAATTTGATTCCGCATCCAACGAGTACCCACATTGCATACTTTTGATGGACCTTGCAACCCCAAAAACAAGAAATACCTAAAAAAAGTGATGATGACATCATCATCACATTTTTTCAGGGATTTCTTGTTTTTGGGGTAGCGGGGTCCATCAAAAGTATGCAGTGTGGGTACTCGTTGGATGTGGAATCAAATTCCGCATCCAACGAGCTCTCCCGATTGAAATTTGAGTAAAAACACAATGAGATATGTCGAAAATACGAACAAAAAAAATAGTTTTTTTTAATGACAAATATGCCAATTCAACCATTATGGTTGACTTATTTTATTGAAATTCTATTGGTTCTTGAATTCCAACTCACAAAAACTTATTTTGGCATGTTTTCTTATAAGGCCCATTTTAGACCCCAAATTTCCTCTAATGTCTATTAGTAGGATGAATTTCTTACCATATACTAATTCATAGGGGGTCAAACCTATGGTGCTTCTCCATGATGTTCTATAGGCTCATAAGGCTTCTCGAAACCTATTAGCCCAATCCCGTTGATGGAGCTGCACATTTTTTGTGAGTATATATTCGATGATTCTGTTTGTACCTTCCACTTTCCCCTTGTCCTAGAGATGATATCGTGAAGTTACCCTGTGCTTGATATAGTATTTTTATGCAAGAGTTTTAATGAGTTTGTATGTGAATTGTGATCTGCCATCAGTACCGATATCCCTAGGGACTCCAAACCTAGAGAAATTCTATGCATACAAGAAATATTAAATTTCCTGTTCTATTGCTCATCAAATCTCCCTAGCCTCTACCCATTTTTTCACATAATCTATAAGTACTAAAACATATGATTTCTTCCTAGATTAGGGTTTCATAGGAACAACAAAGTCCAGTTCCCACTTCTCAAATGGTTCCACCACAAGCTGATCATGTAGTGGCATTTCATATGACAGCAGTGGCTGCCCCATTCTTTGGAAGCTACACAACTCCAAACATACTCCTGTGCATATTTAAATATGGTAGGCCAATAGTATCCCAATTGTAAGATCTTGTGAGATGTTCATTTATCTGCAAAATTTACCCCATAGAGACCATCGTGATAGGTTATAAGAATTTGGTATATTTCATCCTCCCAAACACATCGATGGATAACCAAGTCAAGTCCCATGTAAGAAAAATACCCATCCATCCAGGAAAACCTGCTGTTGCGCTGCACAATTCTCTGCTTTTCATTTGATGTCATATTCCCTAGAATTTTTCCTGCAACCAAATAATTCACCACATATGAAAACCAAGGTACATTAGTAGATATAGAAAACAAATGTTCATATGTAAAATCATCATTAACCGGTTGGGGATCGTTAGTACTAATTATTCTATAAGGAAAATCAGTAACCTGGTTATCTTTACCTAGTCTCTTCATTATTGAAATGTCAAATTCTTGTAACAACACCAACTATCGAGTGGCTCTTCCATTTGTAATGGGTTTGTTCATAAGATATTTAATAACAGAATGATCGGTGTGCACAGTTATTGAGTATCCAGTAATGTAATGGTGAAATTTGTTAACAACATAAATGACAACCATGAATTCTCTTTCTGTTAATGTATGGTTTAGTTATGCAACATTCATATTTTTACTAATGAAATATATGGCATATGGTTTAAGGTATTTTTGTTGTCCCAATACTCCTCCTATGGTAGTATTAGAAGCCTTTGTTGAGATTATGAAGGGCAGGGACCAATTAGATCCTCATAGGATGGGTGTTGTGGATACTTTCAATTTCAATGTTTCACAAGTTAGTTGATAGGAATCTGACCACTCAAACTGTTTATTTTGGACATTAGTAGAAATAAAGGACTAGCAATATTTGCACAATTTTAGACAGATGTTCTATAATAACTTGCATATCCAATAAAACTGCGTACCTCTTTTTGTGTGTGTGGTACTAGTAAGTTGAGGATTACTTCTATTTTTATTGGGTCTACTTTGATTCCTTCTGGTGATATTAGATTACCTAGAACAACTCCTTTTGTAAGCATCATTTGACACTTTTCACTGTTGAGGCAGAGGTTCACTTCTCTACATCGTGTAAGTACTTTTCCCAGATTATTCAAATCTTGTTCGAAATATCCATTATGAGAGGTAAATTCATCCATAAAGGATTACATGGTTTCATGAATGAGATCTGCAAAAATGTTGAGGACTACACGTTGAAATGTGACCGAAGCGTTACATAATATGAAAGGTACCACACTGTATGCAAAGGTTTCCCATGGGAATGTAAATTTCATTTTTTCTTGATCCTCTGGTGCTGTACTAATATGATTGTAGCCACTGAATCCATCCATGAAGGAGAAGTATTTTTTTCCTACAAGTGTGTCCAATACCTTATTGATGAAAGGTAATGAAAAATGGTATTGATGCGTAGCTTTATTCAACTCTATATAATCAACACAAATGTTCCATTTCCAGTTCTTTTTAGGAACTATGAAAAGAAGGGACATCCATTTCCTATAAGAGATAGGATAAATAAAAACTGTAGCCATAAATTTTTGAATTTCATCTTTGACCACCTACCTTAATGCAGGATTCATTATGTGTCGAGGTTACCTAATGGGTCTACAATCCTCCTTCATATAGATACGATGTATGCACAAATATGGGTGGAGGACCCTCATGTCACTATAATCCCAGGAAAATGCATTTTATTGTTTCTTCACTACAAAGGTAATAATTTTTTTTGTTGATCTAACAATGTGGATTTGATCTTTAATGTTTTTCCAGGTTCAATTTCCACTTCCTTGATTGCAGAATTGGTAAGGAACTTGGGATTAGTATGAGGGGTCATTAATGAAATTGTGATAATGTCAGTTTGATGGGAAGCAAACATTGGATTGAGAAACTCCATAAAATCTAAATAAGGGCTGGAATTTTTCATAAGATGACCTATCATGTCATCCTCTATTGTCACTTTTGTTGCAAGAGATTGTTCAATCATGTAAAGTTGTAGAGCCTTGTCTTCTTGATCGAATTCCTTGCCTTCTAGACACAAATGAATTTCTTGTTGTATCATTAGATTCCCAAGGGGTACATTCATAGTTTCTTGAAAACATTACCATGGTATATCCGCATATTTCTTGATCAACGACCAATATAAGCATTATCTGTGTCCAGCCATAGTCGTCCTAGAGTCAAACGATATCCTCCCAAGTTTTGTTTATCTACAGAACCATAGAATCAGCCAGGTATTCCCATGAATCCATTCAAATGAAAAGATCTTCTATAATTCTTTCTGGTCTTACATAAGATTGGTTATCCAAATGTAAAACAATATTACTTTTCCGAAGATTTGTAAGTCCTATTCTTTCCATTGTCTATTCAGGAATTACATTAATGGCCACTCCCAAGACTATCAATTTGTTAGATACATAAACACCATTTATTTGTACCTTGAAAACGAGAATACTAGGGTGAGAGTACTTAGAATCAAGAGTGTTCCTCATCATTAATTATGCCAAGTGTCTTACCACATGGAATGTTGGGGTATCTTTCCTCTTTCTGCCTGGTTTCCTCAAACATAATTCTCTAACAAATTTTGAATAAATGGGAATGCCTTTAATGGCTTGGAATAGTATTATTTTCACACATACATTTCGTAATCCCCCCAAGAGATCGAACTCTAGATGCCATTGGTTTGTCTATAATTAAGCACTCAGGATATGGTGGATTTTTTTCTCTCTATTTCTTGTGGTTTCCTGGGTGGGATGGGTGGGAGACTATCTTTTGGTTGAATTGGTAAATCCTATGGCATCTCTTCAATCCCTTCTTTTGTAATTACGGGAGAAGCGGTTTTATTAATGTTTCTACTAGAACACAATTGGATGTCATGGTAGTCCACCGTGGAAATGTAATAGGCAGGGTATTTAGTAGTTCAAAAACCATTATAGGTTGTCCAACCATGTTATTGGGTTAGGAGCAGGCTGTGTAGGAAGAAGTGGTCTAGGAGGTGGTTTTTTTAATGGTAATTTTAACTGGGGTTTTGCAGGTGATTGGATTAATGGTTGTACTGGTGAAAATTGGAATTGATGAGGGGTTTCATTTGAGGAGGTTTTTATTAAGTTTGTTGTTGATTTCCAAAGCATGTATTTCTCCAATTTGATTTCCAGGGGTTGTTTTGTGAATACGGAGGTCCCCAGGTCTGTTATGGCATAATCAGATACCATGGTTGAGGGGTTTATCGAACTTTTGAGGTGTATGAGGCTTGCGTTTGGTATGTTTATGCATTGCTCCAATACAGATTAAATGATTTCATAGGATCTAGATCCATACCTGAGGGTCGAGGTTTCCTTCTCATATATAGCCTTGAGTCCTCACAGTGAGAAACAATATTTTTTAGGCTGATCTTGATCACATACTGTCGAGCTAAATATATAACATATGAACCAACATTTAATTGTCAACCCGGGAAGGTAGACTTAGAGGAACCAGCACAGGAAATGCAGGGTTGACGAGGGAGTTTAAAGAATGTCAAACTGATTTCTGAACTGCTAAAAGAAACTTGCTGGAAAGAAGCTACTTTATTCTGCTATGTTTTACACTCGTTCTGCACTACTTTGTTCTGCACTCATTCTGCACTACTCTGTTCTGCACCAATTTCATAAAATGGTTCTGCACTAATTAAAAATGATCATATGCATGTAAAACAATGGCTGAACATTAATGGCTAGAAATAATGCTTACATTTCTGCTACTTATCACTCCACACAACTCAGCAACTTCTATTTCGTAATGCAATGAAACTCTCGCAATCAAATGAAACCTCTCTATTTCATGAGATATCCAGACTAGTTCCTGAATGTTACTGTTACTTCTGCACTATGAAATCGATAAGAAGACTGAACAACTAAAAGATGAAATCGATGGCTGAAAAAGATAACATTTAAACTTGAATCTTGAAAATCTAAACCCTCTGTTGCAATCAAATGAAACTTCTACTTCTGTTCTGAAATCGAATGAAATGCTACTTCTGTAAATGAAATCGAATGAAGTGCTACTGCTGATAATGTAACTAAAATCGAATTCTTGCTTAGAGATAACGTTTAAAGCTGAAGATGGAATCTATGCTAAATGCAATGTATATCGCTCTGTTTCCATTGAAGGGGGCCCTGCCTTCTCTGTCAACAGACCGTTCTTTAAATCAACGCATACTGAAAAATGAATAACTTACAATAGCATAAATCCAATGAACAACTCTTAATTATTAATAAACAGGAGCATTACAATCTGCTGAGATAAATCCCTATCTTCACCTATCTATTCTATATCTATTTCTATGACTACATTCTATTTTCTGTTCCACACATATCCCCATATCTATTCTTTTCATAATTATTCTATCTAATTCTCCCCCCTCAATCGAGCATATCAGCTCTCATATAGATTCATGAAAACAGTTACATTCATGATTATGCGCCCTATAATAAGCGATTGGTTACATTCCAGCTTCAATGCATAGGGAAGTTGATTGCATTCATAAATTCATGCAACTGAAATGCGTTTCTGTCAAGGAGACATGCTCTCTGTTCACCTCCTTATGCGTGGGAATAGACACATGTCGCTGATTGTTAAGTTTGTTGAGGATCAATTAATTGAAGATTAAATTGGCTTCACTTCATGAGCCATAGCGACTCCTCTCTATTCCACAAAGCACCGTAAAACACTCTTAAAATTGGATGGGATAACAATTAAATAAAGATATAATTTAGTCATAATATTGCTCATCCATCGAACAAGAGGCAAGAAACTTTAACAAGTTTTGTGTGGATATAATCGCAGAGATGATAAGATGAACGTGCCATCCACATCCTTCCTTTAATGGTTTTATTATCAATAGCAGTAGCAATGGCTTTATCATGATTGTAGTGATCTTTAAACTTGTATCAGGATCATGTAAAGATAATATGGCTTTGATGCTTGGCCTTGGTCTTTGCAAGATTTAAGAAGATCCAGTTGTCCTCATAGTTCGATCTTCCTTTTCACTCCAGATTCCATCAAAGCTTGAGAAAGGAATTCATTTTAAGAGAAGAATGAGCAAAATGTTCATGAAAGAAATCTATAACCTGCAAACAAATGTATTAAATCCGGAGCCCGACATTCCCCCATGCCTGGATTTTTGCATGTCCTCATGCAAACAAATTCACCTCTTTCATATTGACACAGTAATAGAATGTTAACAGTCCCATGAACTGTCCATTTTGATTGATAGGAAGCTGCTGCGAAGATCTTCTGCACCCTTGAAGATGTTTTTTTTCAAAATATTTAACATCTTCCCCCCAGCTTTAGCTCAATAGAGATCTGGTCCTTCAACATTTGTATGATAACTTGCAATCCATTTCTTATTACAATTGCTGTTCTTTTTATTTGCAGAATAAAAGTAAACTATTTAAAGGTACTGACATTTATTCACTATCCTACCTACCTACTTAAAGAAATGAAACATTTCTTTAAGTATAGGCAAATAACCAATGTAGCCACCGTCTTAGCAGAATCAACAATGAATTCATGCCCTTTGATAGAAGATATAGATGCATAATTACCAAGGCATGATGAGCAAGCAACACCGTTTGCTTTATTTCCAAGAATTGCTGAAGAAGAAGAGCATCTAAAGGCTGTAAAACAGATTGAAACCACTGGTCAATATGATTATGCATACCATGTTCTGTTGCTGCTGGAGTTTCTAATTGCTCATTGTTCTCTGTAGGTTGGAAAAGATGTTCACAAAGAACCACTGAATCAATTGATTCCTCCTCCATCTCTTGAGCTGCAGAGATCTCTTCAAGTTCCTGCAAGATGCACGAAAGTTCTTGCAACAATACCTTCTTCCGTTCATTCAATCTTGGATCCATTAGTCGATTTTTGTGATTTTTTTTCTTTTGTTGTAGGGGGTTGTCTAAAAACTTTGAAATTCACACCAACTGATAATAATTCTGAAACCCACACTAGCTTAAAATAAAATAAAATGCACTCGCTGCTGAATCAAATCTAACACTACTGAAACAAAGACTCTGGTGCAGAAGGAAACAACAAGAATTTGGGGCAACCCACTAAAGTGGATGCGGCAGGCTGTTACACCATGGGAATCCCATAGTGAATTCGTCTTTGCGTCTTAATGTTTCCCCTCCACCTTGTTGTGTACTGTAAAAGAATCCTATCTATCTGAACTTCTCAGACAACAAATTCATAAAATGAGCAAAATACCAGCTTACCTTGAAGCAACTCCCCTTTGCCTTCTATTAATGTAGTACCCACTCTCCAATCCTTTTTAGTACCTCCCCGGCAATGGCGCCAAAATGTCGAGCTAAATATATAACATATGAACCAACATTTAATTGTCAACCCGGGAAGGTAGACTTAGAGGAACCAGCACAGGAAATGCAAGGTTGAAGAGGGAGTTTAAAGAATGTCAAACTGATTTCTGAACTGCTAAAAGAAACTTGCTGGAAAGAAGCTACTTTATTCTGCTATGTTTTACACTCGTTCTGCACTACTCTGTTCTGCACTCATTCTGCACTACTCTGTTCTGCACCAATTTCATAAAATGGTTCTGCACTAATTAAAAATGATCATATGCATGTAAAACAATGGCTGAACATTAATGGCTGGAAATAATGCTTACATTTCTGCTACTTATCACTCCACACAACTCAACAACTTCTATTTCATAATGCAATGAAACTCTCGCAATCAAATGAAACCTCTCTATTTCATGAGATATCCAGACTAGTTCCTGAATGTTACTGTTACTTCTGCACTATGAAATTGATAAGAAGACTGAACAACTGAAAGAATCGATGGCTGAAAAAGATAACATTTAAACTTGAATCTTGAAAATCTAAACCCTCTGTTGCAATCAAATGAAACTTCTACTTCTATTCTGAAATCGAATGAAATGCTACTTCTGTAAATGAAATCGAATGAAGTGCTACTGCTGATAATGTAACCGAAATCAAATTCTTGCTTAGAGATAACGTTTAAAGCTGAAGATGGAATCTATGCTAAATGCAATGTATATCGCTATGTTTCCATTGAAGGGGGCCCTGCCTTCTCTATCAACAGACTGTTCTTTAAATCAACGCATACTGAAAAATAAATAACTTACAATAGCATAAATCCAATGAACAACTCTTAATTATTAATAAACAGGAGCATTACAATCTACTGAGATAAATCCCTATCTTCACCTATCTATTCTATATCTATTTCTCTGACTACATTCTATTTTCTGTTCCACGCATATCCCCATATCTATTCTTTTCATAATTCCTCTATCTAATTCTCCCCCCTCCATCGAGCATATCAGCTCTCATATAGATTCATGAAAACAGTTACATTCATGATTATGCGCCCTATAATAAGCGATTGGTTACATTCCAGCTTCAATGCATAGGGAAGTTGATTGCATTCATAAATTCATGCAACTGAAATGCGTTTCTGTCAAGGAGACATGCTCTCTGTTCACCTCCTTATGCGTGGGAATAGACACATGTCGCTGATTGTTAAGTTTGTTGAGGATCAATTAATTTAATATTAAATTGGCTTCACTCCATGAGCCATAGCGACTCCTCTCTATTCCACAAAGCACCGTAAAACACTCTTAAAAATGGATGGGATAACAATTAAATGAAGATATAATTTAGTCATAATATTGCTCATCCATCGAACAAGAGGCAAGAAACTTTAACAAGTTTTGTGTGGATATAATCGTAGAGATGATAAGATGAACGTGCCATCCACATCCTTCCTTTAATGGTTTTATTATCAATAGCAGTAGCAATGGCTTTATCATGATCGTAGTGATCTTTAAACTTGTATCAGGATCATGTAAAGATAATATGGCTTTAAAGCTTGGCCTTGGTCTTTGCAAGATTTAAGAAGATCCAACTGTCCTCATAGTTCGATCTTCCTTTTCACTCCAGATTCCATCAAAGCTTGAGAAAAGAATTCATTTTAAGAGAAGAATGAGAAAAATGTTCATGAAAGAAATCTATAACCTGCAAACAAATGTATTAAATCCGAAGCCCGACACATACGAGGAATATTTCCACTTTGTATAGTGGTCAGTTCTTGAGGGGATCCCTTTTTCTAGATTTAGGACAAAAAATGGTCAAATATTGATCTTCCTCTTCTTACCTTTTCATTTCCTGAAGTGCATCTAATTGAGAACTCAAAAAGATGAGTATATCAATTTTAAAATCCTCTAAAAGGTTCCCAATATCTATTCTTGGAATTCCTTCCCTTGAATTCTTGGTGGTTATATTTAATGCATCTCTGGTTCCTCTTTCTGATCTTGAGTCATTACTTGAATATCTTCTATAGAGGTCACATATTTTTGTATATTTTAGCAGGGACACATCCCCTACAACCATTAAATTTAAATTCTCAATGCAATCATACCTAATTCCTCTTAAGAGTATATTTTTCAATGCATAATCGTGTAATACATTCTATCTTGATCTTTGCAAATTATAGTAAAATCTCTCTACATATTCCTCCAATTTTTCATTGTCTTAATGGATCATTTTAAAATTACTTCCTTATGATCCTTATCCTTACAGTATTATTTATATTTTTCCAGGAAGATGTTCTTCATCTATTCCCAAGTTGAAACATGTATGGATCCTCACTTTCCATACCAATAAAATTCGACAACGTCGAATGTGGAATATTCTTCATCTAATTTTTAAGTGTAGACCTTGAATTTTTTATTGGAAATTCAAAATTATTTGTTCTAATACTTGATTCTTCCCCATTTGTTTTTCCTTAATTTTTTTCCTCCCTGTTTGGAATGTGCTCCCCCATACCATCCATATTTACCCAAAAAACTTCCAATGTAACTGATCTAGCTGACAATGAGGATTCGGTAGACTTATGTTCCTTGTTCAACTAACTGTAAGCACTTAGTTGGCTAGAAATTTATTCTCCCTGAACAAATTCTGTCACTAGTAGTTCATCATCAATGTGAGTTGGTAAAACCACTCTGCTAGTGGGAGTGGTGGAATGCTCAAGATTTTCATGTTTAGGAATGTTAGTAGAGGATGGTTTCCTTTGAGTGCATCCTCCTCTTATTGATCTTCTTGCACTTCCTAAATAGTTAGTGTCTAGGGGGTATTATATGCATATATAATCCTACATGTGCTATCTCTTATTCTATGCATGAATGATTGAAATGATTCGGTATCATAGGGGCCTGTGACGGGAAATAATCCATTGGAATTGTCTATGCATATTAGGCTCGTCCCTCCTTAGAGATCACAAAAAAATACTTCCATACAATCATATGTGACACACTAAAAAATCAATAAAAAAACGAAAATCACACCCATAGAACCAAAAAAATCAACCAAAATTGCAATGTCCTTGGCAGCTCCCCGACAACGATGCAAAAATGACGAGCGTTTCGTTTAGCTTATAATTAACTTAAAAGAGTAATTGAATTCTATTCATATATGATCAACCCAATATTATGAAATAATTATGAGCCACTCAATAAAATTTATGCCAGACACTATAATTCAGATGATTTTTAGTACGTAGGAGATTGATGAATTGCTGGGGCTAGATCGGAAAATACAACTGTTGGTGAACGATATTCAATTAAATAACTACTACAAGAAAGTATTTTAAACCGATAAAACTAGAATCATTGTTCTACCAATTACAACAAATTAACCCAATACAATACAAGAAGGAACTTTAACAGCATATTCCAATTCGAACGACTCATTAATTCTGCAAAAGATAAATCCTACAAAACCACCACCTAAGAGTAAATAAATTGCAAGGGACTAACCAAAATTAACAATGTACTTCTAATCAGCAACATAATTATAAGAAATATATAATACAACCCTGCAACACATAATTATCCTCTTTAATCCAACATCTATAACACATGCACTCCTCTATTATTTCAATAAGAAATATAAAGAATAGTTGCAACTGCTTAATCACTTCACACTTAAGAACTCACACCAGTCTATAATTGACACACAATATTTCAAAAATTAATCAAATACTAACTTATATAAAAAAAATAAAATTCTAAACTACAACAACACTTGTCACAAGAAGGGGGCCCTGCATTTTGAGATAGGAGCTGGGCGAGCCACTCACTCACACGAAATTGATCAACACATACAAAACTAGAAGATAGTAGATTTATATAATAAATTATTATTATATTAAGGTTTAGTAATTCTATGCAAGCTAATGGCTAATACTCCCCAGAGAATATTCAATTTTTCTTATACATCAAAACCCACAAATTTTTTTATGAAAGAGTGTATAGTTACAACCGATTACTAAATAAGGCCCCATCTATTAATTCTTCAATAGATTTCATGAGCCAATCTAGGAGGATAATATCATGAAGCATGGATGTGGTTCTAAACTAAAAATGTTTGAAAAGAAACAGGAGAAATCGTTGGATGACTCAACAAATTTTGAATCGTTGGAGAGTTCCCGTGATCGCTGAGTTGGATGCAGGACTACGGATTCCCAAATTGGCTACGAAACCATGTATTTATTCCATAGTTTGACTATAATAATGTATAATGACCAACAATATCACATTAAATGATTAGGAGCCTCCATCAAATCATGTAATAGAGCTATTTGTCTCAACTGACCTTTACATGCATGTTGTGTATAAGCTTGAGAATTTTTTGCAAGCCTTTCATCCCTCCACAACTACTCTATTCTGTAAATTTATTTAATGCCTCTTTTCGCTGCCTAAAGCTGTAACAACATTGAACTTGGAACACCATTTATTTAGTAGGAAATCATAGCATCATAACCATGCCAAAATCACTAGCAAATAACAAATACTCAAGGAAAACATGATCAATCCTTGCGAGAACCAAAAATTTTCCAAATAGAGTTAGTGATGGTATCCAAAAGTACATAAACGAGGAAAAAATAAGAGAACAAAACATGCAATATACACAGTCTTTTAGATGCATTGTTTCCTCTTCTTTCAATTCTCTAGCACTACAATCCAATGAAATTTCTATATTAAAGGTAAGTCAATTGAGATCCCTTACTTAAGTCACAAACTAGATTCTGTAGCATAAAACATTCATTCAGTCTCCAAAACATGTATTGAACTTTTTTTTGCATGAGGGTTTCCATGATAATTGCATTTTGTGCCATAAATTGATGCTTGTTATTATAGATTTTGGAGGTCACAAAGAAAGCTAAAGTCCAATTGGTGTTAATTAATCCTTCATTTCTTAATAAGACCCTATGAATATCATGGATATTCTTGAGGAAATTCATGTGACTTCTCAGGAAATCCATGGCTCTAAATTTACTGAGTGGATGCCAAGAAACCTGCAATACAACCCTTGTCATTGGACATTAACTGTGAATTCCCACCAAACCACAAATATGATAAAAAAATGATGGAATTTTGAGATTGACTACTTTAACATGCATAATGTGAATAACCTAAAATAGAAAAAAGAGGATAAAACATTAACTAAACCTATTCAAGATGCCTCTTCCCTAGAATAACCAGTGTGCTAGACCAAAATCACCATGGGGATCAATAGAAAAAGAGATAAGCAAACATAAAACCAACATAGGGGAAACAAAGATACCAAGTGAACTAGCCATCTACAAATATAGACGAACTCCTAATCACAATCTGACCATACCAAACCAGTGCATAAGCCCAATAAGCATGCTTTGTAAAACGTCCAGCAATAAAATAGCTCCACAAGAAATAACTTACCTAAATTTCCAATAATTCTCATGGAAGCAGTTCTGGATGAATTCTACTTGACTTATACAAACCAAAGCACCTCACCATTACCATGTTCCCACCTTTTAACCGTGACAGTAACTCACAAAATTTAAATTTATTAGATGCAAGTAAAAGTTGACATGTGTGGAACTATAATAAGATGTTTCCCCAATATTTGTTGGTTCTTATACTATCTATATCACATGAACGTGAACTCATGTTTGACATAACCTACAGGTTACATGTAAACAAACCATGGAGCAATAAATACAAGGGAATTGGGTGGAAGGAAAGTACCCCCTTTTAAAAAAAATACTTTAACTCAAAGATAAGGTAGGATTCTTGGTTGGCATGGAGATCAACCTAATGATTATGGCCTCATAAGACATGAAAAAACCTAATGGCATATTAACCTTTCCATCAAATGGAGTTTTGGCATTGTTCATTAGCTTGATAACTATGGAAGAAACATTGATTACTACAAGAGACTTAACTTTGCTAGGATTCAATGGTGTTAATCTCTGGAGGAGAGCATATGATTTTTCCTAGTTGTTTATGGCAATCCTAGCCCCATTTGAAGCTCGATTCTTGAGTTCCTCCAAGATCAAGAATGATCCTCCAATACCTGCCACCTATGACATATAATATTACTATTATTCCATATAAGTATTTATTTTAAATCCCAGGCCTTATAATATTAGATTTTTTTTGGGAAGCTGACATCCATTATCCACATAACAACATCTTTATTATAATGGATTGTAAACACACCAAACTACTCTGGGTGCAATAAATTGTTTTATTAATGTTCATTTAAATTAATTTTAAAAGTTAAAACACATTTATTTATACATAAAGGCTTTACATTCAATCAAATATGAACTCGCTTTGTTTGTATAATAACACATTATCCCAAAGATTAAATAACAATATAATAGATACAATATCTCATCTTACAATATCAAGTTTATCAAATTAGATATTATATAAGCAACCAACAATGTACATATCAATAAACACAATATACATTAAGATGTTAAGTATTAAAATTAAAGCATTTAAAATCCAACCATACATATTCCAACATATATTTATTTTATTTATTGACACACTATGTATCATGTTATCATCAAATATTAAGTATCATAGGATAACAATCAAGATATAACATTTTTTATTTATTAATTCATTTTACATTATAACATTCTTCACTTATTAATTCATTTCACATTTTCATAAAAAAATTTAACTGTACATAACACACACACACAAACACACATATATATAAATTCATTATCGTAACAACTAATCCAAATCAGATAGTTAATTACGATGATCACTACATAAGGACTTAAAAAGAATATCATGTCACTTACAAGAATTGAACTTGGGTGGGAAGGATAACAATCAATCCTCCCAACCACCTAAGTTACATCTAATTAAAAAAATTAATAAATTTATGTAAATGCCATATTTATAATATTTTATTTATAATAACAAGATGTTTAAAAAATATTGAAAATTATCTATAGTGGCATGGAGCATATGTTTGATCACGTTCATTCATGAGACTATGCTTGGCATTTTAGGATAATTTTAAAATAAATATTATCATATTTCTTAATTCTACATGTTTAAAAGAGAAATGATTGAGACATTTAATAACTTGTGTACCAATGATATTTTTATTATTGACTTTTTTTCCTTGTTCTTTCAAGGATAAAATTTATTAAAGTATAATTTTTTGATTATTTAAAATGTAATGTTTTTATGTAAATGCCAAATCTATAATATTTGTTTATAATTAATTAATTTATTTTGTTTAAGTATACATATTGAATTTTTCTTTTTCATATATATTGTTAGAGCATTATATCACCTTATTATCATGGTCATACATCTAGGACACATTTTCATTAGTTTTATACTTATGTTATATGGTCCAAAACTAGGTTGTCTTGGTCAAGCAAGGTATTTTTGGTGTTTTGAAATCATTAATTCACCCAAGAGTCCACATTTGATCATTCTGGTTAAACATGTGCCCTCAATTATGACATTTTAGTCCTTGGCGCGCTCCGACTCCATAAAACAAGGAAACTGGTTGACTAGATGCGCACATGCATGATTTTTGGGTGTTTTTGGTCCTTTTGGACCATTTATTGCTGCCTGGAGCTACCCACTCACCCATGCACTCCATCATGCCTACCCTATATTCAATTATGTCCTATCATGCTCCAGCCACGTTCACACACACATTCATGATCGTTTGAGTTCATTTGGGAGGTCATTGGTCCACATAGGGGGATTTTGAGGTCCAATCTAAGCCTGCCATAGGTATGCATCCAAATTGATTCCAAAGGCTAACAATTTTCTCCTATTATAATATAAACATTTTCTGGACATATTTACATACTAGACAGTGATAGTAAACTCTATTATTGGCTCCATTCTTATGTGTTAATTTAAGTCTTTTCACTATTTTCTGCATAGTTTATTAATATCTTGAGTTGTGAGGATTCCTTTAGCTCCTAGATCTTGTCATGAATCATATTTTCACATGGTATCATATCTATTTGGATATTCAAATCAAATCCAGAGTGTTTGAGTTTCTATCTAGGGTTTCTTCTAGAAAAATTCAAGTGTTTACATTGCAGGTACTTCCAGTGTTTCTGTCACTCGGTGCGCAAGAAGAAATGAAGAATAATCATGTATTTCTTATCCCATTCAAATATTTTGAATGGAAATCTGAAATGGTGATCCATATCAGGTCGAAATGCCTCTGCAGAGTCAGCATGGGGACTGATAATGAAACCAACTCCAATGTGGAAAAATCGAAGTACTTCAATAGATTGGATGAAGCATTCAAGATGCTTTGCTTCAGTATCTCAACGGATATTATATTCCATGTAGACAATATTACTACACCCAATGAAGTCTGGCTCAAGCTCGCGTCACTGTTTGGGAATACTGATGAGATGAGAGGACACCAACTTGAAAATGAGTTGATCTCATTGAGCCCAACTCACTTTGAGACTATCCAATATTTCTTCACAAAGTTCAAATAGTTAGTACTTCAGCTGAAATAATGTGGAACTGAAAAGAAGGAAGAGCAAATGATCTTGTCCATCCTTTTGAAGCTATTCCTTGAGTACTCAGTTTTTATCTCCTCGTTCCACTCAGGAAAGCTGATAGCTCGAAACTAGAGAATGCCTTCACTGACATATTTCATGGAGTATTTGACTCAGGAACAAGACAAGTTGGTGCAAATGGGTACCATCAAATCCACCAAGGATCAAGCCCTTACTTCTATAGTTTTGAATCAAGCCAAAGGAAAGAAGAAATCCAAGGATTTGAAGTAGAAAAAGAAGAAGAAGTAGGACAAGCCCAAATCTTCAGATGGGGGTGCAAATCCTACTAAGGACAAAGAGAAGAAGAAGAAGCAAGAGAAGACAAAATGCACTTATTATCACAAGGGGTGGCATCCAGAGAGTGCATGCATGAATAGAGACATTGACATGATGGCACAACTCCTTGAGAAGAACAACATCCCATTGAAATAAGGCACAAGGAAGAAAGAGGGAGGTTCAAGCTCAGAGAATAAGGATAGATGTCATGCTTTGGTTGATGGGTCTTCAGGATATTCATCCTTAATGATATATTCAGGTGCCTCAAGGAACATGGTTTCCATGCAAGATTCATTCTCGGACATACGCCCTTACAGTGGTCCATCCATTCTCATGGGTTATGATTCATAGATCCAAGCCAAAGGGATTGGCAGGATCAATCTAGAAGATGGGTATTTCAACAACGTGTTGTGTGTACCTGATATTGTAGCAAACCTACTCTCTGTCTATAAAATGACACTCATAGGTACAACTAAGAGAGTAACTGTTACTCAAGATGATGTGGAGATATCAGAAGTCTCTACAGGCCAAGTTGTTGCAATGGATTTTGCTAACCATGATTCAAGAATGTATAAGTTCTCTCACTTCCTCCCCTACTCTCAAGTGAATGAGCTCCTATGACATGAATGAAACCAACAAGTTGTGGCATGAGAGGTATGGCCATATAAACTACATGTACCTACAAGATCTAAGCAAGGATAGTATGGTTTAAGGGATTCCTACCATCAAGTTTTCCAAAGGAACTTGCAAAGGGTGCATAGTGGGAAACATGTTGAGCGCAAATATGACAAAGGGAAGGCTAGGAGGGATGTATAGGTGCTTTATATGATCCATTCAGATATTATAGGGCCTCTTCACACACCCTAATATGGGAATTCAAAGTATGTATTGAATTTCATAGATGATTTCTCAATGTATTGTTGGGTGTATTTTCTAAAACAAAAATCTAAAGTCTTTGAGACCTTCAAAGTGTTCAAGGATTTAGTTAAGAACATGTGTGGGAATAAAATCAAGGTTCTTAATACTAAAAATAGCAAGGATTATGTCAACAAGAAATTGTGTTGGCTATGTCATGATAATTGCATTCATATGCAGCATTCGGTGCCCTACACACCACAACAAAATGGTGTTGCAGAGCGCAAGAACAAAGCTCTGAAAGAGATGGAAACATGCATGATGGAGGCAAAGAATTTGTCACCTAAGATATGGGATGAAGCTATCAATTATGATAAATGTGTTCAGAACAAATATCCACACAAATCATTGGAAGGAAAAACTCCATTTGAGGCTTGGAGTGGTCACAAGCCCAATGTTTCTCATTTCATGGTTTTTGGCTCAAAGGCTTGGGCTAGAATTCCTCCTGAGAAGAGAAATTCCTTGCAACCCCAAAGAAAGGAGTCCATTATGATTCGATATGTGGAATATGCAAAGGGATACAATATCTTTTATCCATCACCTCATAAAAAATTCATTGAAAGGAGTGTACAGTTCGAAAAAGATCCCATGCAGGAGATCGAACTAACCCAAGGGGATTGCTCACATCCTCCACTCCATGATGATGTAATTAATGATTATTCCTTCAATTTTTATGATTCTGATGTTGATGATGATCATTATGGAATGCATTCATATCATGACTTGCCCATTCGTCCAAAGTGGGCTGAGAAAACCATACAAGCAGCCGATTATCTTGTTGGAGATCCACTAGACTCTAGGAAGATTAGATCTCAATTTCACAATTATTTCTCTACTTGTGAATTGAATATTCTAGAGAGATGATATATTATGCTTGGATCTGATCCTTGGACATATCAGGAAGCTTCACTTGACTCAATATAGAAAACAACCATGCAAAAAGATTTCAAGTCTTTGCAAGACAGTGAAACTTGGGAGTTGGTTCCCCTACCCTCCAAGAAAAATATAGTGCAATGTAAGTGGGTATATAGGACCAATTTTGTAATAACCCAAAAATTCGTAAAAATTTAAAATTTTTCATTTGACATAAGATGTCTAATATCACCGCTAAAGTACCACTAATGGTTAGCAAATAATAAAACAATTTATTAAAGAAACAAAGAGTTGCTTCTTTATAAGATTTTGTATAATATACAGACATAAACTTAAAAGCTGTGTTAGTGTTGTTTTGACTTAGCAGTTGTAATTCTTCCAGAAGTAAAAAAAATGACTTGTATTTTACTACTGCTAGTTATACTATTGATTTCTTTTTTCAAGTAAGGAAAATATCTTATGTGTGATAAGGGCTTCCTTAATGTTTAGCTAACTTAGTTGGATTGATGGTTCTTTACAGGGTTTTTTTAGGTGAGTCTAAGTTCCAGTAAAAATAATAATAGTTATATTCAATTCAAGAAGATACTTCTCTAGCATGTTTATGATACTAGACTTATAATGTTAAAATGCAGCTTGTCTCCATAAGAGGTAAGGTTGATCTTAGATTTTGTTGTCGAAACTCCATAATGACATTATAACAACCACCTATGCAAGGGTTAAAATGAATAATCAAATACTGTCAAAACATATCAAATTCCCTAGATGATTATGATTCAACTTCTAATGAATGCTTGTATTCTTGTTTATAATAATTGTAATTTAGATTTTAGATGGAAATAAATTCAGTTCACCTCTTGATGCTTAAATCACTCCATATCATTTTGGTGTCTATCAAAATTATCTGCATTATAGGTTTTGCACACAATAATCTCTCAATACTAACCAAATTACTTTTACTTTTAACTATTTACTCCTTACTAAGTTGCTAGAATTTCACTGAAACTCCAAATATAGTCTAAGGACTATATTTACTATCATTCCCAAAACTCAATTTATTAAAAGAATTGGATCATGAATCTCTTTCTAGCGGAAGAATTCTTCCTTGTTACTTTTACAGTTTTCACCTTCATACTAGTGGATTCAGTAAAACTTTGATATAATTTTTTGGATTAACATCATAAATTTTGATATTAAACATGAGTCTTTTTAACTATGTTCTAGCGCACATGGTTAACAAAAAGAATTATCTTAACTTGACTTATCCTAAAATATGCTTTCTATCTTAAACCTATAATTTTTTGGTGTACCTATTAGCTAAAGCCACGCCCTTTTACACAAGGATGTCTAATAACTCTTGAGGTAAGTTTGTTGATTTACGGGACATAGGAGATCTTATTATTGATTTGGTTCTAATTATTATTTTGCTTTCCAACTCTAAATCAAAAGACTAAGTCTAGGAATCATTATACCTTCAACTTACTATAGTTTAACCTTAAAAGAAATTATGTTTCTTACACATTTTTCATCAAACAAGTCAATAAAAGAATTACCTTACTTTGACCCATAACCTTACTCAAAAGGAAATCATTTCTTGTTTCTATAGTTTATAAACTAGACATTAAAGTAAATAGAAGTATATTTCATCAATGGTAATCAAGTTATAATGTATGACTGATTACTATTTTGATTGTAATAATTCTTATGTAGTTTTGAAACGACATACGTGACTATAGGACTTTTACCCACACTCATGAAATATCTGTAAGGACACATGGAGGATTTAACAAAATGATAAGTTGACTTCGATCTTTCCCTAAACTTGATTTGCGAGAGAGTGAGGGTGTGTCCAGCTGGTGCGACCAAGCTGTGAGATCGTGGCTGCCAAAACTCCTTGCTAACCTCCAAATTTCCATTTTCACTACGAGCTTGGTCTTGGGAGAAGTAAGAGCTGGTTTATAATAATTGTGTGAGTGGGACAAATTGTTTTCCTTAACCGAATCGAAGATTTAGTTGGTGATTTGGACAGTGAATAGAGCTGAGTAAGGTACTCTTCGATCTCGTGGGAGTGTTGCTGGTTTACCAATGGTTTCGCACTTAGGGTTCAGTGGTAACCAACACTATAATTTACCATGGGGTATTCCTCTTTCAAGTGCCATCGAGTTTCTCTAGCTATTTACATTCATGACTTCTCCAACGTCTTCTTATCAGGTAATCTACCGATCATGAGTTAAACTTCATGAAAGTTTTTAAGTTTTTAATACATTTTAACTACTAAAAAATAATACTTGTTTTTACTGTGTAGGTTCTTCTCGTGCATAAAGGGGTTTAGCGATGGCTCAACTCTCCCCTTTCATGGCCACGCAACCCTGGTAAGCCCCGGTTGCAAATGAGGGTTTTCTCTTGCATTTGATGTGGTGGTTGGTGTTAGCACTGGAATTGAGCCAAAGGTTGCAAAAGGCCTGCTCCTAGGTAATAGCAGAACCACTTTCGAATATAGAACTGGCCTTCTACTCTTTCGAGAGGGATCTCTCACCAAATATTAACAATGCCAGATATGTGCAAGTGAAACCATAGATTGTTTGAAACAAAACATAGAACCATTGGGTGATGGAGTCAAGAAATGTAACAAAAATGTACAGAACTTATGCAAATGATTTCAACACAGAGGCAAGATAGCCATTCAATCACAGTAAAATTATAATTGTCTAGTGGAAAAGAAGAACATGAATAGACCATCAACACAGAGCATTGGAAAATGAATTCTGTATTAACTTTAGAGGAAAGCTTTGGTGAATATCTGAAACAACAGACGAAGCATAGCATGTATGAATTCCAAACTGTTATACGCTTATTTCAGACATGAAAGAAAACATAAAGGAAGAGATAAACTGGAAAAACATTCACATGAGAAAGGAAGCAACAGACTGTGATATAAACAACACATGAATCCCTGTGTAAAACGTCGACCTTGACTCTGCAACTTTTTAAAAATACTCTTGAAAGCATACACAGCAAAATTACATCGGTTTCAACCCTTTCTCCTTCTTCAGGAGATATATTTATAGCATTTTGGACTTCCTAAACTGACATTCAGGAATCAAAATTTGTTACAACTAAATAACATCTTCTAACAAACTCTAATGTGGCATATCTGCCACGATTTACATAAGACAAAAATAAAATGTGGACGACTAGAAAAACAGGCTAAAAAGCCCCTCCTGCATATCCTAGATGGTAATAGCTGTGTGAAAACTGAAATATTTATTTGTAGTTGGCCTAGTTCTTGACAAAACCCATGTCTTAGTTTCCTCTGATTCAGCTCCAGCTCCTCAATATCTGATTTTGAAATTGATGAATCAGTTAGTAAACCTATAAATTTCTGGAAAAATACCCTGTAAATATATTTTAAATTCTACCAACCTGTGATACTTGTGAAAAAACTGAAGGAGGTTTTTGAAGATATGCCTGGGATTAAGAAAAAACCTCTCTCAGTTTCCTAAAATTCAACTCCATTTGGCTGAAACAATTCTTTGAATGTGATGTCTGAAAGAGTCCTTTGGAAAACTTAAAACATAGCCTGTAAAAATCACTTTGTGTCTGCTAACCCATATGAACTGTCTAAAAAATGAAGGACGTTATTTAACATTATCCTGTTCTCAAGAGAAACCTCATTCAATTTTGGAAAATTCTTTCTGGTTTTCCAGAAACAATTGATTGAAATAACTGACTAAAACAGTCATTTAAAAATCTGGAAATTTGCTCTTTGAAGATGACTTCAATTCTCTCAATCCACAGCACCTAGGTAAAACCTAAGAGAGGTTATTGTAGATAGGTGTGCTATGAAGAAAAAAATCTCTTAGTTTCTGGAAAAAAAAGCATCTTGGTTCAATGGGAACAATTGATTTAAAATAATGAACAAAACAGTCATTTTCCTAAAAAACAACCATGCTCTATGGCTTTAATTCTGAATTGAGCTCATTTGATCCACAATTAGTATAGTGTCCACGAGCATTTTTTTTCCAACCTCCCTTCACATTCACCCAGCGAAATTATTTTAAGCAGTTGATCAGTTTTATCGGATAATGGATGCTTACCACGTGTGTGAACTTGCATGCGGCATAAAAATTTCGATAATCTCAAAACCTAATTTCTCCTTGCTAATTGACAATGAAAAATTTGTTTTATCCATGGATTTTCCTCACCTGCTAATCTAAACATCAAAACCTATCTACCATTTAACATCATTTCAGAAATATGAAATTTTAATTACTGTTACGAAGAGAAATTCCTATGGCTTGGGGTACAACAACAGATAGCTTGACTCCAGAAATCAATCCTTTCCAATATACAATAGAAATTAAATGTCTAACACTAAAGGACCAGACCTCGTACCTTATTCTGGACAGTTGAAGTAGATCCCCGTTGAGCTTTCCAACTTCAACTTGAATTGATAGATTACTTCGTCAACAACAAGTAAACAATACAAGCATTCTATATATCATGGTGTTAGATCTATTCTAGCATATATAATAAATAATGTATAAGAATTTGACATAATCCCATGGATAAAATATACATTCAAACACACATCATTGGACAGGAAAAGATATTTCTATTAATATAAATCAGAGATTACAAGATACAACCTCTGATGGCACGTCTGTGAACCGGAGAAACTGAATCCCCCACTTGGGCCTCCACCACTTCAATCCTCCATCTCTCGATAGCAAGCTCACAAGAAAAAGGAAAGCTTGGGAAGAACACAAAAGTGCTCCAAGGGACAAAGGGATGTAGACTCAAGCATAAGTTCCAGCAACAATGGACTATAGTTTCTTTGCTCTCAATTCTCTCTTATGCCTTCAATGTACCAAGGGGTTCCTTATATAGCTTTTCAAAGGGGTAATGAAAGGTTGAATCCGAGCGATCTCAAGGCATAGAGAAGGCCAGGAGTCAAATGAGTCAGATGCATGTCAAGGAAAACTCCAAAAGGATTTGGATTATGCACACATCCCGATGTATGCGGTTTTAGTGGTCAAACCCGCGTATATACGCGCTTATAGGTTTAAAAGTCGCGTGTATCATTTTTCATATGTTTTTAGGGATGATCAAGGAAACATGAAAGGACAAAAAGTGGTCCATGCGGTCTAAGGAGTCTGCAACGGGATAGGGGAAGGCCATACAAAGTGTGATTCACCTAGAGTGGTGAAATCCGCTATAACAGATGCCCCCTAATGTGTGAGGTCAGAGGGGTCATACGATGGCTGAAATACATTATAAGTCCATCCCAGAAGTGGAGTGATGAAGGATCCCAAATGGAATACCAGCCACCCAATCAGCATAGTACAATAATACAACTCTGCATATAACTACAAATACATATAGTAGTCCCAGATACATAAGAGTACAATGGCCATGAATAGGCATGAAACATGATATCACATATGTGGTCATCGCCACGTACAATATACATAAATCCAAATCTCCATGATGAAGATATACAAAGGACCATGATCTCCAAAATGGCTGAAGATATATAATAGATCAAGATCTCCATAGTGGCTAGAAATGTCTGACATATACTGAAATCAAGTCACGAGAGCTGAAATCTCATGAACACTGGCACGATCAAGGAGGTAGCATATAAGAGATGCCACCAATCTAAAAAGTCTTCTACACAAACCGCTATGAGTACATGTCCTACTATGCGAATAGAGGTGTCGAGGTTGAACACAGTAGTCCATCGTCTAATTATCGGTCATTAATGTATACCGTTAACAGACACGAGATTACCCACCGATAATGAAAATGGGAATCAAGGTACTAGAGTGAAAACTAACAAGTGTGAATAAATGTGTTGAGGTCGAACACTTGAAAGGATCCATCGATCAGGGGACATTGATGTATTCCCAAGAAACTGTCGATGGCGAGAGAACCTGCCACTGATGACTGCAAGTCTCAAGGCACTCAAAATGACTCTAGACTCCAATCCCAGAATAAATCATCTAAAGTTGATGGGATGAAATCCACTGGAAGAAGGGCATTAAGGCATCCCCCATCATCCAACATGAGGTACTCAGCAAAGTTGTATAATGTGGAAGGACTCGATCATAAGGTGCATGAACCAGTAACTGTACCAGGAATGGTCGACATGCAAAGTCAAGATAACTGAGGAATGGCCGACTCAGGTTTCAACTTCCTTCGAACAAGAGCATAACGGAGTATGGTGACTGAATTAAGGAAGCATAGACTCGATATACAAACTGGGACATCTCTGCGGCACAGGAGGCATTGACAGAGGCTCCATAGGGACTGGAAGCTTAACCAGTCGGTGGAGATAAACTCAGATAAATGAGTACAGCTCCTAAATTCAAACTATAACCCAACCAATGGATGTGAAATACAATGCTTTGTTCGAAGGCGACACAACTCGACAGCTGCCAAAGATAACATCTTTCCTTGTCCGGCTTTTTGGTTTTTTTATTTTTTTTTTGGAATTTTTCAGTTATTTAAAAAGATTGAAAAAAGAATAAAATAGCTTTATAGTTACAAACTAGGAGGAGATGAGTGTCATAAGGGCAAACAAACTAGTTCCAAGCAGTGGAACATACATATACTCAATGCAAGGATACATGTGTAGGATATCGACACTTGGGGGAAAATCCCCTCTCGGTAAAAAAGGGAATCAAGCTACAAAGGATATAAAAAATGGCTCTGCATGGCTAGACATGAGATGAGCTCGGGCCATATGGCTGAAACACAATGTTAGGGGAGCTGGCATAAAGCTCAATAAGGCAGGAAAATCTCATGATAATGCATTCACAACTTGACATGAGGGAGTCCTGAGGGAAAACGGCCAGCTTAAGATCAAGAGGAGTATGAGGTTCTTGTGAAATGTCATGGCAATACTATACAACGGACTCCCACACCCTAAAAGATAAAACGTCGGCATGGGCACCAAATGCAAATAAGGCACTAACTAGGGTACCCATGTAAGGTGAAGCTCTACCACTCATAGCATGCCACTTATAAAGCAGCAAGAAGGTTCTGTGACATAATAGAGTGGGTTCGTACCTAAGGCCATGATGAGATGGTCATAAGGTCATGTAAAACGCAAAAAGTGGTGAAACCTAACCTATATGCCAGTTTAGACATGATACCTGAGATCGGCACGAACGGGTCAATCCAATGGCTAAAACGGCACTGAAAAAGGTCTTCTACATCACAAATTATGTCAAAAACAGTCCACAATGATTAGAAAATGTCAAAACTATAGAAAAGGGGGTAAAAATTTTCAAATATTTGAAAATTTTCTATAAATAGTAAAAAAATATAAATCATTTGAAACTTTTACCCATTTGAGCTCTGATTATCAACTGCAAATTCCAGGAGATCCAGCCGACGGAATTCACAACCGTTTCTTCCAGGCATTTACTCATGCTCTCCTCTTGCATTTTGATATAATTTTTATGAATTTACATGGTCTAATCAGGATTCTAGGCCAACCCAAGATGAGCGCTATGGCCCACGCAGAAATTGAGGTTTTTTCCGCGTATAGGGATGGATATACGTGGAAAATGGCCTCGAACCCGCGTACATACACGACTGTTTTGAAAATAGTCGCATATGAGGCCGCGCATATGGTTTTTCAATAAACTAATGGGAAATTTTCCAATTTTTTGTGCAGGATGGTCCTAGAGTGGAGAGAGCATGAGCATGGTGAAGTAGAGGAAGCAATAAGGGCCGAATTAATGGCTCAACAAGCTTTACGTGCATGCAGACTCTACAAGTTTTGGTGTCTTGGTGGTTTGAGGGCCAAACCAAGACTGTTACAGATGCTGGTAGACTATTGGGATCCAGACTCGGAGTCCTTCCATATTGATGGGATGTCCCTCACCATAGAGGTGGAGGACATATACTTTATCATAGGGCTTTCTAGACGAGGGGAGGTGGTGAAACTTTGTTCTCGTGGTGGGCCAGGGGGTGGCCCGACTATCGACAAGTACATTGCAGTTTACTGTTATCTAGACACCGAGAAGGTGGGGAGTCAGGTCCCTACCAATGCTATGTAGGTGCTAGACCTAAAGGCCATATTGTTGAAACTGGGCAGGATAGCTGGCTTAGCATCATTCCACCAGGCCTCGCGGCCTCTAATGTTCTATGCAGTGGAGTGTATGAGACCCACTATTTACGACTGGAGTACTACACTACTGAACAACATGAAACACCAGCTTAGTGAGTATAAGGCAGGAAGGGTATGGAACTTCGGGTTCAGCAGTATTCTAAGCACGTTTTTCTTCGAGCGTGTTCCAGGATTGAGCCCTAGAGTGGACGTTCCTCTCCATGGGGTTCGAGATCTGGCCCAACGGCATTGGGAAGATGCTATGCGCAGACTGGGGGGTGGTAGGGTGGCCAACCCATATCCAACTGACTTCTTTCCATGGTGGCGATGACAAATAGTTGCCATCGATGACTACCCCTATGCAGGGATAGATTTTCGGGGGGACCCGGACATGCTACTACCACCAAGGTCGACATATGGTGATATAGGTAATGAATCTCGACCCTCACTCTTTTTAAATTTTTTCTTTTGAGTTATTTAATTTTTTTGTATTTTTTTGATTATATGGAATCAAAAAGACATGTTTTTGTGCGACAATAGATAGTGACATCTACCATTTGTGTGCAGATGTGGGACCATGGTGGCCAGAGGGCTTCCCTCGCAATAGACAGAAGGGAAGAGGAGATGACATCACAGGTTTGGATGCAGAGCGAACGCTCCAGAGCATTCATACCAACTTTGTGAGACTGACTCGTAGAGTTCCCATGGCACAAATCGAGGACTTGCCTGAGGCCATGCAGCAGCAGGTGGTGGGTGTACCTCCCGCATGGGTGAATTTATTTCAACGGCTAGCTAGAGCCGTAGTGACATTCCATGATCACAACCCTCCTCCTCCTCCACAGTATTAGAAACCTGGGAGTGTATACATTTTGTATGACCGTGTATTATATGATGGTGGCTTAAAATCCCCAGTTTTGTATCATGACACTATGTATTACCACATTTTTGATGTATATATAAAAAGTTTTATGGTGATCGATTTAATTATTTACATGTGTAAAAATTGTGTTTGTGATTAATTTATTGTGAATGAAACAAATGCCAATCTAACACGTAGTTAGCATATGAGTCAGCAACTTGATTATTATTTCTTGAAATGTGTATATATGTTATATTGTCAAATTTCCGTTCTAACAATCTCACACGCAAGAACCTTCTCAATAATGTCGGATCTCTAACATGGTACTAACCATTGAGCTGTGACACTACTAACTCCAAATCAAGATGTGCCTCAAGAGATAGAACGCCATGTAGAATGGCATCCCGTAGATGCTCAATAACGGCGCTGTATTCGACAACATTGTTGGAAGATGGCCATAGACATACACCTCTTGAAGACAGTACCTGACCCATAGGAGTATAAATCACCCAAGCAGTAGAGGCTGAGTGTTGAGTGTGACGGCTTGCACCATCCGTGAATCCTATGTAGGTGGAAGATTCCATTGACATCTGCCAAAAGAAAAGGAAACTAATCACAAACCCAAACACGATAAGAAAAAGACCTAACTATGAAAAGTTGTACAATAATATATAACAAGCAGCCTTGGCTAAAAATCATGCATAGTACTTCTTAAGATAGAGCCCATTTCTAGGCTCTGCTAAGGATGTCCCTTCGTAATCCACTAACACATAGGCACCCTTCTCTAACACATGCTTGACCACGTAAGGACCATGCCACATAGAATTAAATTTCCCTACCCTTGTTGTAATCTCACAGATCACATAAGGTTACCAATAATACATACAAAATATACAGAAATATACACAGAGACAAGAGACAAGAACAGATAGGATGAACAGATTATATTATTCTCAATAGTTCATACAAAGCCAAGAACTGAAATGGTTCTTGTGAGGCTCAACAGCCTAATATATACAGATTACAAACAGTTACAAGATAACTACCTGTCGGTTCGGTGAACCGACACAACTATTAGTTAGCAGACTTAATTACTGTGTTTACTCGACCGACCGACTAGGCCGGTCCATCGACTTAGTCGGTTGATCGACTAAGTCGGTCTTCTTTTAAGTCGACTTATGTCGACTTGCTCCTTCTACATCTCCCCCACAAACAAAACATTTCTTCGTCCCGAAGAAAAAAGGGAAGTACAAAAATGAAGTCCTGTCGAACCTTTCAGACTTGCTTCGGGTGAGGACTATGTAGTCGGATGGTTGGGCGTCTCTGAACGCACACTTCGACGATGGCGGGAGCTGTGATGGCAAGTTGACGCTGGAAATCTGTCCATGTCTGCAGGGCTTTCTGGATGTCGATTGTTAGATTTGTTACACTTGATAATACCGACATATTTTCGGTCATGGGAATTTCTGCAATATTTTCCATGCTAGGGCCCAATAGTTGGGTTTGTTCGTCAGCGGCATTAAGGAGTCTTTTCATCTGCGGACAAATTCTCCCATGGTGAAGAGGTTTGTTTATGAGATACTTCAAAGCTTGATGGTCGGTGTAAAATATGAAGGGGTTAGCTAATAGGTAGTGTCGATACTTCTGAAGTGCAAATACCATTCCTAGGGCTTCCCTTTCCGTGGTCGAATAGTTATTTTCAGCCTTATTTAATTTTCGACTACTGTAAACTATAGGGTAATCCATCCCATCATCTCCTGATTGAGTCAGGATTGCTCCAATTGCTATTCCTGATGCGTCGATATGCACATGAAATTTGGTCAACCAATTTGGAAATTTAAGTATGGGTGCTTCGACCAGTTTTCTCTTTAATTTGTCGAAGGAGATCTGGCATTCTTCTGTCCATTTAAATTTGATATCGTCCTTCAGTAATTATTCTAGAGGGTAAGTCATATCAGAATAATGTCTGATGAATTTCCTATAATACCCAGTATGACCAAGTAAGACCCTAACTTGTTTAGGGTTTATTGGGGGTTTTAGGTCAAGAATAATCTTAATTTTAGCAAAGTCAACCTTGATTCCTTCTTTGCAGACAATATGTCCTAAGAGTATGCCTATGGGAGTCATAAATATGCATTTCTTAATATTGAGGGAAAGTTGAATCTGTCGACATCTTTCCAGCATAAGTCGGAGCCATGTACAGTGATCCTTTAGTGTGGAATAAATAGTCCAGTCGTCAAAGTAGACTGCCATAGTTTTATAGATGTATTCCTGGAAAGTTTTTACAACAATTTTGGAGAACACTGCAGGTGCATTCTTTAGTCCAAAAGGCATGACCTTATAAGAAAAAGAACCAAATTCACAGACAAATGTTGTTTTCTTTTGATCCTCTTTTGCTATGGGTACTTGGTTATAACCTGAAAACCCATCTGTAAATGAGTAACACTCATGTCCGGCAACTTCATTCAGGATTTCATCAGCATAAGGTGTGGGAAAGGGATATGTCAGTGTGACTTTATTCAGCTCCCTGAAGTCGACACAGACTCTTAATCCGGTCGGGTCGTGTTTCTTAGGCTGTATGACCATGGGACTTGCCCATTCCGACTGGTCGATAGGGTAGATAATCCTTTCTTCCAACATGTTGTCGATCTCCTTTTTAACTATTTCCTTATACTTGTGGGCTAGTTTATAAGGCCTTTTCTTGATAGGTCGGACATCAGGTTTAGTGTCGATTTTCATCTCTCCCATTTCTTGAACTAACCCTTTCAAATATTTATAGTCCCTTGCAAAGACATCTTGGAATTCTCTAAGTAAGGTTACTATTTCAGCAGTTTGTTGTTCATTCCAATAGTCACCAATCTTGGCTATTTTTGGTCGGTCGTCATTTGAAATTTCTACCTCTTTAGTTCTTACTTTGGCATCTAACCATTCTGGAGCTTTAGCTTCATTGATCGGTCGACTTCCTTCCTTGAACTGTGAGAATGTAGCAGGGAAGTCGGCTGCAGTCATTCGGTCGAGGTTGGGTTTATCGGTAGTCACGACCCTTAGCACTGAGTGGATTGGTTTTGTTGTTTCAGCATGGTTTGATTTCCATCTGAAACTTTTACCTTCGGTGTGTTCATTCTCTAATTGTAATCGGGTCGACTCGACTTTTGATCCTATGTGAAGACTATTGCAGTTCTTGACCTGTCGAGAGTCTTTGTAAGGGTGTGTTCAGTCGGTTGAATGAAATGTTTAATTTGTTGTGCTGGCTCGACTAATTGTTTATCTTCAGGTATAAAGTTGAAGGCTTTAATGAAATTTGCTTTTAGTTCATTCCAGAAAAATGTTTCACCTTTAGCTTCCTCCATCTTATACCATTTGCTAGGTAAGTCGTCTAGGGTGGAAGGAAATAAGTGTGGCCAGGCTCTTTCATCCTTATGTCCAAGGCTTCTCCACTCTTTTTCACAAGTTTGGATGTGTTCTTCTGGGTTTTTTCCTTGGGTGAAGATAGGGATCTGTGCTTGTGAGGTTAACTTCCTGCCACCAAACCTTTCAACAAAGTAAGTTGCAGCACTAGTCCAGGTCTGTAGTTTTGTCTGATGGGTGTCCCACCATCTAGCTGCCTGACCTGTGAAGGTTTCTACTAAGCTCTGTAGTCGGCCATGTTCTCCAATGTTTTTAGACACTTGTTCAACATGCATGACTGGGGATTCCCTCTCCTTATACCTAGGTTGTTGCCTGGTGTTTTCGCTGGTCTGTTGTAAGGTAGGGTGTTCTCTTATTTTTCTCTCAAAAATCTTGGGGATAATTGAGATTATAAAGCACTGTCGGGTGGGTTTTTTCTGTACTTTTTGGATAGTCCAGCACCCTCTTGCTTGTGTTTCATATTTTTCTATCTCCCAGTCATATAGTTCAGCATATGAATTATAACCAACTGAGTCTTGGTTACCTAAGTGAAGTTCCCTATAGATGTTTGGTTCAGTATAGTCAGTATTATTGTGGATTTGGTATAGCTGTCTAACATCAACCTCCTCATCAATAGGTTCTATCCAAGGCTTTCCTTGGGAAGGGTTAATGGGTATAATAACTTTTTGGCCATTACCTTTTAGCTTGATCCTTTCTTTATCTAAAGATATAGAGGCTTTCATCTTTCGACCCCAAGGTCGACCGACAAGGGCTGGGAAGGAGCTAGATCCTTCCTTTGGGTCAATAATTTCGAAATCAACCTTAGTTGATATGCCTTTAATGGTTGTGTCTACATTTTTCCAAACCCCAATGGGTTCAATGACACCTTGGTCAGCCAGTTTTAGGTAGATGCCTGACTCATAGAGTCGAGGTTTGCCCATTTGTTCCCATGTATCCCTGGTCATAATATTGACTTGTGACCCAAAATCCAGAACTACTTGTCGTACGTGGTATCCTTCAATTTCTAGGTCGACCAGTGGGTCGACATCGTTTTTGTATTTTTGATTTAGGCTACAAATATTCTTAGTTTGTTTCTCAGGATTAGTGTTTTTGATTTGATGCAATAAATCAATGAACTGGCCTACAGATTCGTCTGTTTGAATGAGATGGGTTAATTGTTGGTTCGAGCTAAGCCGACTGTTAATAATGTCTTCTTGCTGTGAAATGTTTTGAAATATGTGTGTGGCTTCTTGATATGTCTGTTGTTCCTTGCTAGGGTCAGGGTATGCAGTTGTGTTTTTTATTTTGCTAATCTGAGGGTTATCAAGCCCGGTTTTGGTGCCTTGTCGAGTGACAATGTGCAAGTTCTTAGTAGTTATTACATCATTCTTCTGGACACAAGAAAAGACATTAACATTATTTTTATTGCTGATTTTTTCCAACATGGTAGGACAATCCTCCAAGGAGTGATCTCCTACCCCACAGTGTGTACAAAATTTGAGGTCAGTTCTGTCCTTGTACGGACAGTCTGCGCATCTGTGCCCTTCTTTGTAACAAATAAAGCATTGTGTGGGTCGAGGACTTCGTATTTTGTGATTCCCAACGAATCGACCTGTTCTTCCAAACCCTGGTCGTCGATTGTCATGTCGGTGTTCATAGCGTCGGCCGTCATTGTGTTGCCCGTTCTGGTTATTGTTATTGTTTTGCTCTGTGTTCTTTGCTACTGCATTCGTCTGGTAGACGGCCTGGTAGTTCTGTCTATTTTTCAGGTTAAGATGGCAGTCGGCCGTGTTGTGATTTGCAGTTTCACAGATAGCACACCAGGAAGCCTTTCCATTCTTCATATTGTAAGGACAGTCGGCCGTAGAATGGTCTCCACATTCCTGGCAAATGTCGCAAAACGCCTTTGTTTGCACAAAACGGACATCTTGTCGGCTGAATTGCTGTCAACAATTATCTTTGGAATGTCCGGTTGTTGAACAGTTAGTGCACCAGATTTCCTGGTTCTTCAGGGTCAGCTCTTTCAGGGACTTTTGCACGTTTTCCAGCTGTTCCTCCAAACAGTGGTCGGTCGGATATGCAGGGATATCTTCATCCATCTCGACCTGCAGAGCTTTGGTCAACGCATCTTCATACGACTTGAAAGTTTCCAGACTGATGTGTCGACGAACCTTCTGTGAGAGTCCTGCAAGGAACCATTGAATCAGTAATTGTTCGTCAATAGTATATTCTAACTGGCTCAATAGATCCTTCCATCTTTTATCATAGTCACGGACTGTTTCTCCTGGCTTCTGTGATGTCGTTTTCAGCTTCTTAGCGGCCAGGTGTTTGGCGTCTGGGGTCTTAAAAAATGATAGGAATTGCGCTTTTATCTCTGATTTTGTTGCTCTGGGCTGCCGTTCAGAAAATGTCATATACCATGTTAGAGCTCTTTTCCTTAGGGCTCCCGCAAACTGGGCCATCTGGCGATCTTCTTCTGTTACTTTGTTGGCCTCCCATATCGACTCACAGACGAACCAATGTCGTCTGGGGTCTTCGTCGCCCTCATAAAGGGGAATCTGAGCAGATCCGTGACCCATGTCAGAGTCACTTTCACTACTCTCTGAAGTTGGCGGGGTGGGAGGTGTGTGTGGGGGTGAAAGAGGTGGGGTCAATGATATAGTCGAACCTGTGGGGGTGACGATGGGGTTTTGGTCGACGAAACTTGTGCCTCTATCGGTGGTTGATTCTTTCTCGCAGTACAGTGGATTGTTGATAATTTGTCTTCTTGATGACCCACTGTCACTTTGCATGCTTAGGTCTGACTCTTGGTTATCTTTGAAAGTTGTATGTGGCAGGGGGGGTGCTCCTTCATGTGTCAGTAGGAGCAAGTGGATACTGTGAAAGGAGGGTGTTGTTTGAAAGGTCACCCAGTTCCCTTCAATCGGTCGATGGATAACCAGGTGTCGTCCCGGGTACGGCTCATCATCGAGTCAACTCCAGAGTGTGATGTCACCAGCTCTCAGTCGGAGGTCATCTTCAATAATAGTCTGTATTACGGTATGTGGATTGACTGGGGACAGGGTTACTTCATCGGGAGTTGTTATTTGGAGAGCTTCTTGCTGCTCTATCCACACTTCTTCATCCTTAGGGCCAGTTTCTTCTTCCACGCCTTCTTATGGTCGGTCATGACCCGACTCTGGTGGATGCTCATCTCGATCGGTCTCCCTAGGGTTTTGTTCTCTACGCAGCTCGTTGGCTCATTCACGTCTGGCTTCCCTTCTCTGCTGTCTTTCGTCCCTCTCGATTCTTTTAATGTCCGACATACTTTCATACAATACTATCAATTCCTCTTCGGTCGACTGTTCATTACTAGCTTAAGTCTGGTCGACTGGTATCCACCATGCTCCCTCTCCGACACACGACCAGCTACCCCCTCATAGCCTACCCGACACTTTTTAGAGAGCTCAGATAATGCTGTCTATTTGCTCAGGAAGTATTCCCACTCCCTTTCAGCAATGAATTTTTCCCACTTCTTTTGCTTCTCCGCCCAGTTAGTGTTTGAGGGTGGTTCGCGTAGCGGTGGTCGAGCTTCGACTATATGGCCTGCTCCTTTTTCTATTAAAAACTTGAACAGCAAAGTCGGCAAGGAACACAAGAATTGATCAGTAAATTCTGTGAAAAATTTCTGTCGGACAGTTTCCACAGAAGTCCTGTCTTCGACTGCTTGTTCCTCACAGAAGTCGTCGGCTATCTTTTCGAACCACTCCGATAGATTCGTATGTCCTCCTCGGATCAGTTTTTGGAGTAACTGTTCTTATTTATTCTTGTCCGGTTTTCTCATCCAAAAGCTGCTTCAGTAGGTGTGGCACGGATTCGACAAACTTTTCGTGAGTCTCAGTGAAAAATCTAGCTTTTTCTTCTACGACTGTCAATCTGTTCCTTCTCGCGTAATTTTGTATATAGTTAGCAATTTTTCGCTCCCACCAGTCCTTTATCTCCTGCTCTGGTATCATATGTGAGCATATATTCTAGTTATGTACTACCGGCAACGGAACCAATGTTGTAATCTCACAGATCACATAAGGTTACCAATAATACATACAAAATATACAGAAATATACACAGAGACAAGAGACAAGAACAGATAGGATGAACAGATTATATTATTCTCAATAGTTCGTACAAAGCCAAGAACTGAACTGGTTCTTGTGAGGCTCAACAGCCTAATATATACAGATTACAAACAGTTACAAGATAACTACCTGTCGGTTCGGTGAACCAACACAACTATTAGTTAGCAGACTTAATTACTGTGTTTACTCGGCCGACCGACTAGGTCGGTCCATCGACTTAGTCGGTTGATCGACTAAGTCGGTCTTCTTTTAAGTCGACTTATGTCGACTTGCTCCTTCTACAGCCCTCGAGGGTTCTTTCGGTTGATCCCACAAAAGGACCAAGTCTCCTTCACTAAATGCCCTTGGACAGACATACTTATCGTATTGGGCCTTTACGCAACGCTTATTAACCTCTAGAGCCACCAAGGCATCCCAACGCTGCTCATCAAGTTGCTCAAGGTGAACCAAATGCTCCTCCAAAGGTGAAGTGTCTGGTAAGAGTTCCACAGCTAGATTCAATGAAGGAATCTCGCATTCAACCGGCAATATCGAATCCACTCCATGTACAAGTTGATATGGAGAAAAACCAGTGGCAGTCTTCACAGCGGTTCGATATGCCCACAAAGCAATGTATAACATAATGTGCCAATTCATCTTGCTTTGTGCGATGGTTCGTTGGAGAATGGATTTGAGTGATTTATTCACTGCCTCTACATGTCCATTCACTTGGGGGTAGTAAGAAGAGGAGTGCTCCTGCTTATACCCTAAATTCAATGACAACTCTTCCATCATACGGTTTTGAAAGTGCGAGCCATGGTCAGTCACAATCTCTTTTGGAATCCCAAACTGAGTAATAATTTGGTTGAATACAAAATGAGTGGTTGTCTCACCATTGGATTTTACTGTAGGCATAGCCTCAGCCCATTTCGTGAAGTAATCAACAGCCACTATAATGTGATGGTGCCCCCTAGCCGAAGTTGGGTTGCAATCCATAAAATCGAGCCCCCACTTTGTGAAGGGACCGGCGGTGATAATGGGATGTAACGGGGCAGGTTTTGAGTGCATATTATGTGTGAACACCTGGCAAGGGTGGCACCTCTTGACCACATCTATACAATATTTAAAGATTGACGACCAGAAATAACCTGCTCTTAAAATATTTTGAGCTGTAGAAAGCCTAGATAAATGACCACCACATGCCCCTCCATGGCAATCATTTAGCACTACCTCAGCCTCCTCATGAGTTAAACAACGTCATAAAATGGAATCTACCCCACAGCGGTACAAAGTATTGTCCACTATGAGGTAGTTCTTAGAGATGTGACGTAATCATCGTCGTTCATCTCGCGAGAGGTGAGTAGGGGTCTTCAGTGTTTGTAAATATATTATGATATCCCCATACCATGGGTCTAACATTGAGATTAAGAAGATATGTTCATCGACAAACGTATCTTCACAAACCAACTCCTTGGCCTCACTCAGGAAATCCGATATAAGCTCTACAAAGATTAAAGACTTCTTTGATTTTGCAGAAACAAACTCGAAATCAAATTCTTGCAGGATGACAATCCATTTATTATATTTTCCCCCAATCATCCTTCGGGTGAGGACGAATTGAAAAGGATTGACATGGGCCACAACCAAGGTCTGGCGAAGGAGAATATAATATCTCAACCGTTGAACCGCATGTACGGTAGCTAAAGCAAGCTTCTCGACATGAGAATAACAAATCTTTGTATCAATAAGGTTCTAGCTTAGATAATATATGACATGCTCTTGGAGCTCCTCATCCTCTTGAACCAAGACCATACCAATCGTCTCTAAAGACGTGGCCACATATAATAAGAAATCATGGCTATAATCCGGGGGACTAATCACCGGGGCCGATGCTAGGGCTCACTTGAGTGCATCGAAGGACTCCTGGGCTCACTCATCCCAATCAAAGGGAGTATCCTTCTTCAAGAGACACATGAAGCATCTAGTCAAATTGGCAAAGTTGACAACAAATCTTCGTAAGAAGTTTGCCATGCCTTGCAAGCACTGAAGATGATGAATATTTTTCAGGGAAGACAACTAAAGTATTGCCTCAACCTTCAAAGGGTCGACTCTTATACCCTCTTTGGAAACGATGAATCCTAACAAACGACTTGACTTCATGCAAAAGATGCACTTATGAGGATTTAATCTAACCAAATAGTGTCGGCATCTTTAGAATACCAATCTCAAGTGATAGGGATGACGCATTCTCAAATGAGAATGAGCAGCGAGTTTATCCAGAAATACTTCAATAATTGACTTGAGATCGTGGAAGATCAAGGTCATTGCCCGCTGAAATGTAGCTCCGGCATTTTTAAGGCCAAAAGGCATTTTTCGATATGCAAACGTTCCCCAAGGAAAAATAAATGTAGTCTTATGTTGGTCCTCAGGTTTAATCTATATCTGATTATACCCGAAAAATCCGTCCATGAAGGAGAACACCTTGCTACCCGCACACTCATCCAAAATCTGATCAATAAGTGGTGTGGGGAAGTTGTCCTTAGGACAGGCACGATTCAAATCGCAGAAATCAGTACATATGCGGATCACTCCCTGCTTCTTATCCATCGGAACGGGGTTTGAAACCCACTCCATCAAGGGAACAGGATAGATGAAACTGGCTTTCAATGGCTTCTCTATCTCTACCTTAATGGCGGGTGCTTTACTAGGATTCACCGTGCGTAAACGCTGTCGAACAGGCTTAGCGCTGGGGTAAGTATTAATCTCGTGTTCGACAATTCGAGGGTAAATACCTGGCATCTCATCGTAAGACCAAGCAAAAATATTGTGGAATTCCTTAAATAGCTCGATATATTCCAGAATCTCAGCATGGGAACATTCCGCCCCAATATAGACATTCTCTATGGTGCCAGGATTGTGAGAGATGTCGATAGGAATCATTGAAGATATGTTCTCCATGTTTCCGTCAGCCATCAGACCAAAAGAGCTTAATGGAACCACAGGACTACCAACTCTCTAACTAAGAACCGCCCTAAAATCCTCATGCTCCAAACGGTCAAGCTTTGGAAGAAAATACGATCTATGATGGAGTTCCTCCCATGGTGGCTCGACTCCTGACATAGCCTCAATAATTGCTTCATCCGAAGAGAAAACTGTATCAAGGTAGTCGTGCATGTGAGATGACTGTACTGCCCATGCCGGCAGCACATAAGGGTCCTCCTCCTCTGTCCGTGAAGAGGAAGGACTAGGCCCTGCAACAGATTCCAGATTAGCTTGATAAGCAATCATGGCTGCAGGAAACGGCACGTCTGTCACAATGGGCTCACTCAAAGTACTCGATGGAGGAAGAACCCATGGATCTTCCATATGACTCGTGTGAAAAGACACCGATCTCGTAGATTTCTAAGCCTCATTGAAACTAGATCCTATCATGAGGATCAGTGCAAGACAACTAAAGCTTCCCATGAGGGATGTGTACATGCCTACACTCACACTCCTAGTTGCTGGCTGCGAATGTTCAACGATAGGGATTGAAGCTCCCAAAGATGCAGTAACAGATGGATTCTTGAATGCCATTTGATCAATTGTTACAATCTTCCCGTTATGTGGAAAGCATACAACGCGGAATAAGGAAGAATAAACGGCTTGAATGTTGTACATCTAGTTCCTACCCAGCAAGAGATTGTAGTCAAGGGGTGCATCAACCACCTCGACCTCTATCACAACGATTTTCCCTCCCAAATGGACTTTGAGGGAAGGAAGGATACCGTGTGGCATAAAAGATCTCCCATCAAATGCAGTTAACATGGTCGTTGATTTAGACAGCTCAGGAGAACCTAGACCCTTCCAACAGGACAAAGACATCATAGAAGTAGTAGTGCCCTCGTCAATTACAGTATGCTTGACGATCATATTAATACATTCTACGTGAACCAAAAGAGACACATAGTAGGGCAAGCGAGGCTGAAGTCCTGCGGTTTCAAATTTGATCACCGAGGAAGAATCATCACTGTTCACACCAAGGGCAAAAAGCAACGCCTTCCTTTGTGAAGGACAACTCTGAAGCACTTCCAATGCAGACATCGCACAAGGAGTATGGCCTAAATACTCGACAACTGAATAGTTCTGGGCGGCTTGGGCATTTGGATTATTCCCTGAATGCTTAAGGACTCCCTTAGGAATGCGAGGTGAAGTTTCAAGTTTATCCACAGGTTTCTCAATACACAAAGGTGACCCTGGTGGATCAGGTTCTTTGCCTAGGCTGGGCTGTGACGAACCATAATCTTTCGCACATGTCACAAATTTTGTAGCGTGGACCATATTAATGCACCCATGACCATTAGTCTCTGGCGGATCATGGTCATCATCAAACTGGTCATGGGACTTCGAGTTCATATTTTGATTATGTGGTAAAGGGTTAGTTAGCACAGATGGACCCTATGCCAAGAATCTCGAAGCTTCCTCAATACGAGGGCACAAGTAAGTGAGGTGATCATCCTTACACAACTTGCAAGGGAACTTAACCTTACGTTTAGCTTGCTTGTCCCCCCAGCATTTTGATCGTTCTTGTCATTATTGTTAGCATTTTCATTCTTATTCCAACCCTTACGATTATTTTTACCCTTTTTCTATTCCGTCCGGGCTGCTGGTTACCCTTCTGGTCCAACGATTGCACAGAAAGTACATTCACCGTTTGGGTGGGTTGAGACAAATCCGTAGCTTGTCCCGAAGCATATTGGTTGATTGACAAATGACCAACTTGGTTTGCAATCGAATCCACAGGTTTCACACTTGCACAACCCACAATGCCATCAGTATGTGGTCTAGGTTTGACTTTGGGATCGAAACTGGAATGAGGAGCATTGGGAATAATCTCATACAACAAACCAGACTAAGCATAGATCAACTCCAGTTCTTGCACCCTAAAAATCACTTGTTCCTCATTCTGCACTCCGGATGTGGAAACATCCTTCGCTATATACGAAAATAATGAATTGAGGAACCACTCAAGGAGGAATTCCGATGGTATAAAGGCTTTAATTAACCTCTTCCATCTACACCACTCTTGAATATGATCAGAAATATGTGTGGCTTTATCTTCCCGAAATGTCGACAAGAGTTTAGTACCAACATCATAGCGCATTGGTAGCTGGAAGTGATTAAAAAAAGTCATCGCAAGGTTGTCGAACAAAGCGAAAGCACCCGTAGGTAACTCTATATACCATTTCATAGCAGGCCCTGTGAGGGTGTGTTGAAATAGTCTCAAATGGACTGAGTCTTGATGTAAATAATTTGAAGAGCACCATAGGTGAAACGTAGTAACGTGTTCGCTCAAATCCTCTCCTCGTTTTCCCTCGAACTTAGGTATGTCCTAAGGAAGCTTGGTAGGGACAGCTGGCCAAGTCAGGTCATGAGCCACAGGATCATTCGTCAGTCTCGATAAGTTAGGAAGATTAAGCGTTGTGAGGAAAGGGAGCCTAGGATGATGAGGTTGATGGACCGCTCCCTGATTCATATAGGGTTTACTACCACCATGGCCTTGGCCATAGTGTCCTCCTCCCGTATGACCCGTATAGGGTAGCGTGGAAGCACCATAGTGAGGTGGACCTTGACTAGTAGGAGCTACAAAGCCGTAATTAGGAGAGTAAGTTGTTAGTTTTTCAACATTTAAGCTAGCATTATGTTAGGATCTTTTCACTGAGAGAATAACAAGCACAACAATAACATAAGCACACCACAAGAGACAAGAGACACAAAGAGTTTTGATCAAGGAAACCATAAATGGAGAAAACCTTGCAACTTCCTCGAAGATAGAATCACCACAAGATGTAAGACCCCAAAACAGTAAGATGCACTCCCGACAGCAGTAGTCTTCTAGTCCTAGTATATTTCCTTCTCCACTAGTGCGCCACACTTGATAGAGCAAGTGATGTGTTATGCAAGTGATAAATAGAGAGACTCTCACTCTCTATTTATATTCTTCCATTCACTTGAAGTGCATTTTCACACGTAGGCTCAACCAACAATTACTTACTCGATCCTACACCTTAATTAGTGTATAATAACTCAAGTGCCTCGAAACTGTGGGGACTTATCTAATGACTTGACAAGACTTGTTTACATTATTAATCCTCCCGATCGGAACATCGGGGCATGACAACATGACTCAAATACATAATAGAAACATCCCGGAATAAACATTGGGTTACAATACATAAGATACATAGAAGAATACATTCCGAAGTTATATGTACATCAACACTCTCTCTTAACTAGGAAGGTATTCTTTTGACATGATTTTCAGCACTGGTCTTCTTCTCTGTATCAACTGGATTATCTTCGTCTTCAAGCCATCTTCATCTGGATCGTCATAGAACTGGATCTGGATCATCACTCGATCTGGATCATCTCTCAATCTGGATCATCATAGCATATCATCACTGGATCTGGATCATCATCACTGGACTAGATCTGGATCATCATCACTGGACTGGATCTGCATCATCACTCGATCTAGATCTGGATCTGGATCATCTCTCAATCTAGATCATCACTGCTGGATCTGGATCATCACTCGATCTGGATCTCTCAAAGTCATCATAACTGGATCTGGGTCATAGCTCGATCTGGATCATCTCTGGTCATCATCATGTGTGTACTATCTTGTCATGGGAAGTTCTACAGAGCCAGCCCTTTTTCATGCTGGTTGCAGGCCTAGCCACCAGGTAGGTTTTTTCCCAACACTTACATCTGACCTGCTCGTCAGAAAGGCACGCCCAGCACTTACATTTGACCTACTCGTCAGAAAGGCACGCCCAGCACTCACATCTGACCATGTATTAAACTAAAATCACATCAAAAAGGCCCAACACTCACATTCACCAGCATGATAGGACATCACATCACTAACATCTATGAAATGTCTCTGCACTTATATCTGACCTACTCATCAGAATGGCACATCCATCCAAGAGGGAACACATCCTACCACAGTGATGAATGACTTTCACCCATGCCAGAGCCCCTCCTACCACAGTGATGAAATATTTTCACACATTCACCCAGGCCGGAATACATCCTACCACAATGATGAACGACTCTCACCCAGGCCAGAGCCCCTCCTACCACAGTGATGAGAGATTTGTGCACTCACATCTGACCTGGTAGGAACTGAATCCTACACCCTCATCAGAATGGCCCCCAGTCCCTGACTGAGCTACCTGGTAATGGACCAGGCGCCTCCACTCTCCCTGAGAGTGGAATTTTCCCTTACATCTATCCTACTCGAAAGAATGGCCAACACTCACATCTAACATGGGAGGAACCTAATCCTTTAGCCATGAACAGAATGGTTCAGCCCTTATATCTGACCTACTCGTCAGAATGGCTCTCTCAGTCCTTGACTGAGTGTTCCTGGTAACTGACCAGGTGCCTCCATTCCCAGAATGGCAGTCAGCACTCATATCTGACATGGAAGGAACCAAATCCTCTCACCATGATAGAATGGATCAGCCCTTACATCTGACCTACTTGTCAGAATGGCTTTGGATCTCTAGCACTCATATCTGACATGGAAGGAACTGAATCCTCTCACCATGACAGAATGGCTCAGCCCTTACATCTGACCATGGAAGGAACCAATCCTCTCACCATGTCAGAATGGCTATGGGTCTCATCACTTTCTCTTGGAAGGAACCTCGATCTGGAGAACACCAAGTCTCTCTGAAGTACTTGAACTTCAGCCTAGCCAATGGCTTCATCAATACATCAGCTATTTGTTCCTCTGTCGCAACATACTGGAGCTTCACTACTCCTCTCTACACCATATCCCTGATATAGTGATACTTGATCTCGATATGCTTCGACTTGTCATGGAACATTGGATTCTTTGACAACTTCACGCAACTCTAGTTGTCACAATGTATGCAAGTAGCATCCAATTGGAGATCAAATATATCAGACAGTAGCTTCCGTAGCCATACTACCTCACAACTAGCTGACAAAGCTGCGACATACTCTGCTTCAGTTGTACTCAGTGCCACATAGGATTGCTTCCTGCTGAAACAAGAGATCACACCTGATCCCATACTGAAGCAACATCCTGAAGTACTCTTCCTATCGATGGCACTACCTGCCCAATCTGAATCAACATAACCCTCCAGGTTAATCTTCTGATTCGCATCATACTTGAGCCCATAATCAACTGTACCCTTCAGGTATCTCAGAATATGCTTTGCAGCCATCAAGTGAACACTTCTCGAATCTGTCAGGTACTGGCTCAAGGTGTTCACAGCAAAGCAAATGTCTGGTCTCGTGTTCGTCAGGTACATCAATGACCCAATCATCTGACGATACATCATAGAATCAACCGTCTCTGATGAAGCATCACTCAATAGCTTCAGGTTCGATGCCATAGGTGTGGTCATGCAGTCCATCATCCTGAGCCTCTTCAGGATCTCTACTACATACTTCCCTTGTTCAAGGAAGATCCCATTTGTACTCTGCCACACCTCCATGCCTAGAACAATAGTGCATCGACACATAACAGGAGCATCACTGGTCTTCCGTCTTCAATATTGAAGCAAAGGTTGGAATCCACTTTACTCTCAGTAAAGCCTATATTCATCAGTAATCTACCCATCCTGTCGTATCATGTCTAATCTCAATATGTTCTGTAGTCACTCCCTCTAAAGCGAAGCATCATACTCCCTCTATCTTCCGTACTTTACGCACGGAAAACATTCTGTACCGGAGTGACAAGTAGCTTCCTATGCTACTAGTATTCTATGTATCCATCTAGTGTATAGACTTGCATCTTCAACCTTGTAGCAAAGGTTAAGATCTTCATCAATCTCATCATGTATGTGTTTCAACTCTTACTGGTTGCAAATGTCTCTTCGTAGTCTAGGCCTTCCTTTCGTGAGAAGACTCATGCTATGAATCTTGCTTTGTATCCCATGATGTTTCCATCTACTACATGATGGAACTATGAACTTCTCTTTAGGTCTCGATACTGCGCCCTGACATCATTCTTCTTGAACTGGTCTTCCCTTTCTTCTTGGTGGCTAGAAGGTTCTGCATCAATGATGTCACTGCACTCATCATATTATTCTTCATTTTGAAATGTTGTCACTTGCTCTTCAGAAGAAGTCTTCATTCTTCTTTGCTTGTAGGCGATTATGTATGTGGTCTTTCCTACAAGTCAAATGCAATTGTATGGTTAGAAACATTTCATAAGGAATATTTATACTGGCAAACACTTATGCATAAATATATGATCATGCAACTACTTTAGCCAATACAACATTCATCCATATCTCATTGAAACTTTCTAGATGCCTTCCATCTCTACCAGGACAACATTGAGATTGTGCACTAATCCAATATGTCAGCAAAGAGGTTTCATTCTAGATAAGTAGCAATGGAGAGTTGTATTGCACCATGAGCTACTAACCCATCACATGCATATTAGTAGTATACTGTCATTAATGCAAACATCCTATCATGTATAATACAATAACTGAATATAAACAAATGCATAACAAAACAATGAAATGACAATTGAATACTTATCTTTATTTGTTTCGTGGGTACACTGCTTCTTGAGCCTTCAGCTACATCGTCTTCTTCATTCATGATAGCATCGTTTCTTATCCAAATGCTAAAGGGGATAAGAGGTGCTTCAAGAGTTCATATCTTCATATTCCTCATCGCTTGAGGGATCTTCTTTGGATGGTAAGAGCTTGATCTTCAGTTGCTCCCACCTTCTCTTCTCGAGCTTCTTCTTCTTGTGAGTTCTCTTCCCAGAGTCTATTGAAAGCAATCACTTTCTTCTAGCACACATTCCTTGAATGAATGAGTCCCACGATCCTGGGAGGCCATTCAAAATGGCCATCACCACTTTTGCATTCTTCACTTCTTCTTTTACCACTTCAAGTTGTTCTTTGATTTGAGAGACTCTTATGACTGCATGGTCTCTTCATTCTGGATCTTCACATTCTTCAACTAGTTTCTTTAGGTCATATTCTATTTTTTGTTCTTCCCTTCAGATAGCTTGAAATTCTGGAAGACCTTCAACAGCTTTGCTTGCAATAGGTAGTGCTCTATAATGCACATGTGCAAGCCTTCTATGCCAAAGCTCATTTGGCTCTATTATGTCATGGATCAAGGCTTGTTCTAGATGGCCCTTCAATTTGTACAAACCTCCTTCTTGTTCTCCAATCACTACCACATCATCGATAGTCTTTCCTTTTGTCCACATGATGACTTGACCATCTATGAATGCAACCCGCATTCCTTTTGCATCAATGCTGAAATGGAGAGAAGGTTCTTCTTGAGTCCTGGAACAAACAATACTTCTTTCATTGTTAGAGACTTACCAGAGTCTAGCTTGTATGAATATTCCCCACTACCTTTTATTGGATATTGGTAGTCATCTCCTAGTTTCACCTTGTGAGGTGATTCATGTTCTGACAGTCTTACAAAGGATTCCTTCAATCCCGCCATATGTTTGGAAGCACCACTGTCTATGAGCCAATCATCACTTCCATGAGTAATGTTACCTGTGAGAGCTGATATCAGAACATATTCATCCTCGCTTGAAGAATCTTCACTTTCATATCTGGATCTCTTTCTGGATGGTTCATCATCCTCTACGGCATGAGCATGATGTCTTCTTTGGCCTTGACCAAATTCTTCTTGTGAAAGGCTTCTAACCTCGTCTTCCTCTGAAACTGGAACCTCTATACTCATGTAGGTGTCCAATCCATTTTCTTCAGAGAGATCATATACTTCTAGGCTTGGAATTTGTCAACTTCACCAATATTATCATCAAGCTGATGTGATAGATCACTTTGAAATGAGAACCTCAAATGAAAATAGCAAAGGATTAGATCTTACCGATTTGAGGTGTCCATCTTGGATCCAGAGTTGGCTGATCTAGGGTTTGCCACAGAAACCTTAATTTTCAAAACTTGGAATATTTCAGAACTGATTGGATAAACAGATAGATCTCTTTAAATGGAGTTTTCTAGTGTACTCCTTTTCTGAAAACAGTGGAGGGAAGCTCCCGGAACAGGAAGCCCTAGATTTCCAATTTCTTCTGCGAAAATTCCTGTTACTGTTTCTATGATATCTCCAAAATCACTACTCCTCTATGTCTGAAATTTCTCTCTAAGATAACCTTGCATGTCCCTGATATAAAACCATAGTTTTCATCAGAATTGGTTTCACCATTTTGGATTTATGATCCTTTTCCCAAGGTGACCTGTTACAGGACTGTTCAGAACAGCGAGGTTGTACGGAATGCCACTTGTCACTGGTTGATCTTCTGAGTCTGATATTTGGACCACAAAAATTAAAGTCCGTGCCCTTTCTGGAACGTCTTCAAGAATTCCATTTGGACCTCTGTAGCCCAAGATATTGCAATTATCCTCAGGTGTCCTGTTTAAGGATTAATTCTGGAAGAGGCTAGAACCCTAACTTGGAGGGATCATATCTTCTAGAATATAGCGAATCTGAGGCTGGTGTTTGGATACAGTGTTCATCAGGATTTTATATTTGGTCCCTAAAATTTTCAACGTCTGATACTTCGTCAAACTAGGAATATAGCAACTATACCAAAACTTAGCAGTTTTAGTATTTAGGGTTTTTCCTAGCTCAGGGTCAAACTAGGGTTTGACTTTCCCAGAGTTTCACCCAACCAAATTTCTTGATACAGGTCTCTAAAATTTTGGTTTTATGAGGATAAAAATCCTATGTTGGTCTCACTCAAAAATTCCTCTTCCGTATAAAGCCCTAATTTCCACATTGAAACTGAAAATGCTCGAAATCGAATTCCGCTTCGACAGAAAGATGCGCCCTAAGGAGGAGAGTTGTTCCACCTTACTTTTGCTGAAAATATGTGGAGGAAGATCCATAAACTAGGAATCCCTAGTTCCCACAGCTGCATAATGTCTTCTTCTCAGGTTAGCTCTGATACCATGTTAGTTTTTCAACATTTAAGCTAGCATTATGTTAGGATCTTTTCACTGAGAGAATAACAAGCACAGCAATAACATAAGCACACCACAAGAGACAAGAGACACAAAGAGTTTTGATCGGGGAAACCATAAATGGAGAAAACCCCGCAACTTCCTCAAAGATAGAATCACCACAAGATATAATACCCCAAAACAGTAAGATGCACTCCCGACAGCAGTAGTCTTCTAGTCCCAGTATATTTCCTTCTCCACTAGTGTGCCACACTTGAGAGAGCAAGTGATGTGTTATGCAAGTGATAAATAGAGAGACTCTCACTCTCTATTTATATTCTTCCATTCACTTGAAGTGCATTTTCACACATAGGCTCAACCAACAATTACTTACTCGAGCCTACACCTTAATTGGTGTATAATAACTCAAGTGCCCCGAAACTATGGGGACTTACCTAATGACTTGACAAGACTTGTTTACATTATTAATCCTCCTGATCGGAACATCGGGGCATGACAACATGACTCAAATACATAATAGAAACATCCCGGAATAAACATCGGGTTACAATACATAAGATACATAGAAGAATACATTCCGAAGTTATATGTACATCAACATAAGTAGGTTGTTGATACCTACCTCCATAAAGTGAAGAACCCTATCCGTACTACGTCCCATAATAGGGTCCATAGGTCATCGCATGCGATGCCCCATGAGACACTCCATAGGTAGGAAGATATGCTCCGGAAGTAGGAATATACATACCGAAAGTAGGGATATATGCCGCAGAAGTAGTAATATGACCTCTAGAAGCATGAACATAGCCTCCTGAAGCAATGGGCGGTATGTAAAATTGAGAGACAATTGGTCTAGTAACCGTAGTACGAACCTGACTCATAGCCATGTTCCGACTCGAAGGACCACGTGAATACGGTGGAGGGTGAACATTTGAAAAACTAGGGATAGAGGACGAAGGGATCTGAGTAATTAAGTAAGTACTACCACCTATTGTCACTCGTCTTGGGTCTTGTATCCTAATCGGATCGCTAAATCTAGACCTAGGAGGGATATATGATGTAGCTTCCACCACTGGGACGGAAGGTGCAATGTGACTAGTGCTCCCAAACCTCTCCGCATGGTAAGGAATGAGAGTTCCCCCAGGCATAGTATTAGGCTCGAAGTCGGATTCGACATGAAATGCCAAATCATGTGTAGGGAAACTAGACATAGCATAACTATCGTAGCTAGTGCTGGCAGGTTCAAAATGAGTCTCGGCATCCTCCGGCATTCCATATCGGTAATGTGTCAATGGGGAATCAGCCCTAGAGTGAGTAGATCTATCATGCAAGGCTCCGATCTAAGAAATCACAGGACCTAACTTAGCTAAGTCGGGTGAAGGATCATATGTAGGAGTAAATTCCCCATCGTCTACACAAATGGGAGGAGGTGGTTCAGTAATATCCTCTAAACGATCTCCCATGGTGTGTGAATCAATGTGTGACATAGTCTGCTTGGACTATATAGGTCCCTCTCCCAAAGGAGGAGGAGAAGTAGAAGGCGGAAGTCCTGCTAAACGACGAGAAAGGCGAGGAACCACACTCGAATCCACAATGACTCAAAAAATAGAAAAGACTCTCTATTTACGTAAACCCTAGGCCAACTATCATGCACAGAGCAATCACTAATAAAATCTAAAGCCAAATGCAAGCAAACAAGGGTTGGATAAGTGAGCTCCCAAATGAAGCAGGTATGTCTCGCCTAAGAGAGGCTTGAGACTCCCATACACAACAAGCGGAGGTACGTAACCAATTATTGTGGCCCTCAACTTCAACGCGTAAAGCGACTATGCTGTCCGACCCCAACCTGGCCGGGACACCCACAAAATAACCCCTGCAAAGTACCCCCTAGATATCCTAGGTAAGGCCACTAAGGTCACCTCAATATAATCAATGCTCAGGCAGACATTCACAGGCGGGATTGACCGTATGGGCAGGGTAGCAAAGCTTGAAACTCTTGAAAGAGCCCCCAAATACGAATACAATCCTAGAAATATCTCCGGTGCTACTCAGTTATGACTAGGGGTCATCCCAATCAATAACTGCTCACACTGCCTCGTGCTTAACTCCCTTTTGAGAGGAGGATCCTGAGAAACACTCGTTATATCAAGGATTTCACACACTCACCTGGATAGACACATACATGTTGTTGTTTAGTGATCTTGGAGAATTGACTTACAATGAACTATTCCAAGATCCTAAAACCTAAGCTTGTTGGTGCACCCTAGAAAAGAAAAGAGTGTAGTTCGTTTTAATTTAGCGTTGATTTTAGTTGGCTTTATTACTAAAAAATTGGATATGGTCAT
>LPNX010980589.1:189421-226554 GCA_001517045.1 Pseudotsuga menziesii | reverse complement strand
GAAAACTCCAAAAGGATTTGGATTATGCACACATCCCGATGTACGCGGTTTTAGTGGTCAAACCCACGTATATACGCGCTTATAGGTTTAAAAGTCACGTGTATCATTTTTCATTTGTTTTTAGGGATGATCAAGGAAACATTAAAGGACAAAAAGTGGTCCATGGGGTCTAAGGAGTCTACACCGGGATAGGGGAAGGCCATACAAAGTGTGATTCACCTGGAGTGGTGAAATCCGCTATAACAATTACGTCATGCATCTTCATAATGTGAAATTTATTTGAGCCGTTGGATGAAATGTGGTCTAATTTGGATCATTGATCAATGTTCAGTTTACAGGAGCTTTAATTATACACAATTCCTCTAGCAGAGAGTACACAACACTGGCATTATCGCTATCACTTATTTCCCTTTCAACCGGAAACCATTTCTTTGTATCTTCAACTAATGACATTACCAATTGCTCCGTCTTCGGAAATGAAAATATTATTTAGTGTCAATTTCTTCAATTTATTTATTCCAGAAATTTTACTTTAATTAATCTCCACATATAACTAATTATATTCTCTCCACCAATATGTGTTGATGCAAATAATTCTCACGCTTTTATATTTTGCTTCCTTTTGATGGGGGAATTATCCCACATGCAAGGGAACACTTACCTGTAAATTGTTTATAAACACCAATCATTTCAAATTATACCAAGGAACAATGTGTGTATTAATTTTGGAGAGCTCGACGCTTGGAATTTGGTGGAAATATTTGCATGGTGTGTATGCTGAGCGGTCTTGTGCCAATTTTTTTTGTAAAAATCCCTGCCAAATTTACATTAAAACCCAAAATTCTTTTCCTTTTGATCAAAACCTTTAACCTTTTTCTTCTTGCAGCTCTGGGAATTTTTTATAAATTGCTTAGCGAGAAGAATTTGAAAACCACCTGAGCACCAATATATCTTAAAAGCAATTTAATGATAGCACTAACTTTCAGCAAAAATAAATAGTGCTAACAACTAGCTCCATTAGGGATGTTATCCTCCTTGCGAGGTAGCAAAGAACCCTGTAGACCAAGTACCGAATCCATTGGGCAGCTCCCAAATTTTTCTGAAATCCTCTACCTGTTCTTAACTAAACCATCAACCGAAACCATTATGCAAACAAATCCCACTCTTTCAACCTGTAACCTATCACATGTCCATACCCTGAAGGCTGGAAGCCAACTATAGCTACAAGCCTTAACTTTAAAACTGAAACTCAAATAAAAATTGAAACTGAAAACAAACTAAAAACTGCTGAATGGAATGCTCACCATGTCGAGCTTATTCATAATTACTTACCTATCCTACTTACTAAGCATCAATGCTCAGTCAAGTAACTTCTGACTTCCAATGAATCCAATCAAGCAAATTATCCCATAAACCAACTTTCTCTTCATGCTTGATAAAAAATAGAGATGACAGACTTAATGGCAGAAAGTTATAATAAAGAAATTTATCTTTAAAGTAGAGATATAACCAGCCATTACCATTTCCAAGATTCTCCATGTATTCTACCACTGGATCATAAAAAAAATGATAGCCTTCAAATTTTTTTGTCATTATCCTACCATGAGAGAGTTGTCCCAACTGTAAATTCCCTTTCACGCTGTCAAATTGTTTTTTAAAAGATCCATGCAAGGAAAACACCTGACAATTTCCAGGAGAGACATCCACAACTTCATCTAAAATTTCTGATCTTACAACTTCATATTATTTATATGCTTCAGTAGAAACATCATTCATTTCTTCAATAGGATCGAGCAAATAGATTTCTTCTTGACAAAAAATTTCTGAATTTAAAAAACAAAAAGAAACATCAATTTGAAAACCCCCATCTTCTTCTTTGTTATTCAACTCTTCATTGCATACTGTTGATTTTCTTAAAGGCTGGGATTGATTGTATAACTGACCTTCTCGCTCATCATCCATTCCAGGGAAATTTATACATTCATCTACAATATCGAATTTCTGTTTGTGATAAAAAACTTTAAGTCTCTTTTTTAACCACTCAATTGAAGGAAAACACAACAGCAAATAGTCATCTTCAACATGTCTAGTTTCCACTGTGTTTTCATACTTTTGATCTTGGATTACAATGAAATTTTCTTCACTAATAGAAATTGTGATAGGCTGATTGCATTCTTCAGAAAACAAATTAGTACACCCATCTCCTTTCAAATCACTAGGCTGGTCATCTACCTCAAGCAAGGAGATCTTCATATGGTCATGTAAATATTTAGGTGAAATATGAATTTGATCAACATGCAGAGGTCTTCCTTCAACCACTATTTCAAAATCTGATTTCTCTTTACTTTCATTTTCAGAAAATGAACATGTGGAGGGACTACAAGACTGAGATTTTCCAGAATTATCATCTTCTGTGTAATCAATCACATAAGCATTGTAACTTTCAAGAGATTGCAAATGCGAAAAGGAATTTTTTGATTGGGCAGGGGAGGCCTCTTCTTGTAACAAAAATTTGGAAGTTGAATAATATGAGGAAGGATGTGATTGAAAGTTGTAACCTCTCTCTTGGTCACACAGAGAATGATAAGAATGCTGCAAATCATCATCAATTTCAAGAAGAGAGATATACCTGGTTGAATCTGAGCTTTGGTCTATGTCAACTTTAGTCAAGGAAGACAGTACTAACTACTGGGGAAATTCTTGAATATCATGGAAATTGGTTTGTCTTTCCTTTTGAGATGAATATTCATGTAATATATCTAAAACCTCTTCATCCAAATATTGATCATCACCACACTCATCTTTCACATTTTCAATGAACTCTCTATCGTGTGTGCAACAATCTTGAAGTAACAACAAAGAAGGATAATGCCTTTCGAAATGTTCATGAAATATTGTATGAAAGTATTTACAGGATGGTAAACTCCTTGCTAGCAATCCCTCATACCAAGACCTTGCATATCCTTCTAAACTAAACATGAACATTTTCATTAAAGAATCTTCATGCCATCCCACTCCCAGCTTATGTATATGCTTATGAAATCTAAATAAATGGATGGCAGCATCATCACCCTTTTCATCATTGAATCTTGGAAGATATGTTTTCCAATCTACCAGAGGTATTTTATTGGGATAACAAAGAATGGCATCAAGATTCATAGGATCATACCTTGCAGCCCGAGAAGTCATCTTGATGGTGGAGAAACTGAATCAGCTCCTCAAACTTTGCAACCCCATTTGATAGTGGAGCTGCCATAGAAGATTATGAAGAATGGATCCTTCATAGATGGAGTCACCAGGTGAAAAGAGACATGGCCTTATTGATGTCTGACCATTGTTCACCATCAACAGTTAGATCTAAACCCTTCGTTCAAATCTAGGGAATATTTGAGACCTCTTCCCATATCTGTCTTTCTGACCACCTGTCTCCCCAGTGGAGTCACCTTCCAAAATATTTTAGTGTAGTAGACAGGGAAAATCATACAACCTTTTTCACATGTAAGAATCTATGTTTTCCCACATAAACCATTTATCCTTTGTGATTTTGTCGTTCTTCCCTGGGATGATGTTCAATCTCGTTCCCCGGCAATGGCGCCAGTTTGTTAGCACTGGAATTGAGCCAAAGGTTACAGAAGGCCCGCTCTCAGGTAATAGTAGAACTACTTTCGAAGATAAAACTACCCTTCTACTCTTCCGAGAGGGATCTCTCACCAAATATTAACAATGCCAGATATGTACAAGTGAAACTATAAATTGTTTGTAAAATTTGTTGAAACAAGACATAGAACCATTAGGAGATGGAGTCGAGAAATGTAATAGAAATGTACAGAACTTATGCAGATGATTTCAACATAGAGTTAAAATAGCTATTCAATCATAATCAAATTATAATTGTCTGGTGGAAAAGAAGAACATGTACAGGCCATCAACACAGAGCATTGGAAAATGAGTTCTGTATTAACTTTAGAGGAAAGCTTTGGTGAATATCTGAAACAATAGATGGAGCATAGCATGTATGAATTTTAAACTGTTATACGCTTATTTCAGACATGAAAGAAAACATAATGGAAGAGTTAAACTGGAAACATTGATATGAGAAAGGAAGTAACAGACTGTGATATAAAGAGCACATGAATCCCTATGTAAATGCCGACCTCAGCTCTGTAACTTTATTAAAATACTCTTGAAAGCATACACAACAAAATTACATCGGTTTCAACCCTTTCTCCTTCTTCAGGAGGTATATTTATAGCATTTTGGACTTACTAAACCGACATTCGGGAATCAAAATTTGTTACAACTGAAGAACATCTTTGAAAAAACTCTAATGTGGCATATCTACCACAATTTACATAAGACAAAAATAAAATGTGGACAACTAGAAAAATAGGCTAAAAAGACCCTCTTGTATATCCCAGATGGTGACAGCTCTGTGAAAATTGAAAGAGGTTTTTTTATTTGTCCAGGTTCCTGACAAAAATCATGTATTTTTTTCCTCTGATTCAGCTCCATCTCCTCAATATCTGATTTTGAAATTGATGACTCAGATAGTAAAGCTGTAAATTTATGGAAAAATACCCTGTAAAGATATTTTAAATTATACCAACCTGTGATACCTGTGAAAAATATGAAGGAGTTTTTTTAAGGTATGCGTAGGATGAAGAAAAACCTCTCTCAATTTCCTAAAATGAAACTCCATTTGGCTGAAACAATTCTTTAAATGTGATGTGTGAAACAGTCCTTTGGAAAACCTAAAACATATCCTGTAAAAATCACTGTGTATCCTAACCCATATGACCTATGTAAAAATTGAAGGAGGTTATTAAACATGCTCTTGTTCTTAAGAGAAACCTCATTAAATTTTAGAAAATTCTTTCTGGTTTTCCGGAAACAATTGATTGAAATAACTGACTAAAACAGTCATTTAAAAATCTGGAAATTTTCTCTATGAAGATGACTTTGATTCTCTCCATCCACATCACCTAGGTAAAAAATGAGATATTTTATTATAGATAAGTGTGCTATGAAGAAAAACCTCTCTCAGTTTCTGAAAAATCATCTTGGTTTAGCGGAAAAAATTGACTTAAAATAATGATCGAAACAGTCATTTTCCTATAAAAAAACCATGCTCTACAGCTTTAATTCTGAATTGAGCTCATTTGATCCACAATTAGTATAGTATTCATGAGCATTGTTTTTCCAACCTTCCTTCACATTCACCCAACAAAATTATTTTAAGCGGTTGATCAGTTTTACCGGATAATGGATGCTTACCACGTGTGTGAACTTGCATACGGCATAAAAATTTTGCTAATCTCAAAACCTAATTTCTCCTTGCTGGTTGACAATGGGAAATTTGTTTTATCCATGGATTTTCCTCACTTTCCAATATGACTGTCAAAACCTATATACCATTTAACATCATTTCGCAAATCTGAAATTTTAATTACCTCGTGCATCTTCATAATGCGAAATTTATTTGAGTTGTTGGATGAAATGTGCTCTAACCTGGATCTTTGATCAATGTCTAGTTTGCAGGAGCTTTAATTATACACAACTCCTCCGGCAGAGAGTACATAGCACTGGCATTATCGCTATCACTTATTTCCCTTTCAACCGAAATCCATTTCTTTGTATCTTCAACTAATGACATTACCAATTGCTCCGTCTCCGGAAATGAAAATATTATTTAGTGTTAATTTCTTCAATTTATTTATTGCAGAAAATTTACTTTAATTAATCTCCACATATAACTAATTATATTCTCTCCACCGATATGCGTTGATGCAAATAATTCTCAGGCTTTTATATTTTGCTTCCTTTTGATGAGGGAATTATCCCACATGCAAGGGAACACTTACCTGTAAACTGTTTATAAACACCAATCATTTCAAATTATACCAAGGAACAATGTGTGTATTAGTCTTGGAGAGCTCGATGCTTGGACTTTGGTGGAAATATTTGCTTGGTGTGTATGCTGAGCGGTCTTGTGCCAAAACTTTTTGTAAAAATCTCCGCCAAATTTACATTAAAACCCAAAATTCTTTAATTCATAAAATTTGTTTCCTTTTGCTCAAAACCTTCAACCTTTTTCTTCTTGCAGCTCTGGGAATTTTTTATAAATCGCTTAGCGGGAAGAATTTGAAAACCACCTAATCACCAATATATCTTAAAAACAATTTAATGATAACACTAACTTTCAGCAAAAATAAATAGTGCTAATAGTTGGAAGTATATAAACTTTGTTGCTGGTTATGGCATGACCTTGGTTTACATGTTAGATTGTTACTTCTTGATTGTTGTTTTTGTATGATTTCAAAACCCTAGAGGGTACTATGTGCAGGAATGTTGAAGGCTATTGTAGCCATGAAATTAAGGTTTAGTGACAGTGCCTTTATGGTCTGTAATGATGTAAAAACTTCAAGTTTTACTTTCGGTTTTAAGCCGTAACCTTTAAATTGTCTTTGCTCATAGTTTATTCAATGAGACTTGTAAATGACTTATAGGGTTATGCAAGTATTGGTTACCATTTTTTATTACTCTTTTTTTTAAATTGTATAGTTTAATTTAAAGCATGATTAAGCCTCAACCGGTAATTATAAAGGCCATAGGCCATTACCCCCATTTTATTTTGTTTCTATTTAAAATGTTGACAGTATTATGTAATTTACAATTTTCATTTAAATTAAAAGAGTATAGTGATTTACTGTTTGAATTTATACCAAGTTATTAGGTGAAATCAGTATTCTGATTTTTCTCTCAAATTGGTTACTATTTGTAGATAAACTAAAATTCTGAAATGATAGGGATTTTTACAAAAAAGGTTTTAGTCTTTGATTTCCTATTTTACTTTCAGTAATAATATTTACAGCTGTTAAATTTTATAAAAGAAATAAGAGTAAGAAAGTCTATTTATAAGGATAAACCTATCTTTCGATAACCTTAAGTAAATAATTGAAGTTTATAGTAGAAACATTTGTTTTTAGTGCAGAATGCAAATACGATCTTGGAATAAGTTATGATAAGAACTTATGGAATACTATCTAGTTCCAAACCCTAAGTGCTAGTTTGTTTACTATTCTTATGTTTATTTGTTTAACTTTGTCTATTGTGTTTATAATAAGTATTAGTACTAATGATAGTTTTATGATTAGTAAATATTTTTATACGCATATTTAGTTCTTTGTCTGATGTAGATAATTTTCAATAAATAGGGTATGTACTGTTGTTTCTTTGAAATGAATCATATGCAAAATATAAAAGAAATTAATTAGATTTTTCATTCAGAGTTAATAACGAATCATCACATCTACTTAATCAACGAGCTGTACTAGAGTACTTCCTATACAAGACGTGGAAAAATACAGTATGGTAATCTATTCTATTTACTTTTCATTTAGCATAAATACTATTGTTTATAATTTACATATCCCTAACAAAACAACAACATGCATATATTTGAAAAACTAATAAACATTTGCTGGAAATAGTAAATAAATTATAAATAACCTGTCAAATTATGAGGTGACAACAGCTTAAGGAGGCTGTTCCTCCCAACCAACTCCTGGAAAAAGTTTAGTCTGCACTTCCTCAGGACCCCCGAGCCTATATCCTGGTCCTCCTGGTAGAGTACTGGGTGAAGGATGTATCCTTAAGACCTTATGTCACCTAACTGGTCAACTTACAACAGTAATCCAAACCTGCTTATAGTAGTAAGGACTTCAGCCTAATAGTTGCATAAGTTCAGTTCTCAGCAGTTAACACCTCAAACTCACTTCAGTAAATCCCCTCCATCAAATTTCTCATGTGCACTTCATTCACACTAAATGATCACCTTTCCAGAAATGAGCAGCCTCAGTTGTCTTCAATGGAAAATTTTATAATGATTCCTAGGTCTTCTGGGTCAGTTTTTACTTAATGAGCCACCTGCTCCAATTCCACTTTCTTGGGGAATCATGACCACAAATATAGGGAATTTGCGACCTACAATAGTTAGAAGTAGTTTGAGGATGTTGCCACTTGTCAGTATACTCTCCATCTAGTCTCCTCCACCAAGTGACCAATTAACACTCTTTTAACAGCTTCCCTAAGCTATTGTCTCATCATTTATTTATTTATTAATAAAATATTATGAAACACATTAAGTATTCTTGACCCCTCTTAGTCATCAATTACAAACTTAGCATAAAATATAACATAATGTTCCTCAATAACATTAAATTGTTTTGCAAATTGGGGCATGTGACATACAAAACCCCTTAATTTATAACATTGTCCTCGATGTTATTTATTCCTTGTCCTCAGAGTTCCCCTGAAATAGAATTGGGTATGCATCCCGCATATGAATTTCTAATTCCCAGGTGGCTTTTCTAGTCTAAAGTGCTTCCATTGCACCTTCACTTGACCAATGGTGTGATTCTGAAACGATATCTCCCTCTTTTTGAGGATACAATCTGGTTCCACCAGAAAATATCCTTCGGTTTCCACCTGCACATCATTCCAATTAATAACATGAGTAGCATCATGTACATATTTTTTTAATACATAAATATGAAAAACATTGTGAACTCTTAGGTTTGGTGGTAGAGCTAACTGATATGATACCTGTCCTATCCTAGATGGTATTTCAAAAGGACCACAATATCGAGGTGCTAGCTTAGCACAGCTACACAACTTTAGAGAACTCTTTTTGGGTCTCACCTTAATAAAAAAATGTTCGCCTACCTGGAACTCCTTTGGAGTTCGTTTAAGGTATGCTTCGCTTTTTTGTCGATCTTGCGCAACTTTCAAGTTACCTTGTACCTATTTTACAATTAAATCCATCTCCTTCAATAATTCAGGTCCTAATACTAACCTGTCCACTGGATTACTCCAAGAGATGGGAGTATTGCATTTCCTTCCATACAAAATTTCAAAGGGACTATATCTAGCTGAAGCTTGATAGTGATTATTGTAAGTGAGTTCTACCAACTGTAAATAATCTTCCCATTTACCTGGCTGCTCCTTTACATACATTCTGAGTAGATCCTCCAATACCTAATTTACTCTTTCAGTCTATCCATCAGTTTGAGGATGGAAAGAGGTACTAAAGTTTAACGTAGTATTTAATCCTTTAAACAAAGATTTCCAAAACTTACCTGTAAATTTAGGGTCTCGGTCTGAAATTATCACCTTCGGTATTCCATGCTACCGAAAATTTGTTTTAAGAAAATATTAGCAATATTTGTAGCTTTATAAGTAGTTTTTACAAGTATAAAATGGGCTGATTTACTCAATTTATCAACAACTACCATTATTGAAGCATTTAAGTTCTGATTTCTAGGTAGTCCCGTGATAAAATCAAGGCTAATTATCTCCCATTTCTAGCTAGGAATACGCAATGGCTGAAGTAGTCCAGCTGGACGCTGATGTTCAGTTTTTACTTGCCGGCATTCGAAGCACCTAGCAATATATTCTGTCAGGTCATTTTTCATGTTTGGCTAGAAATAATCCTTTCTTAGCATGGTTATGGTTTTCTGATAACCCGGATGCCCTGAATAAGGAGTTTTATGAACTTCATTTAAAATTAATAGCTTAATCTTAGGTACATTAGGTACGTATAGTATGCCTTTATACAATAATAATCCTTTTTCATTCAAGCTGTATCCTGTACTTAGACTTTCTATTAAATTTTCTTTTACTTTTGCTTGTAATTTTTAATAATTTTTATCTTGTTCTATTCCAGCTTCAAGTTGTTCTTCCAAGTCTGTCATATAAGTGTTGATGGCTGATGTAAAATTCAGCTTTGCATTTCTACTTAATGTATCAACAACCTTATTCTAATTTCCCTTAATATGCTGAATTTCAAAATCGTATTCACTCAGAAAAGCTAGCCACCTAGCTTTCCTAGCATTCAAGTTAGGTTGGTCCAACAGATATTTCAATCCTTTATTATCTGTCATTAGTATAAAATTTCTTCCTATTAAATGATGACACCACATTTTTAAGGCATGTATGACAACAGCTAATTCTAAGTCATAGGTTGCATAATTTTTCTCATAAACCTTCAGCTTCCTAGACTCATAAGCAATGACGTGTCCTTCCTGAGTTAATACTCCAACTAAACTATCATTGCATGTGTCAGTACATACTATAAAATATTTATTAGGGTCAACAATTCTTAAGATTAGTGCGGTGGTTAATAATGTTTTTAACTTTTTAAAACTGTCTTCACACTTCTAATTCCAATCGAATTTCTTCCTCTTTTTCTACAAAGAGGTTATAGGATTTGCAATTCTTGAAAACCATTCAATGAATCTCTGATAATAACCAGTAATCTCCATGAATGATCGGACGTCAGTTACATCTTTTGGGACTGGCCAATCTTCGATTGCCTTTATCTTTTCAGGGTCAACATCGTAAATCAATCTTTGAAAACATGGTGGCTCCACGTAACTGATAAAACAGATCATCTATGCTAGGTAATGGGTATATGTTCTTGATAGTCATTTTATTTAGTTGATGATAATATATACATAGTCGTAGATTTCCATCCTTCTTCTTAACAAATATGATAGGTGCCCCCCAGGGAGACACACTGGGTCCAATGTAATTTTTATCAATGAGTTCTTTTAACTACGACTTAAGTTCATTCAATTCTAGTATATTCATTCGATAAGGGGATTTTGAGCTAGGAATTGCACCAAGTACTAGCTCAATAGTAAAATCTAATTCCCATTTCAGAGGCATTCCTAGAATTTCTTTTGGAAATACATCAAAATATTCCCTTAGAATCAGAATATCTTCCAATTTTAATTTATCTCTATTGTCAGTATTTTCTTCATCGATTACTGTTATGGAAAAATCCTTACAGCCTTTCCTAACAACTCTTTTAAGCTGCAAAGAAGAAATCTTCCTTATGGTTGTTTTCCTAGGGATTCCCCTTACATTTATTAAATTTCCTCAAAATACTGTTCAGATACAAATTTATTTTTGAAATATTTCTTAAATGTACTCCAATTTATGTTTTTCTCCCTTATACCTTTTACTCATTTTAATTCCTGCCACCATATATCTACTTTTCCTGTGAGATTATAAATAGCCATCTTTTCAGTTGATTAGAGTAGTTATAAATTTGGAAGTATTTCTTCATCACAGACAGCTAGGATTCTGCTTCTTCTCTCTTTTCAGTTTCTCCAATAAAGGTTGGTGGCTTGATCTTCTTGAATTCCCTAGAGATTTCTTCGTAAGGTTTAAACTTTCTCCTCCTAGTATAGTGATCATATTCAATGTTGTTACTAGTATAATGGAAGTTTTGTTTATGTGAATCACCGTATACTTCAGAAGATGAGCTACTTTCACTTTTAATTTGTTTAGTCTTTTTATCTTTGTGCTGATAACCCCTATCTTCAGTCTCAGTTCTTTTATCTTTTCCCTCAGTATGAAATATTTCCATTAAAATATGATTTAGCTCCTCTTGAGCTCTCAGAATCCTCTCATTTTCTTTCTTAACTGATTCCATCTTTGTTTTTAATTCCTTAATTGTTTGTATTAGTTTGGAAGAGTTATTAGTTATCTCTTCTTGTATAGGTTCTTTGTGAAAATTATTTCGTTCGGTGTAAGGAGACTCCTCATCCACATATTATTCCAATTTATCCATACCTGTCATTAACTCAGAAACAAAATTCTCTGGATGTATCATTCAAAAGAAAACAACATCAGCATGTTTATTTATATTTACTATTCCACATAAGCAAGTTGAGCTACATTCAGGCCTAGTGTTTGAACCTTGTGCCCTGATAGCACATACAATAACCCAAAAATTCGTAAAAATTTTAAAATTTTCATTTGACATAAGATGTCTAATATCACCGCTAAAGTACCACTGACGGTTAGCAAATAATAAAATAGTTTATGAAAGAAGCAAAGAGTTTCTTCTTTATAAGATTTTGTATAATCTATAGGCGTAACCTCAAAAGCTGTGTTAGTGCTGTTTTGACTTAGCAGTTGTAATTCTTCCAGAAGTAAAAAAAAAAGAAATTGTATTTTACTGCTACTAGTTATATTGTTGATTTATTTTGTCAAGTAGGTAAAATCTCTTATGTGTGATAGGGGCTTACTTAGCTTTTAGCTAATTCAGTTGGACTGATGGTTCTTTACAGGGTTTTTCAGGTGAGCGTAAGTTCCAGTAAAAATAATAATAGTTATATTCAAGTCAAGAAGATACTTCTCTAGCATGTTTATGATGCTAGACTTAGAATGTTAAATGTATCTTGTCTCCATAAGAGGTAAGGTTGATCTTAAATTTTGCTGTCGAAACTCCATAATGACATTATAACAACCACCTATGAAAGGGTTAAAATGCATAATCAAATATTGTCAAAATATATCAAATTACCTAGATGGTTATGATTCAACTTCTAATGAATGCTTGTATTCCTGTTTACAGTAATTGTAATTTAGAGTTTAGATGGAAAGAAATTTAGTTCACCTCTTGATGCTTAAATCACTCCATAGCATTTGGTGTCTATCACAATTATCTTCATTATAGGGTTTATACACAATAATCTCTCAATACTAACCAAATTACTTTTACTTTTAACTATTTACTCCTTACTAAGTTGCTATAATTTCACTGAAATTCCGAATATAGTCTAAGGACTGTATTTAATTTTATTTGCAAAACTCAATTTATTAAAAGAATCGAATCATGAATCTCTTTCTAGCTGAAGAATTCTTCCTTATTACTTTTACATTTTTTACCTTCATACTAGTGGATTCAGTAAAACTTTGATATATTGTGTATTAACATCATAAAGTTTGATATTAAACATGAGTCTTTTTAACTATGTTCTAGCACACATGGTTAACAAAAAGACTTATCTTAACTTGACTTATCCTAAAAGATGCTTTCTATCTTAAACCTATAATTTCCTGGTGTACCTATTAGCTAAAGCCACACCCTTTTACACAAGGATGTCTAATAACTCTTGAGGTAAGTTTGTTGATTTACGGGACATAGGAGATCTTATTATTGATCTTTATTATTTTGCTTTCCAACTCTAAATCAAAAGACTAAGTCTAGGAATCATTAGACCTCCATCTTACTATAGTTTAACCTTAAAAGAAATTATGGTTCTTACACATTTTTCATCAAACAAGTCAATAAACCCATTATACTATGAAACGAGAACTTTATACTAAGAACGAGAACTCTAGCCATAAAAACGATGATTTTTGCATAAAAAACACAAAAAACACCCTCCAAATAGAAAAGTGTTGATACCAGTATACACGTTTTTTTTTGGGGGGGGGGTAAAAAATAGAGCCATGGCCTAAACATGCCATACTGTTGTTTACAAAAACTTTGAAATCAACCCCTAAATTGGAAAAAGATTTTTTGTTCAAGGGATAAATTACAACTTTTTTGAAACTTGCATATTAAACAAAAACAAATATTTCGTAAATAATTTCAGCACTCTAACCATTAAAATCAAACAAATTATGATGTGATTCATAATGAAGTCATATATTAGACCTTACAAGAACAAATTATTCATATAAATTGTCAAAAACTCATTTATAGTTTCAATTACAAACATCATACTGATAAAAAAACATCTAAAATGTTTCATGTGAAATTATTTAAACTCATCTATGGGTCTAACACCCCATCATAATCTATATTTTTTTTGCAGATGAGCAATTGGATATAATAAAAAAAAATTAAATCCCTGACCCCATTACATTACATTAAAAAGAAAAATTAAACACCCCCACTCCTAACCCTTAAACCCCCAACAACACTACATTTGCAAAATTTAAAACACCCCCCTCTAACCCTCTAAATCCCCCAACAACATTATATTTTAAAAATGACATAATATATTGATATAATGTAATGTATAATATAATATAATGACAATATTTAAAAAAAATAACATAATATGTTGATATAATATAATGTAATGGCATATGTGCCTTGGATTGTAATGGCATAATGCCATGACATAATGTGCCTTGGACGAATGCTATTTCAACAACTTATTTTGCATAGAAGAGGTTGTTCTATTTCAAGATGAGCNTTCTATTTCACGATGAGCACACTATGAAAAAAACCTCGAATGCGTGTTCAGGAGGATTTGGAAAGGGAAATTAAAACAAGATCACAAAGTCCACAAGACCATTGACATTAGGTTTTTGTTTCTTGTATTACTATTATATTCTTGAAATAATGTAATGAATTTTCTATATATCACAAAGTCCACAATATCACTCTCATTATATTTTTGTTTATGGTTTTCATAGTATATTCTTGGAATTAAGTAATGAATTTCCCCAAAGTTGGAGCATGACGACAGCGGTTAATTATGTAATGAATTTCCCCAGAGTTGGAGCATGACGAGAACAATTAATGGAAATCAATCACAAGTATTGGTTGACGATAGCAACTAAAGGAAATAAATCATAGCTATTGTTTGCATTGAATCATATCACAGATTTTTGCTGAATCATTGAGCAAGATTATCTTTAAATCCTGGCTTGCAGTTTCATTTGTATACGTCCTTCTAATATTGTCCTTCTAATCTTCCAATGGCTTCTTCTTCTAGGTATGCGTCCATTTCTTACACTTCTTATCCCCAGTACGACGTTTTCATCGACAATCCAGGACATCTTCGATATTATTTTGACTGCGACGCATAAGCTTCAAGCTTTTGCAACATAGGTTAATCTAGATGTTCCGGTGGATTACAGATTAAGCATTAATGTTTATTTAACTACCTTCTACTTTTTTATATTATTTTGAATACAATATCCAAGCTTCTGCAACATAAGCTTAATCCAGATGTTTTGGTGCATTACAAATTAAGAATTAAAATTGCTTAGTTAAACGATATTTCCCTATCTAGTATGTTTCTTCGTTAAATGAAATTGTAATGTTCTGTGTTTTTGTTTCAATGAAGCATGGGACGAGGGAGGCGGGAGCCGAGCTCCGCTCCCTTGGCCACCAAAGAGCCGCCACCATTGAGGGGCGGCTCTTTGGTGTCCAAGGGAGCGGATCTCAGCTCCTGCATCCCTCGTCCCTCCGCCCATATGGTTAATACAAATGTTCTGGTGCATTACAAATTAAGAATTAGAGTTTCTTAGTTAAATGATATTTCCCTATCTAGTAGGTTTCTTCATTAAATAATATTGTGATGTTTTGTGCTTTTGTTTCAATGAAGCATGGCAGGAGGGAGGTGGGAGCGGAGCTCCGCTCCCGCCTCCCTCCTTGGGTTCGTCCCTCTCCCTAACGGTCGAGTTACTAGGCGGTGTAGTCTAACAAAAAAGGGAAGGTATATAAAAAGCTAGAACGAAGGGGTATGGTCTCCCGGTTGGATTAGCGGTAATCGACCCATCCTGTGACTTAGTTTTTTTGCTGGCAATGAGGGGCTATCGGTGATGAATGAATGGCAGTTCCTCACTCCATTTTGGGATTTTCAGCTGTCCTAATCTTATTTGAATTGGTCTAGAGTGGCTAGGCGGGGTCGTTCGTTCTTTGAAAGCAAGCACCGGACTGCAAACCAGAACATTTGTATTAACCATATGGGCGGAGGGAGGAGGGAGGCAAGAGTGGAGCTCCGCTCCCTTGGCCACCAGAGCGGAGCTCCGCTCCCGCCTCCCTCCTCAGGTTCGTCCCTCTCCCTAATGGTCGAGTTATTAGGCAGTGCAATCTAACAAAAAAGGGAAGGTATATAAAAAGCTAGAACGAAGGGGCATGGTCTCTCAGTTGGATTAGCGGTAATCGACCCATCCTGTGACTTAGTTTTTTTGCTGGAAATGAGGGGCTATCGACGATGAATGAATGGCAGTGCCTCACTCCATTTTGGGATTTTCGGCTATCCTAATCTTATTTGAATTGGTCTAGAGTGGCTAGGCGGGGTCGTTCGTTCTTTGAAAGCAAGCACCAGACTGCAAAATGAATGTGGGGTAGGGGGGTTGTTGTGAAAAGCTCTGTGGGGGCCGAGCCCTGCCCTCTTAGGCGTGTTAGCATCTTTCCCAACTGTTTACTTACATATAACTACATAACTAGAGTATGATCTCCAACCACACACACAGTAACGTTGAAGCTTCATGGCACACAGATATCGAACGACAAGGAAAGCCAGAGGCTCAAAAGTAGTTGGATAGTAGTATATTGGCGAAGTATTCTGAGTTATTTGGAGAACATAAAGAGATTTAAAGTATCCCCATGCCACACTATAAAAACTTATTATATGGCAGTATTTTATTTCTCTGGAAGGTGATACTTTGTTCAGCGCCCCTTTGGCCAGTAATTAGCTGCTCTCATCCATATATAAATACTATTATCTCTAAGTTCTGAGGGCTATGAGTTGGCCTATGGTGACAGAAAAGGGTAACTTACAAGGGAATAGGAAAGAAATAGAAAGCAAGTGTTATAGTTGAACATGGGGCAGGAGTATAAAAGAGCAGTTGACCGGGCTAAAGATCTAATAGTGGAGGCCCTTTCCTGATGCGGACAAGATGGGAAAAAATCCCTGCACAGCAGCCCGGAAAAGCCAAGTAGCCCAGTCAAATAGCGAAGCAGTCACAGTTGAATACTTGTTCTGAGTAGCCTCTTATCAAAGCCGAGCAGCAAAATTGTCAAGGATGATGTATACGAGGATAACCTGGAGGAGTTATGACATCTATCCTTTCGAGAGTGTGAGGGCATATATTATACAAGCATATCTACATGTACCAACAATAAATATAACAATAAATACATCGATATACTATATTACGTCTATACTTTTTATTAGCCCACCCATTGAATCATAATCTGTTTATCCACCAACAACAATTGAACTTTATCCTGAACCAGCTGATATCATTTACCTGCTCTTTGGCGTGCTGCTCTACCAGTTTATCCTGGACCTGGCATATGTCGTTCTGGACCATAAAAAATTGATAATTCATGTTCTGGACCAGCCTCTGCTTACTATATCTGACTCTCTCACTCACTGTTTTATTTCACATGTTAATCTTTGTGTGGTTGGTTGTTAGTCGAGCTATTACTTATTTTCTATGTCATGGGATGTTAAGTTTTTAGTAGTTTTATTTTTTTTATCTCTACTTTGTTGTTGAAGTTGTCTATAAAATATTGTTGTGTTTTCTTCATTTTTTTTTCTGCATGTATATTATTTTTTCACATTATTTTATTTGTTCGGTAATTTATTTCTCATATATGTTATTTTTTTCATCTTTTTTTTCCTATAATGCCTATTTCATATTTTCTTCCTCAGTTTAGCTTAATTTCGTTGATTTTAATCAAAACCATGTTGTTATCCATGTCTATGATTTCTTGTCTATATAAAATTAGTTTTTCAGTCCCTCCAGTTCTTTGGGTATAACCCCATCTCCAGAAGTATCTTGAAGGGTTGTTGTATTTTTACTATGAGATAATAGTTAACATAGGATTTTTTATTTGATTAATCTAGGACTATCTATGTTTGGACATACTTGGTCCCCATACTTTGTATCTATAAATGATTGATGGGGTTATGATCATTTGAAATAGTGAGCACAACATTTATGGAGCTATATAATCTTAGAGTAAACTTCTCTCTCCAACATGTTAGGTCGTTTGATAGAATTCGACAATGGAAAATCACAGTTTTGATAGTGAAATTTCGTAATTTTGTAATTTCAGCCACTACAGATGGATTTGTAGACCTTATTCTCATTGGAACAACTCCATACTACAATTTGAACTATTAAAACTTGTAATTCCAACAATCTGTCATAAATCTTGTTGGAATTATAAAGAAAACTCTTCTTGGGGCAACTTGCTACAAGATTTTTTTACTCCAACATTTCCTAATGTTTTCTACTAGTACTAAAAAAATCACGACTTTCCAATATTTGTGTATGCAAGTTTTCACAATGAGCAGTCATCATTTAAGAATTTTTGGATTACATTGTGTTGGAGTTTAGAAATGTCTCAAAGTTTCAAATTTTTGAGTAGACACTCCACCCATCATTAGGAATCTAAATAAAACTATAGAATAATAGAAAATAATGGCTCAATAAATGCAGAAGTAATTAACCAATATCGTAAGGAAACAATTAATTGTGACACTTTGGCTACGGATGATTTCTATTATTTACCTTAAAACTTCTTTAATAAGGAGATGGTTGCGCAATTCCCTGAAGAGTGTAAATCATTTCTGAAAACCGCTGCCTACCAAATTATTAATTTCCATTTGTAGACTGTGAAAAAACAACAATTTCCCAACCTTTGCCTTTGGTATCTCTCAATCACGTTTCATTTGTTTGCAAATCTGTCACGGATTCTATGGAATTCTACGAGAATGTTCTTGGATTTCAGCAAGTTAGGAGGCCATCTTCATTCGATTTTGAAGAAGCTTGGTAAGATATTTGGGTCAATATAGTCCTTTACCCAACATTACTGTCTGAATATAATATTTCATATATCTTCCGATGGATCTAAAATGTTGTTGATGTCCAGCTTATTCGGTTACAATGTGGGGATTTATCTCTTATAGTGCAGGTCTTGGGATGATCTCCCTAAGAAAACTAAGATCGATCCAAGAGATAACCAAATTGCTTTTCAGGTTTACTTAAAGTCCTATAGTCACCTTTGAGAGATTCTTACTATTATTCTAGAAGGGTTTGCTTCATTTTAGAGCTGTCGTGATCACTGTTACTATTTTTTCTCTCGCAGTGCCCAGATGTTATTTTAGTGGAAAATAAATTGTAACAAATGGAAAGAAAATATGAAAAATGTGTTGTGGAAGATGAAGGGTTGTACATCGTCCAACTTTTCTTCCATGATCCTAATGGTTACATGCTCGAGATTTGCAACTATGAGAATTGTCTTGTTATTTTTTTGTCCTCTTATGTGAGGTAAACCTCTATGCAGTTTGCTTCAGCTCAATCTAAGCCAAAGGGGAGCTCCTTAGAAATCGCTAGGTTCAAATGAATGTTCCTGCACCACAAGTTGACATCGTTCATTTAAGTTATTAGCTGATTTCTTATTACACAACTATATTTTGGGAAGTTCTTTATGGTGTTTACTATATTTTGTGACAATAATGAACATGGCATCATGGTAAACAACATAAAAACAAAATTTTAAATATATAATTTCAATAAAAAACCTTTCGCTTTGTTCTATTTACTATATTTTGTGATAATAATTATGTCTATTCACAAAAATAAAAGCATTGAATAAGTTAAATTGGCCATTTGGATTCATTGGGTAGATATCTTCGACATGAATAGAGATCATGAAATAAGCTGAATAAATACAATTGTAATAAAAACCATGGATTTGCTCCATTTAGTATATTTTGTGACAATAATGAAGATGGCATCATTGGCAAGAAGCCATTATATCGATTCACAAAAATAATAGCATTGAATAAGTTGAATAGCTCATTTGCATTCATTGGGTAAAAATAATTGGACATGAATAGAGATCATGAAAAAAGTTGATTAAATGGATTGAATAAGTTGAATTGGTTATTCGCATTCATTTATATTGACCTTGTTCAATTTAATGTAGTATTGATGCAATTTTTTTTAATGTAGTTTTTTTAATTTTAGTGAAACACTTGTGCAGAAGATGTTAAAAGAGCTTCAACCCCTATTAGGAGGGATGTTTGTAGAGGAGCACTTTGGGCATCTTGAAGACATAGATTACCTAATGGAAGAGGACCTTGATGTCCACGAAGAAATCCAAGCTCAGAAAATTCCAATTTCGATGAAGAATTTGGCTTGCATGATATTGTTGGTTAGTTTCATGTCTTGAAGAAAATGTGAACTTTGACAACTTTTTGATAAGATATATTGGTAATGTTTTGACTTTCAGACTTTATTTTAGAAATAAAATTTCTATATATAATGTTTTTAATATGTTATTTATATATATATGGTATTGTTTTTCTTGAATTTATGTGAATGGTCACTTTTTCGAAAATAATATAAAATTGTATCATTTTTATAGAAAAGATCTCTCAAAATCCATTAATTATGACTTTCAATGTATTTATTTTCTCTAAATTTTTACAATTTTGTCAATAAAAATGTCTTTTTTTGTCCATAAAAATGTATTATTTTAAATAAAAATTTGCAAAATGTATATGTTTTCATTATAACATGCTTCTAATTGTATGATATTTTGTTAAATTTATAAAAAAACACTTGAAAATAGAAACTAAAAATATTTTAGGACAAAGATTATTCAAATGCCCCAAAAAATGCCTCAAAATGAAAATGTGTGATACTGGTATCAACCATTTTTTAAATGAAGGTAATAATAGCTACTAAAATTAGGAGAGAGAAAAACGAGAATTGTGTCGAGTTCTCGTTTCATAGTATAAGTGGTTAATAAAATAATTACCTTACTTTGACCCATAACCTTACTCAAAAGGAAATCATTTCTTGTTTCTATAGTTTATAAACTAGACATTAAAGTAAATCGAAGTAAATCATTTCTTGTTTCTGTTTTTAGTGCAGAATGCAAATACGATCTTGGAATAATTTATGATAAGAACTTATGGAATACTATCTAGTTCCAAACCCTAAGTGCTAGTTTGTTTACTATTCTTATGTTTATTTGTTTAACTTTGTCTATTGTGTTTATAATAAGTATTAGCACTAATGATAGTTTTGGTACCATATATTTTCCTCTTTTCACTATCGTGCATCAAATCTTTAATCTTGTGATCCTTATCTCTTTCCCTTTTTAGCCAAATCCTCAACCTATATGTATTAAAATTTTAATAATTATTATTATTTTAACCAAAAAGATCTTTTTATCTTTTAATTAAAATAAATTTTTTTATTAAATTTATCAACTATCCCTTAATAAACTTACGTGTTAATTCTTTAAAAGGGGATAAAAAATATAATTTTAAAAAGGGGATAAAAGCTATCCTTTTTTTTTATCTTTTAATTAAAATAATTTTTTTTATTAAATTTACCCACTATCCCTTAATAAACTTCCGTGTTAATTCTTTAAAAGGGGATAAAAAAATATAATTTTAAAAAGGGGATAAAAAAGGCTAATCATTTTAAAATTAGTATATATCTTGTCTTTTTAAGATCATTTACTGTATCCACTTGTGTCTCGTCAAAACAAACTGCCATTCTCATGTCATTCACGCCATTGTCAACCTAGCACATCGTTCAATATATTTTCACTGTGTGTCAAGACAACATCGGAACATCTACGTATATGAATAACCAAAATACATTTGTTATTCATACATGTGGGATAATTCTCGTCGCACAAAACAGAACATAAAAAGTGTTGTTAGTTGTAAAGGAGCCCAAGCTTCGCCGGTTTGGTTATCAAATGAGTCGAGGAAAAGTTGAACAGTTTGATGTATATGAATGATAGCAAGAGATAAATCTAGTCAATGTTATTTATGGAGAATTGAACTAAGACTGCCAATTTCCCAAATGAATTTGGGCACCTGTTGATTACTTTTGATAGTATTGAACAACTTCAAACTATTTGGCATTTTTCTCCAATAGATGAAGCTGAGTATTTGATGGAAAAGCATATTATGAAGACCTCAAACAGACCATCTCGTGTTTGATATCAAATCTCTGATCTGAAGAATAGGTGGCAAACTACTTGTTGAATACAAAATACTCCAAATCTTCTCATTAATTCAGTGATCACAAAATAATGATGGAGAACAACTAACAGTCAAAGATTTTATTGGAGGCAGAAATTTAATAAGCATAATATGATTTCCATATCTTAAGGCATGAATTGAGCACTCAAAAGGTTTATTCCATATTTAACTACAAGTCATAGGTTTTTGGCAATTAAGCATTCGAAGGAGGCAAAAAATCAACTTTTCAAATTTCAAGGAATTAGTTAAGTTTATCCTGGGTATCGAGTTTACCAACTCCAGATTCTAAAGCAACAAATAAAGGACAGATGGAAATCAATGTCTAGATACAGAAGATCGATTTCAGCAATTGCAACATATTCCAATTTTTGAGGCAGGAATATTTCTCATTTGCTATTTTTGTAAAATTGGTTAGATGAGCATGAGTATAAATGTTCAATTTTTTAATAGAGGAAGGGAGAGGGAGTTCCAACCGAGGGCTGAGACTGTATCGACAGGAGCATTTATTTCAATTCCTGGGTTATTAAGAATTCTTTGAGTGATTATCTGCCATTGAGCCTGCTTTGTTTTAATTTGAAGTGATAAATATTATATGCTTTCATGATTTTTCTTGTACTTGGATTCTTGTGGACAGTTTGTGATTTTTATCAGTGATCTGAAACAGAGTTGGTCCTTTCCTTAGATAATTTTATTCTCGTGCTCTTTTTGGCCTTCATATCATGTTCATACATCCACTATTTAGTATTCTCTTCTAATAGCTTGATCTCTGTCATAAACTTTCAAGCTTACTTGTCCTTTTCAATAAACTAAGATTCACTAGCCATGCTTCTTCTACAGTCAAGGAGCATCTTTTAGTGATAACATCTTCTGGCACCATTGCTGGGGACGAAGAAACGAAGTTATTTTCCCCAGAGTTTGATATCTATTGGATCCTTTTCTTGATGGTGAACAAGAAGTGGATACTTATATGATTTCAAATTAAGTCACCGGGCGACTCCAAATAATCCAGAGGTGACTCCACTAATTGAAGATCTAAAATGACATCACAAGATCGAATGAAGGCTGCAATTCCTGGTTTCCCACATCCAGTACTGAATATGTCAGAGTGGGGAAATTTTCTGCCTATTTCTGAGAAAAGAAAGAATACATTCCTGCAAATCACCTCATTAAGTTTCATGAGTGCATGGATCTGCTAGATATATAGCACGAAGATGTTCTTATGAAGATGTTCATGTATTCATTGGATGGTGATGCACATGAATGGTATTTCTCGTTACCTGCTTCCAACATTTCATCCTTGAAGGATTTCCACACAGTATTCCATGAGCACTGTAAAAGGTACTTTTTAGATGAATTTTTATTTGAAAATTGTTGTGAGGAATATGAATTGCATGATGAGGATGAAATCTTTTCTATTGCTACTTCCAAGGAAGATTCACAACTCATAGTTGATGGTAAAATTCATGATTATGTAACTGAGAATACTCTAGATATACCTACTACTTCAAATTCATATCAGCAGGATGATAAGGCTGGGGAGGAAGAAGATAATTTATTGTCTGCTGTATTTTTTCATAACTTTGGTTTATAGCAAGAGGATTTTCTTTCTCCTTATGTACCCATCACTTCAAATATTTACAAAAAAGATGATAATAATGAGGAAGATCATGCTAATGCCTTTTCAAATCAACCTTTCTATCATGAATATGAATCTGACCCAGGTATTAAGGGAAATGATGATAAGTTAGATCTGTCCACTATACTTTCTCATGCATCAAAGGTCAAAAATATGTTTGAAGAGCCATTGATTACCATTCTTGAGCTATTTGAAAAGACCAATAATGGACAGGAAAAGATTTATGTTTCAGCACCTATTGAAATTTTAAGCAGTGAATGTATATATGATGAATACTCAAATGAATTGGAAGAACGACCTTTTGAATCAGTATTTACAGAAGTATTTAGCAATGGACCTATGTATGGCATCTACGAGGACAGTGAGAGTGATGATGTTGGGTCACCAAATCAGTGCATAGTGTGTCTTTTTGAGCAGCAATCTTCGGAAAGTAGAAAGCCCATATCCTCTATTCTAGAAAAAGAATTTCGAGGAAATATTAAACCAAATGTAGTTGTCTCAGTTGGATATTTCAGAAACTAGGGAGGTAATTCTCAATTTTCTTTTGTTTCATCTCCAACAGTCCAAGAAAAGAAGTTTGATTTCATCAATGAAGCAGTGATTCCACATAAACAAGAAGATGTGGTAGTTACTTGTTCTCAATTTGCTTCTTCTAACAATTTCTACGACCCTGTAGCAAGTTACATGGAAGCAAAGCAAAGTGATAAATCTTGTGTCCTTCATCTTTTAAGCACATAATTTCAAATCTATGGGTATGGTTTCTTGGATCGTATGTTTTTATGCTTTCAAGTTTTTTTAGTCTTTTGTATGCTAAAAGATGGAAGCAATTTCAGCTAAATCATAAACTTCTGGATTGGTTATATTTGAAGTTTTCCTATATTTGAAAAGAAGTTTTTGATTTCTTAAGTATGAATAGTGTAAATAAATAAGCTCGCTTTTCATGCATTTATTTTCCTGTCTGAATTCAGTGGATTTGTTTTCGGTTAAGTAGTGCAGAAAAGAAGTTTGGTTTTTAGTTAGAGTTGGACAATAAGCTAATAGAATAAAGACTCCAACCCAATGGATGAGGCACTATATAGATTTTAGTATGCTTGAAGAAGTGATTGCAGAGATGGAATGGAAGGCACTTTGTCTACATTTCTTGGCAGCTCACAGGGAGCGTGGCATCCCCAATCAGAGCCAGATGTTGGTACTGGAGATTTTCCTCTTTTCACTATCTTGCATCAAATCCTTAATCTTTATATCCTTATCTCTTTCCCTTTTTAGCTAAATCCTCAACCTATATGTATTAAAATTTTAATAATTATTATTATTTTAACCAAAAAGATCTTTTATCTTTTAATTAAAATAATATTTTTATTGAAAATTGCAAAAAGGAATGGTTTACCCATTATCCCTTAAAAAACTTACGTGTTAATTCTTTAAAAGGGGATAAAAAATATCATTTTAAAAGAAGTATATATATTTTGTCTCTTTAAGATCATTTCCCATATCCACTTGTGTCTCGTCAAGACAAAGAACCATTCTTATGTCATTTACGCCATTGTCAACCTAGCCCATGGTTCAATATATTTTCCCTACGCGTCAAGACAACATGGGAACATCTACATATATGAATAACCAAAATACATTTGTTATTCATACATGTGGGATAATTCTCATCGCACAAAACAAAACATAAAAGGTGCTTTTAGCTGTAAAGGAGCCCAAGCTTCGCTGTTTTGGTTGTCAAATGCGTCGAGGCAAAGTTGAACAGTTTGATATATACTAATGTATATGAATGATAGCAAGAGATAAATCCAATCAATGTTATTTATGGAGAATTGAACTAAGACTGCCAATTTCCCAAATGAATTTGGGCACCTGTTGATTACTTGTGATAGTATTGAACAACTTCAAACTATTTGGCATTTTTCTCCAATAGATGAAGCAAAGTGTTTGATGGAAAATCATATTACGAAGACATCAAACAGACCATCTTGTGCTTGATATCAAATCTCTAATCTGAAGAATAGGTGGCAGAGTGCTTGTTGGTTACAAAATACTCCAAATATTCTCATTAATTCGGTGATCAAAAAATAATGATGGAGAATAGCTGACAGTAAAAGATTTTATCGGAAGAAAAAAGTTAATAAGCATAATATTATTTCCAGATCTTAAGGCATGAACTGAGCACTCAAAAGTTTAATTCCATATTTAACTACAAGTGACAGTTTTTTTGGCAATTAAGCATTCAAAGGAGGCAAAAAATCAACTTTCCATATTTCAAGGAATTAGTTAAGTTTATCTTGGGTATCGAGTTTACCGACTCCAGATTCTAAAGCAACAAATAAACGACAGATTGAAATCAATGTCTAGATACAGAAGATCGATTTCAGCAATTGCAACCTATTCCAACTTTTGGGGCAGGAATATTTCTCATTTGCTATTTTTGTAAAATTGGTTTGATGAACATGAGTATAAATGTTCAAGTTTTGAATAGAGGGAGGGAGAGAGAGTTCCAGCCGAGGGCTGAGACTGTATTGGCAGGAGCATGTATTTCATTTCCTGGGTTATTAAGAATGCTTTGAGTGATTATCTGTCATTGAACCTGCTTTGTTTTAATTTGAAGTGATAAATATTATGTGCTTTCATGATTTTTTCCTGTACTTGGATTCTTGTGGATAGTTTGTGATGTTTATCAGTGATCTAAAATAGAGTTGGTTCTTTCCTTAGATAAGTTTATTCTCATGATCTTTTTGGCCTTCATATCATGTTCATACATCCATTGTTTAGTATTCTCTTCTAATAGCTTGATCTCCGTCGTAAACTTTCAAGCCTACTTGTCCTTTTGATTAACCTAAGATTCACTAGCCATGCTTCTTCTGCAGTCAAGGAGCATCTTTTAGTGATAACATATAGTTTTATGATTAGTATGACTACTAAATATTTTTATACACATATTCAGTTCTTTGTTTGATGTAGATAATTTTCAATAGATAGGGTATGTACTGATGTTTCTCTGAAATGAATCATATGCAAACTATAAAAGAAATTAATTACATTTTTCATTTAGAGTTAATAACGAATCATCACATCTACGTAATCAACCAGCTATACTAGAGTACTGCCTATACAAGGCGTGGAAAAATACAGTATGGTAATCTATTCTATTTACTTTTCATTTAGCATAAATACTGTTGTTTATCATTTACATATCCCTAACAAAAAAATAACATGCATATCTTTGAAAAACTAGTAAAGATTTGCTGGAAACAGTAAATAAATTATAAATAACCTGGAAAAAAAGAAAGAAAGAAAAAAACTTGTCAAATGATGACGTGACAATAGCTTAAGGAGGCTATTCCTCCCAACCAACTCCTGGAAAAAGTTTAGTCTGCACTTCCTCAGGACCCCTGATCCTGTTTCCTGGTCGTCCTGGTAGAGTACTGGGTGAAGGATGTATCGTTAAGACCTTCTGTCACCTGACTGGTCAACCTACAGTAGTAATCCAAACATGCTTACAGCAGTAAGAACTTCAGCATAATAGCTGCATAAGTTCAGTTCTCAGCAGTTAACCCCTCAAACTCACTTCAGTAAATCCCCTCCATCGAATTTCTCATGTGCACTTCATTCACACTGAATGATCACCTTTCCAGAAATGAGCATCCTTAGCTGTCTTCAATGGAAAATTTTATAATGATGCCTAGGTTTTCTGTGTAAGTTTTTACTTAATGAGCCACCTACTTCAATTCCACTTTCTTGGGGATCTATGACCACAAATATAGGGAAGTTGCCACCTGCAACAATTAGAATTAGTTTGAGGATGTTGCCACTTGTCAGTATACTCTCCATCTAGTCTCCTCCACCAAGTGACCAGTTAACACTCTTTTAACAGCTTCCCTAAGCTGTTGTCTCATCATTTATTCATTTATTAATAAAATATTATGAAATACATTAATTATTCTTGACCCCACTTGGTCATCAATTACAAACTTAGCATAAGATATAACATAATGTTCCTCAATAACATTAAATTGTTTTGCAAATTCGGGCATGTGACAAAAGTGGCTGTAAATGGTTAATATATCAAGTACAAATACAAGTTTCTTTCCAAAGGATTCTCTCAATTCCAAGGAGTGGACTATACAGATACATTCACACCGGTTGCAAAGATGGACTCAATCAGGCTAGTTTTTGCCATTGTTGCATCTAAGTGATGAAAGGTTCACCACATGGATGTGAGGAGTGTTTTTATTCATGGTAAAATTCATGAGGCGATATATATACAACATCCTAAAGGTTTCATTCATGATCATTCACTTTTTTTTAGGTTGAGGAAGTCACTCTATGGCCTCAAGCAAGCCCCTAGGGCTTTGTATGCCAAGATGGATAGTTTCCTTCTTTCACTAGGATTTGAGCGATGAAAATATAATACTAATGTATATTTGCAACATATAGGTGATTTATTGGATGTTATATTACTTTATGTTGATAAAATTTTGATTACAAGAAGTTGCATTGATGATATAGGATCAATAAAGTCCTCTTTGCATAATGGGTTTTCTATCACAGACCTTGGATTGTTGAAACAATTTCTTAGATTGGAGATTGAGAAATATGATGAAAGGATCAAGGTAGTATAATCAAATTATTCTGAAGACCTATTATTGAAATTCAAGATGGATTAATGTAAGGCAACCAAGTTCCCATTCCTTTCAGGAATAAAACTAGGTGATTTCAGTGCATCTCTATTGGTGGACAGCTCGTTGTACAGACAACTAGATGGGAGCTTGTTGTATCTCACACACTCTCGACCTGATTTGGAATATTTTGTAGGTGTCATTGAAATATACATGTAGGAGCCTCATGAGATCCTTTAAAAGGATTCAAAAAGAATCTTGCATTGTGTGCAAGGAACCAAACACTTCGGGGTACACTATGCTGCTAGTTCTCCACCAGAACTAGTTGGATTTATTGATTATGATTGGGATGGAGATTCCATTGATAGAAAGTCCACTTCATGTTATGTATTCATGCTTGCACATGGTCCCATATTGTGGTCAATAAAGAAACAACACACTATATCCCTTTCATTAGTTGAGGCCAAGTATAGAGGAGCAACGAACGTAGCTACACAATGTGTGTGGTTGCAAGGTATTATTGGGGAACTTGGATTCACATTTGATTCAACCACAGTTATTTGGTGTGATAATCAAAGTGAAATCAATATTTCCAATGATATAGTGCAGAGATAGAGGACCAAGAACATAGAGATACACATGCACTACATCAGGATCTTGGTGCATGAGCAAGTGATATAGTTGCAGTATTGCATATTTGTAGAGCAAACTGCTGACATCTTCTCTAAGAGCTTTAGAGAGAAGACATTCGCGTATATGAGATCACTTATTGAAGTGGGAGACTCATGGTGATTGATGATATTAACTTAGATTAGCTCCCTGCCCAGTTTTGATGGGAAGTTTTGTTCCCCTGAGGTTTTGCTCCTTACCTTGGTTATATGGACAAATAAAGTTTTGTAAGAGGTAACTTGAGCCTTAGTTGCCAAGGCCTCAATAATTTTGTAATATATTTACACCAAGTTAGGATTAAGGGGGGGTGTTAGATATTTATACCACCTTAGTTCCATGTTCATACACGTAGGACACATTTTCATTAGTTTCATATTTATGTTATATGGTCGAAAACTAGGTTGTCTTGGTCAAACAAGGTCATTTTGGTGTTTTGGACTGATTAATGCACCCGGGAGCCCACATTTTATCATTATGGTTACACATGTGCCCTCATATATGTCATATTAGTCCTTGGTGCACCCCACTCCATAAAACAGGGAAATTGGTTGAATAGAGGCGCCCATGCATGGTTTTTTGGTGTTTTTGGTCCTTTGGGACCATTTATTACTGTCTAGAGCTACTCCCACTCACCCATGAACTCCACCATGCCTACCCTACCTTAATTTATGTCCTAGCATGCTCCATCCACATTCACACATGCATTCATGACCGTTTGAGGCGGTTTGGGAGCCCATTGGTCCACCTAGGGGGGTTTTGAGGTCTAATCTAAGCCTGTCACATGTATCAATCCAAATGGCCTCCAAAGGATAATGATTTTCTCCTATTGTAATATAAACATGTTCTAGGCATACTTACATACTGGATAGTTATAATAAAATCTGTTATTGGCTCCATTCTTATGTGTTAATTTCAGTATTTTCGTTGTTTTTCTTCATAATTTGTGAAGATCTTGAGTGGTGAGGATTTTTTTAGCTCCTAGATCTTGCTATGAATCAAATTTTCATACACACACACACACACAAATATTTTCACTGGAAAAAATGAGTATTTCCTGATGATTAATAACAAAATACATTGTATAGAGGTTATTTAGAATAGCCATATCTAGTCACTTAATACATCCTTTAAATTTAACATACTTACATGTTTGCAAAAAATATCTGACCACTATAAAGGTTAAACTAATACATATAGGGAATTGTCTTACATATAGTAAAAAATATTGTGACTATGCTAGTATTCTAATATTCTCAGTATATCCAACATTATAACATATTCTTCATTCAAAACTTTTTTATGGAACATATCATAAGGGAAGACTTCAGTCTCCCCGGAATAATTAGAATGGAATGGGTCATGGGTCATATTCTAATATATTTGGACCATCATGGTCCCATCTCAACCAAGTATTTTCTAATTGTTGTAGGCCAATTTTGGATAATTGGTCAGCTTTTAAATTCTTTTCACGATAAATATATTGGAAATTGATGGAGTGAAAGAGACCAAATATTCTTTGTAAGTCCATTATGATGGGATTCAAGTAAATTTTGTTGCATTGGCATCGCTTGTTCTTCCAATTTATGATAGTGAGCGAGTCACCAATAATATGGATGTCCCAAATACCAAGACTATGTGCTAGTAAGAGAGTATATCTAAGAGAAATCAGTTTAGCCTAGTTGTTAATCGCTTGATCCAATATTGCTGCAAATTTGTAAAACTGATGATCATTAGAAAATATGACACCCCCTTCACCACTTGTAAGTGCATGAGCTTGAGAGGAACCTTAAAAAAAACCCAACATTTGGATTTATTAATGATAGAGTCTTTGATGTTGCAATTTCTGTGGATCTCATAATCTTGTGGAAATAAATCAAGAATAGCTAATGCCCTTCTAACTGACTTGTACAGAGGAACATATGCCAGTCTTGGAAGATAACCAGGTTCCTAGCATACGACACATACCATATGAAGATCATAGGTAGTGTTGAATAAACAATGTATTCATACCTTCGATACCATTGAAAAAAATCATCTTCCAGATGATTGCGAACCCATATATATATATATATATATATATATATAGAGAGAGAGAGAGAGAGAGAGAGAGAGAGAGAGTTGGTAAATATATAATATTATTATTATTTGCTATAAGTATTATATTATTTTTCAAAATCTACATGTAAAGACTAACAACATCTCTAGCATACTGAGTTATAGATGCACCTAGTTTTTCTAAGTACAATAATATTTTTTGGTTATGTTCTATTTATAAATAAATTTTGATTCATGTATGATTTTGTTAACATAAATTATTATTGTGCCAAGAAGGTACATTTCTACATTCCAGGTAGGAGTGTCCGTTTGTCCCATTAAAAAAAGAAAAAAAAGAAAAAATGCATGCATAATTTGTTGTGGCATAGTGGAGCCCCAGTGGGCGCATTGCGCGGATTTTGAGGTTAAAAATGGGCTTAAAAACAAAAAAAAAGTACTACCAAAATCAACTTTAAAACAACTACTCACATTGTAGAGGAAGGTACCATCCCTTATGATTGAAGTGACATTGGTTAAAGTAATAATATATATTTATAAATCTAAATGATGGATGAAAACTCATATTTAATCGCATCAATGTTGTAAATAAAATGCTCATTGTAAAAAATGTATCATAAATAATTTTTGAATATAATACAAATGTATTAAAGTAAGTATAAGAAAAAAGTATTTTATATTTCAAATTTCAAAATAATTTTATATTCAAAATTAATAACTTTTCATTATAAGAAAACTTATTTTTTTAAGTTTGACTTTTTTTTTTTTTAATGATAGTTATATATATATTAAACATTAACGTGACGTTTTGAATACATGAAAATTAAGAGTTATTTAATACATGTAAATGGGATCAACTCATTATGTGATATTGACTTTTAACATTGAAAAGAGAATAACTAATATTTAATTCTTCTCATTTGTAAATGAAGTAATATTGACTTTTAGTAAATTTATTTAATATTTTAGAAATGAATAACTAATATTGATTTTTAGTAAATTTATTTAATATTTTAGAAATGAATAATATTTTAGTAAGTTTATTTAATATTCTATAAGTATGACAATTTATTTTATAGATAGGTTTTTAATAAATTTATTAATATTTTAGAAAAGCATTTTTTATTTTATAAATATTAAATATTTAAATATAAGTTAAATTTATGTTTAAAATTAAAAATTATGAATTATGATTTTATAAATATATTTTAAATATTAAATAACTAAATTAGTTTAAAAAATTCAAAATATTAAAATATTAAAATAGTGAATTTTTTTAATTAGTATTTTATTTTATAAGTACATTCATTATTGATGTTTATAAGTGGTTTATGTATTCAAAAGTACCTATATTTCTAGTCACATCAAATATGGTTTTTTTTATTAGTTTTATTTATATATATTTACAATTTAACTATTAGTTTTATTAGTTTTTTTTATTAGTTTTATTTTTTTATTAGTTTTATTTATATATATTTATTAGTTTTATTTATATATATTTACAATTTACAAATGTGGATTTGATCCCTCTTGGCACTTTCTAGAATCAGAATTAGATGGGTATATACTGGTTATTATTTGTTGTAAATATTATATTTTTGTTTGGAACTCAAATGTAAGCATTGTCCACATGACAACATCTCTAGTTGTACATGCATCTAGTTTTTGTATTTTATTCTACATAAATATCTTCAGACACTCATTTAGAGGATGAAACATAGAGCATACCCTAGATTTGTCAATCTAGGATACAACATCAATCAACAACAAGACTTTAAATTGTTACAACAATATTTACATCTATTTAAATATGAAATTAGGTTGCTTATATAGAAACACTTTATCCCAAAGATTAAAGATTAAATCACAATGCAACAAATATATTATTTCATCCTACAACAGTCTATCAAATTGGATAATCTATATACACAAAACAATGTAACAATAAATGAAATATAAATTAAGATGTTAGGTATTAAAATTAAAACATTTAAAATCCAACAATAAATATATATATATATTCCAACATATATTTAATTTATTGTACACATAATTATAGCAATCAAATATGATATCCTTTATTGATCTTCATCTAATTGAAATCAATCATCAATATTAGTAAAAATCATATAAATATAACATTTTTTCTTTATTAATTCATTTTACTTTTTCATTCTTATTAATTCATTTATTTTACTTTTTTAATAATAGTTCAAACTCCACTTGCGCTTATATATATATAATTTGAAATCAAAATAAATTTAAATTCAAAGGTCAAAACAATAGTTTACAAGTTATCTCCAACCACATATTATAGTATTTTTTTTTCCAAGAAAAAAAAGCGTAATTTTTATTCATCTTTCGAGATCAAAATTACATTCAGTATATTCACATCCAGGTGAATTCCAAAATCCAAAAAAATGGATCCAAAATATAGACTATCCAGTCTTCTGTAAGAGAAAAAACACAAAAGCAAGCACTTAAGCTTTTTGAAAATATAATGATATACAGAGATATCATTCCTCCAAAATACTGACAGCATACAACCATCAAAATCACTGTAGTGTCGTGTTCTGTCCAAAAAACCAGAACTCAAAAAAACTAAATCCGATATATACATCAAAAATCCAGAAACAGCGAGCGTAAATATCCCAAAGATGAGATCCATTAACTGCCATCGAGAACATCTGTCTATATACTATCAAAGCATATGTAAACTCAGCAATAAACAGGGATCAAGGATATAAAACAGTAAACTGGCAGCTCACAAATGTTCAAAACGGTGATGAACAGCAAAATCAAGCCTGTCAGCAAAACCCATCTGAACCAACTGAAAGTGTCATGAACTGTCCAAACCTGTTCTGACTTAATAAACCGAAACCAAAGAAACCCCTGGAGCCAGTCAACTTTAATTCAGTATACACAGCGAGCATAAATATCAAAGAAACTTAGATCTGCCAACGTGATCATATCATTTGGCATCTATATACAATCAAAACTATAACTGATAACATATAATATTCCAGCCATATACAGTGATCAAGGAGATAAGAACCCGCGGCACAATACAGTCATAATATAGGAACTGTCAAAACCAAAGGATCAAAATGTGATGCTAACTCAAATAACATCAAAGAAAGGTCTGTGATAAAAAGACTGTAAGATGCCTTCAGTAGATTCTGTCACCAACCAAGTGCCCATGTCCAACCGGAGCCCTTCCTTGGAAGCTTTGTCCGCTTCCTGGTTATTTTCCCTGTATATATGTCGGCATGAAAAGTAATCAAAACGGAGGAGGAGCTGTCGAATAGAATATATAATATGATCTAATCTCAAATTCCTACACTCTTGTGTATGATTGATCCAGTGTATAACATTCAGAGAATCCCCAAAAATATTAAGAGAAGTACAACCTTTCTCCAAAGCAAACATCAACAGTAATTTAAGACTCATTAATTCAGCAAAATTATTTGTGCCTCCCCCAAGCCCCAAGGACATAGTAAAGTAATGAGAATCAGATAAGAACAGAACAGCACCACCGCCACATAAATTATTTTGGGCTGCCCCATCAAAGAAGGCCCACGGAAGAGATCGATCAATATCTAATGCAGCAATCCTTCGAACTCTACCAGCCCGAATACGATCTGGGAAAGAATTATATAAACCCACTGACATAGTACCAGTAACAACCAGAGAGCAAAAAACATCCTTAAAAATAGCCTGATTACGAGCCAACCAAACCCCCCAAAGGACCAGCAATGGTAATTTACACTGTGACAGATTTGAAGACCTCCACCAAGAAAGCCAGGCATCTCCAACACTAGCCCCTTCCCATTGGCAATGAAAACCAGTCAAAGTGGACACTTCCTTCCAGACATCAGTAATGAAGGAACAATTAAGGAACAAATGTATAGAAGATTCCATCGCCAATTTACATAAAACACACCATCCCGGACCCTGAAAGGATCGTTTCTGAATAACATCCCACGTTGGAGCCTTATTATACAAAACACACCACATAAACATCTTTGTTTTTGTTGGGCAATTTAGCCTCCACAGAGACTTCCACCACCATTCTACATCCCTTTCTGCCAACCCAGAACAAAGAGCAAAATACCCAGCCTTTGGACGATATACACCCCCCGGATCAAACTCCCATACCAAAGAATCAACATGATCCGTGAGAATAATGTTAGCTCTCACCAGTTCACTAATATATTGATCCAAAATAACAGTCTCCCTAGCCCCCAAATCAAAAGAACCAGCCCTTTTCCACAGTTGGAGCCACGGCTCATTAAGCCTTGGAACAGCTAATTGATTTAGCATGAAGACCCCTTGATAGCCTAACGGCTCAATAACATCAGGAGGAAGAAGGTGTTCTTGAAAACTGCCCATCCATGGGTCCCTACCAATCAAAACACTTTCCCCATTACCCACATCCCAAGCTAAGTGATTTTCAATCAAATCAAAAGAGTTAACAATTTCTTTCCAAATAACCGAGCCTCCTACATGAGACTTCCTGGGATTTCTAACCCAATCCAGCAGACTCTCACCATAAAGATACTTCTGTTTTAATACCCGGGTCCACAGGTTGGAAGATTTTAACAGTCTCCACCCTCCCTTTGCAACACATATTATAGTATTATAACCATCCACAAAATATATTAGTCTCATAATTCCTCCTTCCTATAGAACTTGTATAAGTTAAAAAACACAAACCTCATAAAAATATTCAATAACAATCAACTTCATACTTCAAGCTAAAATCAAAAGATTGAAATGAATTATTATGAGGATAACATTATTAGACATAATGGCACACTGAGAGGGGGGGCGGGGTGAATCAGTGGGCCAACACTACTTACAATTTCAACTTTCTTCAACTACTTAAACAAATACCATCATAAGTACATCAACATCAATCAATAGACAACACAAACACTTCACAAGATGAATTTATAAACTTTATTATATTAGATTCAAACGGCTCCAACCGTGGGGTTAATCAGCTTCAACTGAATCAGAAGCGCCAACCTCTATTCCAAGACTCAACTTGGTCTTAAGAAAACATGTACAAGAACCAACTTGTATTTACATATGAACACTTGTCACATCACATATCCAATTCTATCATGCAACCTATCTATCACCATCAAGTACAAGATCATCCCTGCCAATTCATCTTTTGCACATCAGCCTGTCACCTTGTCATCTCTGCTAATAAACTGGTCATGGCCATGTCTTCTAGTTTGCAGTTGTTTGTACAATAGTTTGCTAGGTGCATTCAAGTCATCAATGGTTTGCCAACAACTTTCTCAATACTACTGTTCAATCCAACCTATCCAATGCAATCACTAACATGTCAATTCAAATTTTCACTTTCATGTACATCTGCTTAAGAAAGCATGTTCAATAATAAAAAAATATGCTTCTAATATACTCTCAAGTCAGCTGATCATCAGTCATGTCATGCCAACAGTCATGCAAGTCCCTATATCTAACTCAATATTGCTCAATAAGTCAACTACTAATCTTCTCAACTTACTCAATCATATCTTGTCAATGCAAAGACTATCAACATATGAACTCATAAGTTACAAGGCTATGTATTATACACTTGGAACAATTCTTCAGCATTTACAATCCTGTAGATGTCACTTTGCTAAAGATTCATCTCTTCAAGTGTGCTTTATGACATATTGCAATTAGATTTCTCACCAATAGATGATCTTAGAACATTTCTACGATTTCCTTCCTCAGACTTGTCGTGGCCTCATTTTAGGCCTTCAATTGTCTCATGAGATTGATCTTACATTTTCGTTAACAAGATCAAACTTAATGTACATATGGCTACTAAAATTAGTGCAAAGAAGAGTCCAAAACAAGCCAAAATTATGTTCTTAAAATTAGTCCAATGTATATTCAAAAGGGAGGCCAAAAATAAGTGGAATGTACAGTAAAAAGAAGATTGAAATCTTGTCCCAAATCAGCCACCAAAGGATCCCTTAAACCATATCAAAATTGATACTGTACTTCCCTGAAAGAAAAATTATACTTCATTTGTTTCAGATAGAAAGATGTGTCAAAAGACTGCCTTAAAACCTCCTTTGTTGCCTCGGTACTCCTTCTATTCTCTCATGTCTACGGCTATGATAAACACCATCACTCCTGAAAATATCAATGCACTTTATCCATACCCGAATTCACTTCCCAAAAATGAATAAGGGCGTTAGCCCTATTTATACTAGTTTACATGCTAATTTTTTAGCCGAATTCTTATTTGGATTTTTTTTATTTTTGTTTTTATATTTTTCCATATTTAAGTGAGCTGACCTTGCTATGTATATCTATATACATACTTTATATATATCCTATGGAACCGACTTTGCATGTTTGCAATTACATTTGTTTATTTTCGTCATTAGTTCCATTTGCAAGTTCGACATCGTTATTGTACATGATATGGGATTCTTCATCATCATGTTCAACATCAAAGGTTTCTATAAGAGAAAGGTTTCCATCATA
>LPNX010980589.1:168434-187876 GCA_001517045.1 Pseudotsuga menziesii | reverse complement strand
ATCATGCTAGTTTTGGTCATTGCTGCATCCAAGCACTAGGAGGTGCACCATATGGATGTAAAAAGTGATTTTATTCATGGAGACCTAAAAGAAGAGATATGAATGAAGCATTATGAAGGCTAAACATAAGATCCATAATTGGTTTGTAAGTTGCAGAAATATTTATATGGCTTAAAACAAGCCCCAATATCTTGATATGCCAAACTGGTGTTATAAGGAATTCTTAATCAGTGCGGCCACTGTTTGTTACTCTGCAATGTAAATAAAAAATATAGAACAAAAAGACACAACAACATATCCTTTCCTTAAACAATCAAGTTAAATAACATGAAATACATTATACCACAACCTTAGGCCTCTTTGTCTTCTTTGCAAAAGTCCTTGCAATGGTTCAGTACCTGAAAAACAAATTAAAAGACAAACAAACAAGATGAGAGCACCATGATAAATTGATTATTCATATCATTGATCAAGGAATCTGATAATATTTAATTACAAGCAATACATCAAATATAGGAAACGGGAATGTCTTTGTATTAATTATGAAAGAGAAAGAAGTTCAACCAAAAATCCTTGATGTTAATGACTTCAATCTCTACAAGAATCATCTACAATCCTCTCTATATATGAAGATCTCTCCAAACATAATCCAACTCTACATTGCCTTTGATTCAGACTTCAAACTAACATTGTAAGGGTGTTTTTTCTTGCCTCCTTCACTCTCATCATGAAGGCCTCATTGATAGGCCTAGAACTCATGAGATGACTTGGAAAATGGATAATATATGATCCCTACAGGTGATGGAAGCGAATGCCACCTCTCCCAAGCATGTAGGAACTAAATTTATGGAGGTTTCTACATGGAAGCTTCCAGAAACTTCTTTTTGCCATTTTTTGACCATCGGCGCTCTTGGTAGAAATGAGAAAGGCGTCGACCTGGGGTTTTTGTCAAAGAAAGAGGGAAACGACACTTATGGGTCCACTGTGAGGGGCACCGTCAGCTCTCTGTGTAAGAAGAATAAAGGTGCCGATCCTTCAAGGTATGAAAAAAAATGACCAAGGTGACTCAAGTCAAGATTTCTGGGAGTTTGAAAGGCATTGTGAAATTCCCATGAAGGCTGATAGGCAATTTGGGATTTCTAGGTGCAACAGAATGCCCCACAAAGTATGAAGCTAGAAGGAAATGATAGGTGAAATAGTTTGCAAGTTCTATGTCTGATATAGAAGCAAAGAGAGATAGACTCATAACTAACATAGGACCAGTAACTGACTCAATCCAAACCAATCATAGCTGCGGACCAATACACTGCAAATATATGATGATGACTATGTCATTGCTACCAAAAATACACCATAGATCCATGGACAAATGATGTAAATAATGGAACATGGATACAAGATATACAAGGTAGATCCATGTCATAAAATCTTAAACACTGAACACGGCCACCAAAACATACAATGTGGATTTGCGTCAAGACTTTCACTGATCTCCAAATGCAACCTGAGTATAGGTAGATATAGTGATGAGGCCTATCAACCCAGGGTCTTCATTCCAATCCCTAACTGATATGATTCTAACGATGTGAATAAATTTCTTGACGTTGAACATAGTAGAAGCCACTTGATTACCAGTCATTAATGAAAACTGTTAACAAGTGCAAGGGAGATCACCATTAATGTCAACGATTCTAAAGGTATCTAAGTACATTCTCCCAAGTCTGAATAGATGTTTTGAGGTCAAACACTTGAAAAAATATTTCAATCAGAGGTCATTGATGAAAACCTACTGTTGAAAACGAGAAAACCTGCCATTGGGGCATGCATGCTTCAAGGTACTCTTTAGGTTTCTAGGTCTAATTCCTAGATAATGATTTGAAGTCAACATGAATACAATTGTCACAGGAGGGCCATGATGATTCGCACATCAGTGACATGAAACTAGGAACAAAATTGGATTTGGAGTGATGAAACTGACTCAGACATGACTGATCTTAAGGATAAGTAAAGTCACTAACGAGTTATTTTTTTGGGAGAGACATCTTTTGAACAATTTGTTGGGCTATAGGGTAGACCCGGGTTTTATACCTTTAACTTCGCACCAACAAAAGACCCACTGTGTTGGCCCTTTCGGCAACAACCTGCGAACAGGTTGCAGTCTCACCCGAAACAGTTATGGGATGCCGCAGAACTAGGTTTCTGCGAGCATAATAAGGATATTACTGTACCTTTAGCGTTTACAGATTATAAATATAAATCATAGAGCTTAACATTCACTTATTCAGCTTCGCGGTTAGATAAACAAACAGTGCCTTACACAACCCTTTCCTGGGAATTCACAGCGAAGTTATTATCTAACAGTGATCTTTACTTATCAGATATATAGATATTAATGCATGAAAGAAACACAACAGAAATAACACACAGAACCACGACACAAGATATAACGTGGTTAACCCCCAGTGTAGGGGTTACGTCCATAGAACTACATTTTATTCAACTTTCTACAAAAACCACAGTTCTGATCTGCGCACTCAGCTGCAGATCCTTCAAGTCCTCAAAGCCGCGCACATAGCTGCAGGCCTCTACGCACATAGCTGCAGATTTACTTAATCACCAAAAACCCTCTGTGCACACAGCTGCAAAGGTCGTTCACGCACACAACTGGGACTTAACCTTTTCTTACAAAATATCCTTAGCTTCACATTGAATCCTCTTTCATCAAAATACTAACCTGACTTATTTACAAGAGTGCCTATTTATACAGCGCACTACTTACAAAACCATGAGCTTACACCATGGGCACCCCAAACCCTAAACCCTGGACTTAAACCATGGGTTTATTAAAAAGAGGACCTTAACTCAACCCCGACACGCCTAAGACTATCTTGAGTCATATCTCCACTTACACTTGGACAAAAACCGCGGAGTTACCAAAATTAGGGACCGTTAAGGTGCGTGCCCCAACAGGCCCCTAAGACTCACCAGTGTCCCATCCCGGGACACGCTGCTGTTCTTATGATCCAAGAACTTTGTCGAAGAGGAGAGCGTACTGCTTATTGAGGCTGCACATAATACTGTCAGCTGCTTGCTCCTTTTCGACCAATTCCTGCAATACTGTGGCTGATGCTTCTCTAAACTTCTCCTGCGCGAATGCATCATATTCCTTCAGAACTTTGAGTTGGGTGTCCACAGTAGTACTCAACTCGAAAGCTTCACTGATAAGCGGCTGCAAATAATTTTCCACTTCTATTTCTCTTGCCCTACACGACTCAATTTCTTGCTGGAGTTCGTTGCTTTGCTTGACCTTGAGCATTTTCTCCACAGGCGGCAGAGTCTTAATTGCCACTTTTACTTCATCCAACTTTGTCTGTCACTGCCTGATGGTTTCTTGCAACTGTCTGACTTCTGGATGTTCCTGCAGTGTAGTCCAGGCCTCAATGCTATCTTCTAGCAGCTTTGCTGCGCTACCCACAATATCCAAAATTTTCGCTGCTGATGCCTGAATATCTGCGCGGCGCTGTTCTTTGACCTCAGGGGGAGTTTCTGGAGGGATGCACACTTGAAGCTCCGCGATATAAGTCTCATGTGTTTCTTTGAGTGTCTCAATCTCCTTGCGAGACTACTGTGCGTAGTCTTTCAACCTGACTACTCTTTGTTCTGGCTCTTCCACTAGCTGTACGTCGAAGTCGGGAAGACTTCGACATGCTTCATCCAAAACTCGGACTAGTGTAATCCGCTTACGTTCTGCATCCCTCTTTCTCTATTCCGCGGCCTCCAACTGTGCTGAGAGGCTATCATTTTGCTTCCTGGTATCTTGCAACTGTTCTTGCGAATAGCGGTCTCGGGCCTGGATTTCCTTCGCAATAGCTGACTGGCAGAGATGTAATTCCGTCATGGAAATCTTGGTATAATCGATTCCTACTACCATGCTCATCTCTACGCGGGATGCTGCGTCAGTTATGATGAGGGCAGCACTTGACACTTGGCCCTTGTTTTCTCTAGCAGGCCATTGCCTTAGGTCGGGCTGCGCGCTTACCGGGGCACTACTTGTTGAAGTGCCAGTCAGCGATTTCACCGCTAAGTCCTTCAACTCCGAAACATGCTTCGCTACACCAGTGACGACCTGTAGGTGCATATCTGCAAATTCTGACCATTTCTAGGTGAGAGTTTCTGTGGATTTTGACAGAGCCGGAGCAAACTCCTCACTTGTCAGGGCGGCCTCTTCGACAATATTCTTGTCCTTCGACGCTTTTGTTTTCTTTCGGGACTGCGGTTTGTCTACTTCCTCTGCTTCCGGTGTCTTGCGCTTATGCTGCCTATTCGGGTCTGAAGTAGTTTTAACCGACTCATCTGCTTCTTCTTCGTCGTCTCCATTTCCACCATCTCCTCCATGGTCTCTTTCAGTCTGCTATGACTCAGTTTGTTCGCCACTGTCTTCGGGTGGGTCTTGCTGCTGTATGTGACTGGGGCCTGCACCCATATCGGTGACAGGAGGAATAGGAATCTTAGGTTTTGTTCCTGCGTCTTTTAACCATTCTGTCGGCCACTGTTGTACTACCGCGAGGATGTCAGCTTTAGTCACTACATATGGCAACTTAAACCATTGATGCTTCTTATCTGCGCAAGCCTGGATAAAAATATGGTGCATATCGGCCCTGAAATTGAGCGCACCATCATACTGAGAGAACAACTCATTACTGAGCCGTGGGGTTTTTACAATCTCATACGAGATACTCATCATATAAAAGGCAAATACATAGTTTGTCATCTGTTGGTGGGTTTTATCCTGTGAAACCCACAGCGATGCGTACCTGGCTGCACCAGGCATATGCGCTGGTACAACAACAAATTGTGTTTCAGTAGGTTCTTGCTAGGCTACTAGCTCGATGAGGACAATCAACCATGAGTAGTGGAAGGGCCGACCCTTCTCCTGTGCGTCACGAGCATCTTCAAGGAATTCCTTCACAAGATACGCTACCCAGTTGTAGCTGTAGCCTTCGGCGTAGTTGATAGCAATTTTGATGACCGGGGCAGGCACTTCAATGGGTCTGCATTTCCGTATAATTTTGCATGCTAAGAGCTCAGCTGCGAAGTGAATGTTATGCTCTTGAATCGCAGAAGTGTGATACCCACGTTTCCCCTTCGTCAAGCCAAAGCGTTCCTTCATGCTTTGTGTGAGCTTCGTCTCTTCGTGCTTTGAGGGAAATTCTGTCCCCGAATCAGCCCTGCCATTGGTAAGTTGATGATCCTATGAATGAGCTCACCATTAATAACAATTTTCTTATCGCCGATCCATAGGTGGCCGTCATGGACTAACGCCAGCAGCTGCTTGACCACAATGGTGACTTGTGTGCTGTGGCCAAAATGGGGAACATCAAGCATCTTGAGCAGACCAGCTCGATCCATGCCAGCAGCCCATTGTTTTACTTCCAGCACTGTCACACTAGTCTATGGATATTTAACAAAGTGTAAGTATTGGGCTGGTGTGAACTGTGGAAACCTCCCACGATCATTTGTGTCGTGGTCATTATACTTAATACGTTCTATTCTCCCTGTCATCATTCCAACTAGTTGCACACCCGGTGGCAGCGAAGGGGTACATACAGTGAACTTAGCACTCCGCCGAGGCAGTTTAACTCCTGGTCGAATAGGCTGAAGATATGGTGGCCGCTGCGGTGCAATGTCCTCATCCCCTTCAAGTGGGATCTCTGCTGAGCCCGGTGGATTCATCCCAAGATCCTTCGATGTTTTCCCTGATGGCTTATGTCTGTATTCGTTCCGCTTAGAACGAACTTCAGGCTTAAACTGTTTCCTGGCAGATCATGTCTGCATTGGCGGGGTTGGTGCTGGTAGAGTCTCTTCATGAACTGCAGGCTCAGGAGGGGGGGCGAAAATGTGTTGTATACCTGTCTGTTCAAATTCTCTCAATAGGTCCTGCAGTTCACGCTCAGCTGACATGGGTTCAATTGTGAAACTCAAGGAAATGCGGAATGCGATTTCCCCGTACTCGGATGTCTTCATATACAATCCATCGACCAAATCTGCCATAAATGTGCATTGAAGGTGCCAAATCTGGCAGAGATTCTGTTTCTATGGCACTAGGTTTATGCGGATATCAATAGGACAGGCAATTAAGGCAATTAAAATACTGACGCCGCCAAATCGGCAGTGTTCCAACGGTCGAATTTTGGGCTGCAGCGCAACCAGATCTACAGCTGCGTCGCAATAAGGACCGTTGACACCTTATTGACCTTCGGTACATCTTGACAAATTCTGCAACCCAGCTGTGAGCTTCAATCTCACAGGTCGGTACTTAGTTAATTCTGTGTCACCAAACATATCAGCATGCCGAAACCCGAGCACCGTATACCAGTTCGCTGCTACAGCTGCCCGGATATGGACAAGCTTATGTGCCCGTCGAGGTACATGTTTCCATACTTCGTAATGGGGCTCCAAGTGTTCTTGCAGTCCACTCTGCCCATCAAACCTACTCCACACCTCCTAGAGCCAATCCACGCATCTTAAGCAAAGATATTTCTGACAAGCTTCCCAACTAGGAATGTACTTCTTATGGTTATCCCTCCATCTTGCTGCGGTGGCACAGAATGCTGAATCCAGAGTCTCCCATGTCTGTGAAGCCGGCATCTGTTCTGAGAATGTCGCACTAAACTCTACTGGGTCTGTCGAACCATCAAAAACATGTAAGGCCTTTGTAAGCCATCTGAGAGACTTGGTAATTCGGGCACATCTGTGTCCATGGAGCTCATACAATCGATTCTGCCAATTCTCTAAACCATCATCTGAGTCCGTCATATAGGAGCTATCACACTGCCAATCCATAATACCTTCGGCACTGGGGTCAACATAATCTTCTTCCTTCACTGTAATGTTATAGATGTGGTCCAGAACATCCTGATCTTCGTCTCTGAGTGGTTATATGTATCTTTCTCCTTGTGAGGGATCCAGTGGTAGGATGACTCACAACTCTTTCCCTTCGAAAGTCATTTGTTTCTTCTTAAGGTTTATAATTGCAACATTCGCCATTTCCCATTCAATTCCTAACAAGGCTGGATAGGGATTGCTATCGTCAATGATCTCAATAACTTCGAAGTATGCTACAGTACAGATGCCATCAATATCTACTGGAACATTAGGGAATCGTCCTAGGGGCACAATCTTCTGCTGATTGGCGAATCTCAACTGTATAGGGGACCAGGCGAGGGTAGGTTGTCCCATTTGTTCCCAAGTTTGCTTGGTTAAGACATTTACCTCTGATCCTAGGTCCAGGATAACATCAGTCATATCATACTCTCCTATCTGGGAATTCAATATCATTTCCTTACCAGTTCTTCAGACACGATTAACAGTTTTCTCCTTATTAACTCTTCTCTGAGGTTCACAGAAAGCAAGAACTTTTTGCAACTCCTTTAAAGCATTCTGATTCCTTAAGAGTTTCATACAGCTCTGTAAAAAGGAGGACAGTGTACTTACTTCACCCGTCGAAGCTTCTTGCGGCTGCGACTGCTGCTGATGTGGCTGTGCAGGTGATACTGCTATGGTAGAATCCCCAAAATCTTGCTGGGTTTCCATGAATGTGTCCTTTCCTCTTTCAATCTCAAGGGCAGGGACTTTCACGGGGGCTTGACGAACCCAATCCTGTTTCTCAGCAGGCTATATATGCATCATAGCTCCACTTCTGGTAACAACATTAACGGTGGGGCCAAGTCGTTGGTCGACTGAAAGCATCTGAAGATTCTGAGTAGGGGCACTGTTTCTTTTCTGAATCTTAGCTATCAACTGCGGGCACTGCTCGATCACATGGTCTACTGCGTGGTAATACCGACATGTCGTAGTGGGGTTCCAACAGTCGCGAGCCAGATGTCCGGCTTGGTTACAGTTATAACACACCACCTGACTGCATCCTCTACCAGCCATACCACCATGACCACGGCCTCCAAAACCACCTCTTCCTGATGCACCACCGCGGTATCCATAGCCGTCATTACTGGGTCCCTCATTTTGGACCCGATAGGCATCGTAGGTGCGTTCTCTCATGAGGTCATAACTACGACACTCATCTTCATTATGTCCTACGGACTTACAGAATTTGCAGTAAGGGTTCTTCGGGACTTGCACATACCTCTGTAGCAGATAGCAATTATTAGGTCGATGCTAGCCAGTTGTCCGACAGATCTCGCAATATAGAACAGTAGGGTTGAACAGGTTTGGCGCACCAGTATGTAGGTAATTCCTTACCACAGGACACTGTTCCTTGTCGTGACCTTCTGTCCGACATTGTGTGCACCAAACCTCTTCATGACCGGTTTTTCCTTTCTTCATATCGCGAAGCTCTAGAGCCATCGCTGCCAACTGCGCTTGAATTTGAGCAATACCAGAGTTGTCTTCGACAGGAGCAGTTTCAAGCTTCACCGCTATTTCCAGAGCCTCCTGCTGGTCAGCAACCTTCTGCTGCATGAGTGGAGTTCTGATATGCGGTAGCAACGCTGCAATAAACCATTCTTTGTGTTGCGCAGGTCCAATGGGGAAACTAACTTGGTCTAGTAGAACTTTGAATCTTTGATCAAAGTCCCACACTAATTCAACACGCCTCTGCTGAATCTCTTTCAACTTTGTGATACACTGCGATTCAGATTTCAGCTTCTTAAATTCCTTTATCATTGCTGCTTTTATATCAGGCAATGCATGGTTCTGAGTGCTGGAGAACTTCATGAACCACGTCAGAGCACGGTCTCGAAAAGAAGTAACCAGCTATGCTCTTTTTGTATCTTGATCCGTAATAGACTTAGCAGTCCACACTGCTTCACATAAAAACTAGAACTGTTCTGGATCCTTTGATCCAGTTCCTTTGAAAACAGGTAGCTTAATGTCATCATGCATATGGGCCATAGTGGATCTAGGGGGGGATGGAGGGGGACTGGAAGTAGGTGGGGGGGAACTTACTGGGGTAGACTAACCTGCGACAGGAGTACTCGGGCTAGGGTGACTTTCAGACTGGGATGGGTTCTCGGGGATAATAGGTCTTCACTGCGGGGTTACGGGAGGGTTTCCAATAGAAGGGGTTTCCTCAGGTTCTGAATTGGCGGGATGTCCAGGGGAATACTCGGTAGGCTGACCCTAAGAATAGGATCCAAAATCTCGCTTGTACATTTTTCCACTTCGCAGCAAACCACTTTGCTCGTCGAAGGTGTTGTCACTTGCAAACATAGGTTAGTAATACAAAATCTAACAGTTTGATTCAATGAGCAGTATACCTTTTTTAGCTAATAGCATTTTAATTCTCAAACTAAATGAATGCAAAAACTTACCCCTGGGTCCTTTGAAAAACTGTCGCTCGGCTTCACTAAAGGATGTACTCGTGTCAATGGAAAACTCCGTCACAAAGGCTTCAAGGGTTTGCGTTGTCCAGAAATAAACAGCGCGGGATATCTCATTGTTCACCCTTTTCAGTATATTAATTCTCGCGGGGGTCCAAGCAGGAAATTGACGTTCTTGAAAGTTCGTCCTTCTCTCTGTTAACCTGGATAACCACTGGTGCAACTCTATGTGGATACTACCAAAGAAAATTTCATAAACATCACCAAAAACATACCTTTGTAAAAAGTCGTTTGCACTACGACGCAGATCTTTGTTTTCTTACTCAGCAAAGTTCAGATAAGTCTCATCAAGCCAATCACCGATTTCCTTCATAGAGGGTCTCCAGAACATATCCCTCGAGGTACGACGCAAACCCCTCTTGAGCAGATACTGAGTTCAACCAGCAACAGAACCAATTTGTTGGGCTATAGGGTAGACCCGGGTTTTATACCTTTAACTTCGCACCAACAAAAGACCCATAGGGTTGGCCCTTTCGGCAACAACCTGCGAACAGGTTGCAGTCTCACCCAAAACAGCTATGGGATGCCGCAGAACCAGGCTTTTGTGAGCAGAAGAAGGATATTACTGTACCTTTAGCTTTTACAAATTATAAATATAAATCACAGAGCTTAACATTCACTTATTCAGCTTCGCGGTTAGATAAACAAATAGTGCCTTGCACAACCCTTTCCTGGGAATTCACAGCGAAGTTATTATCTAACAGTGATCTTTACTTATCAGATATATAGATATTAATGCATGAAAGAAACACAACAGAAATAGCACACAGAACCATGACACAAGATATAACGTGGTTCACCCCCAGTGTAGGGGTTACGTCCACAAAACTGCGTTTTATTCAACTTTCTACAAAAACCCCAGTTCTGATCTGCGCACTCAGCTGCAGATCCTTCAAGTCCTCAAAGCCGCACACATAGCTGCAGGCCTCTGTGCACACAGCTGCAGATTTACTTAATAACAAAAAACCCTCTGCGCACACAGCTGCAGAGGTCATCCATGCACATAGCTGAGACTTAACATTTTCTTACAAAATAGCCTTAGCTTCGCATTGATTCCTCTTTCATCAAAAGCCTAACCTGACTTATTTACAAGAGTGCCTATTTATACAGTGCACTACTTACAAAACCATGGGCTTAAACCATGGGCACCCCGAACCCTAAACCCTGGACTTAAACCATGGGTTTATTAAAAAGAGGGCCTTAACTCAACCCCGACACCCCTAAGACTATCTTGAGTCATAACTCCGCTTACACTTGGACAAAAACCATGGAGTTACCAAAATTAGGGACCGTTAAGGTACGCGCCCCAACACAATTTTACGACATGACACATGACTTGGCAACATTGAATTGAATGAGAATAGAACCAGGTGTAATGCAAGGAACATGACAAAGAATTCTTTGAATTGACTCAAAGGACTCGAGTGACTCACAAAAGTGGATCGACTTGGAGACAAGTTGAAAACCCAAATGTTCAGGTATGCAAATACAAACAGGTGCCATGTTCAAAGGTGGATTGTATATTACTGCCTTAAAAACAAATGAAAACCATTCCCCTTTCCTTTAATTTCCCCACCTAGAAAGGTGAGTGTCTCTTTTCTTTTTTACGATTCCAAAGAGGGTAACAAACACTCGTCAAAGCTCATCAAATGATGAGTCCATTCTCATAATTTTTACGAACCTGAGAAAGGAGGGGTTCTTTCCCAAATAGGGTATTTCATCATTTTATTTTATGAGTCTGACGAAAGAAAACTCATTTGTCGTTTCATGTTTAGAGAGTCTGAAATGACTAAGAAGACTCCGAAAGGTCCTTTTTCGTAAATAAGGCTAGTCGGTCCAAAAAATAGATAACCTACCCCCGACTAGTCAACTGTTCTGCTTCTTTTACAAGCACGAATGTAACTAGTTCGCTTGGAAATCTTTTTTTTGTTTTAAGGAGATTGAAAAGAGCTTAAATATAACTCCCTAACTAGGTTCCTTTTTCATAATCCACTTTTAACGAGTCTAAAAAAGCAATAAAACTATACTCGATACCTATTCACTAATTTTTTAACGAGCATGACAAAGGTATAAAAGGAACTCGAAACATTTTTCATGTTTGAATCCAGAGCACGAAAAAGAGATAAAGTAAGCTCAAACCAGTTCTTGTGTTTTAACCAAAGCATGAAAAATGAAAAGTAAGCTCAACACAATCTTACTATTTTTAATGAGCTTGAAGATCAGTTGAAAGAATGCTCAGGGTATTTGCTTGATTTTTTAACGAGCTTGGAACAAAATAAGAACTATGCTCAAAACATAGTTTCATTTTTTATGCTATCTTGAAACCAAAAGGTAAACTATGCTCAAGGAAACCTACTTCATTTTTTAACGAGCTTGAAAATATAAAATGAACTATGCTCAAAAGGTGGTTTCATGGTTTAACGAGCTCGAAACTAAAATAAAGTATGCTCAAAATGGCTTCCATTGGTGGGTGATTTCTCAACATGATGTCTAGTGGTTGGTACTTTCCCCTAGTTATAATTGTCAAGTAACTTAATCCAACATAAAGAGGTAGGGTACATGCCCCCCAAGCTTCATTGAGTCTTAACACAATGGAAGAATCGGTTTCATTTTTTAATGTTCTTGACACGAAAAAGGAATTCTGCTCAAGGTCGATTTTATTTTTTAACAAGCTTGAAAACAAGAATAAACACTGCTCAATGTGGCCTGTTTCATTTTACACAAGCTTGAAATAGAAAAATAACTATGCTTGTGGGAACCTGTTTCATTTTTACAAAATCTTGAAACATAAATTAACTATGCTTGAGGACATCTGTTTCATTTTTTAACGAGCTTAACACAGAAAGGGAAATTTACTCACATGGGCATATGATTCATTTTTTAACGAGCTTGACACAGAAATAGAAAATAACCATGCTCGCTACACCTACTTCATTTTTTAACGAGCTTGACACAGAATTGGAACTATGCTCATAGGAAGTTCTAAGCCAACATGATGTCTAGAGGTTGGTGGGTTTCCAACATGATGTACAGAGGTTGGTGGGTTTCCCCCTTACATAAGAAGTTAGTGACTTAACCCCAGTATGATATCTAGAAGATGGATCCATGCCCCCCATTTTACCTATGATGGGAAGAAGATAACTAGAAGGGGAAAGAGCCACAAGAACATGCGAGATATTTAGGGAACTCTGATGACTAGGAGTCACATGATAATTAGGTTTAACGAAGGAAAGATGATCAAAGGTCACAATATTCCCATCATGGGGAAAATACATCACTCGAAAGAGTGTGAACACTACAACTTTCATGGCATAAACATAATCATTCCCAAGGAGTGTCACGTCCCCTACCCTCCGACCGGCGAAGAGCACGCGACCATGGCGTTAACCATCCGGGATAAGAGCCCCATGAACATGTGAAACCATAAACTAACTAAAACAGAATGCTGAAATGAAATGATTTGAACTAGAACATGCACAGATGCAATTGTTCATCATACACAGTGGAAACAACACATATTCATTCAACATGTTCATCATGACCACTAACAGAAATACGATTGCAAAAGTAAAATAGACAAGGTTACTTATCTTATAAGAACTCGTTCCGCAACCAGCTATGTCATTGCAACGTTCCACCCAACCATAGGCCAGTGTGCTCCTTAATCTCTCAGCAGCACTGCCACCCCCGAGCTGGGAATGATTCCTCAAGGAATAAGGGTCAGTGCAGGATTACACATAGCCAAGGATTTCCAATCAGCCAAACCCACACAGCAGGGTTTCGCCAAGTCATCAAGGAGCTAGTACAGGATAAATGCCAAGCTGGTGGCCTCAACACCATTCTTCTCATGCATACACAACCTCTAATCCCACTCTCAACAGTCCGAAGACCAACCATTGCATACCGCAGCAAAACAATCCCTTTACAGCTCTGTGAAGAAGGCAAAGACAACTAGGTGCCAATCCCAACCAATAGGTGGAACAGCTCAAGTCCTCAAGACAACTCAGAGTTGTTCTTGGCCCTAGCGTGGCAAAAAAAACTCAACAGCAACTCAAAACTAGGGTACATCAATAGCCACAAGCTCACAATGAATTATGGCAACAATCCACAGTCCCAAAACAGAGGAGAGGGAAAAATCCCAGCATAGACATGGGAAAACATGAACGTAGACCACAGTAGACAGCATACATGGACACAAGCGACAAGGAGACATACACATACCACCGACATCGGTATGGAACACACAGGCGCACAGCCCCGAGTGTGAATGGCTCCTGCACCCGAAAATCCTGAGTGACAACCACGATTTTTCTTGCTCCCCATGTGAGGAAAACTAGCTCAGAATTCCTGTGCGTGAGAAGGGGAGAGAATGACTCTCCATGTGTGGATGGAAAACCGATGGAGTATTCCCCAAAAAATGTGCGCGTGAGGAAGCAGTCCTCCCTGTGTGAAGGGAGAAACTTATACAAACCACAATCATCCAAAAAGAATGGAGAGCCGACCCCTGCCCGTGTGAGGGTAACAACGGAGATCTCCCGCCTGTTCATGAAGAGAACCCTCCGCGTGAGGATGGACCAGACCAAAACAATGGAGGAAATGGAGAGAGTGGAAAGAGTGGGGAGAATGGAATGTCGCTCCTCTGCCCCAGCGACGTGAAGAGGAAGAATCCCCTGGTGGAGTGGGCACGTGGGCAAGGATTGACACTCCTCCATAGCCACTACTACTCAGCAATAACTACCTCAACTACCCAATCAAAACATTAAAGAGGTTGGATTAGACAAGGGAATATGGCAAATCAAACAAGGATTTTCCCCCCATAGACCAAGGTTTGACATCCCCCACACCCTTATCCTTTGGAATCATGCCCTTTTCATTTTTAACGTTGCACTACCGTAGCTGGTTGTGGGTTTATTTTAATTGATGTGCGTATTTACATGATGCCAAACTATAATGTGTTGGATAACACGATATACCATCGGCAACTATCCCCCTTGCCGAAACATACACAACCAAATCGATGGTGGGGCTTTTGCCTTTAGCTCCTCACCATCGATTAATTACATTATATACATCATGCAAACGGGGTCAAAACCAGGGTGTTACATTCCCCTCCCCCTTGGAATAACACTGTCCTCGGTGTTCCAATACATAGGAATACATATACAATTGCAAGATCTGTCCCACGTTCAATTATTCACTATGAACGTGCAAGACCAAGCCCCTTGGCTTCCACGGACTTGTCTTGCTGGTTCTCAGCTTCCATCTTATCCCAAAGTCTAGGAACTTTGCGGCTATTTCCCTCATCATGTTCCCTCATTGGGAAGTCTCAGCGTAAATGATGTCCTCCGCATTCCCAGCATTTCACTGGCTGCTTCATCTTTACCTGCTCAATTTCCTTTGAGTCTTCATGCCTGGACCGTTTCTCAATGGTTCGCTTGGATGAATGTCCCATCGCTGATCCACCTTCCTTTCCTTTGTCGATTGCTCCCAGAAGGATTTTCACCTCCCTTTGCAAACCAATAGAGTCTTGCAAAATCTGGTGGTTCATTTCATTCTGCCTTTTCTGTATCTTGAGCATCTCCCCAAGATTTTCTTGGGTCTTGGAAATCATTTGAAGGAGACTTCCAGCTAAGTCCAGCAACTTTTAATCTGCTGCCATGATCAATGTGCACCACCGGGTTTCAATTTTCTCACCTGTGAAATGCACCATTGAAATACTGTCAGACCTAGCATAATATAAACATTAAAATCAGTCATTTAATTACCCAATAGGCATGACAGTCCAAGCCTCATCAAGGAGACTTTCATATTTTTCATGCCTTCCCAATAGGCACATGAGCTCATTCATGTCCATTCTTGGGAAGGGAATTAACTATTCCAGCATTCATAATTAACTTTAAGCAAATACACACATTCCATTTCTAGTCATACATGCATTCAACAATCTTTTGTTTTCACAATGCATATATATATATATATAATTAAAAAGGGCAAGAGAGAGCAGCAAGAGTTTTTTTTTTCCCTCTTTGTTTTGTTCCATCCTGGAACCCACACCACCGCTGTGGCTTTTCATGCTCTCAGCCTCTTTCACTTCACCATGAATGCTGGACCAATCCCTCTTGGTCATGACACTTAATGTCTCTGGTCTATTTCAAACCTCTAAACCATGGAGTCTCTCCACATGGTTTGTCTCGGCTGCTAGGACCTCCACAGTATTACTAGCACCTTTTTCATTACCGCTCATTTCGAGCTCTCCAGGACAGTCACATGTCCACATGCACCCCTAGGATGCTCTCATAGTCCTCGCTCCCAGCGATACCTATATCCAAACATTGAATAGATTCACATGTTTAGTTTATTCTCATCAGTTTTATCTCTAGAACAAAAGCTTAAAACATCATAACCAAATCATATACACATGTATATTCATAAGCAAAATGATCCAATACTTATATGTATTGTGCGTTTCCTCGTTGGTCCATAGGATCCTGCTTCGCTTTGCAAGCCTTGGGATCGCCTATGGACTTGGATGTTAGGTCAGCACGTAGGCTGCTCCACAACATCAAATAATTAATGTCCAGCCAGTACATCCACATGTTGACTGGGCTTGGAACTTTATCATGACCATTTCTAGGTCTAGGATCTACTATGGATACCCAGGCATATAACAACCCAACATACACTTATACCAACATACACTTATATCAACAATACACTTATATCAACAATAACCCTTACTCTGCAACCCCTCACAACAACCATTTACCTTTTACCTTTTACCTTTACCTTTACCTTTAGGGTGTAACACCCAACTGCATCTATTTATCCTGTCAACACAAGCAATATAAGCAACTCATCAGCATTATTGCTCTAAAACTGTAACCATATTTCATATCATTCACTATCAAGTATTGAGACACCAGGAATGCTCCCACTCCCTAGGGTGTAATCAATATTGAAAGCCCTTTTATGATCCGACATCGGGAAAGTGTGCACCCCTTTCCGATGTTAGCCATGTAGGCCCTATTCATACTCAAGCAATCGGTCATCATGGAAATAAAATCAAAACATGTTATGCATATGGAATTTAATAATTTGACATACATATTCTTAGCAAGGGTCACAGAACACTTATCCATTTGTCGATGCAGTATTCCTTCATTAAGGAGGAATGGAGGCTCCCTTCTCTGAGTTGACATTCCCTCGGTTAGCCATCCCAACTCCTTTTTACAGTTCATATCCACACATGTCTTACCGACATAGTCTATACCATCTCACTCATGTTGCTTACCAAACATGCAGTGCAGATGAGACATTTCCAAAATGTCCAATGGAGTTTCACCCGAAACCCATTTCCAAAATAAGGGAAAACCTTCCCATGTAGTTTGGATCCTGCAGGCCATCACACCTAATCCTCCTATAGTGTGTACCCATAGAACATTCATCAATTAGCCAAAAATTCATTCATTATCTGATAATACAATCCAAATTTATTGTTACATAACCAAGCAATGACATTAGCAATCAAATTCAATAGGAATTTGCAATTCTGTCTACTACAGAAATTAGTTTGCTTAGCAATGAGGTGATCCTCATTTGTGGGTCTCTTGTAAGCAGCACTACTATGCCCATTATAATTTTATGCGTACTAGCATAATATGAATACCCACTTACAATGCGTCCTCCTTACACAATCTTATGCAAGCCAACAGTGATTAGTAGTCGTCAGCAATTTCTGAAATCTGAAATTCACAATTCAAATTTAACAACCCATTATGCATACCAACTATTTTCACAACCATGAGACTCTTCTCATAAGGTTTGGCTCTTTCACATGGTAGATTCCGGCATTGGTCATGGTCTTACTCTCATTGCCATGCTCTAAATAATCTACCTGAAACCTGAGCTTCAATCAACCAAACACTTGGTAAGTCTGGATGCATATAACCTTCTCATTGCTACAACCATTACTGAAGCATTTTCAGAATTTATAAAATTCAAATACTTCCAGCTGTTAATCACATCAATATTACCAATACTCATTTACTTCATGCAATCATTATCATACTAACATTTGCAAGGCATAGTCACCTCATTCATGCAATTAAATGAAATGTTTAGATACTCCTTACTTCACAAGTGTATCATTGTTGCATCTAAGTGATGAGAGGTTCACCACATGGATGTGAGGAGTGTTTTTATTCATGGTAAAATTCATGAGGCGATATATATACAACATCCTGAAGGTTTCATTCATGATCATTCACTTTTTTTCAGGTTGAGGAAGTCACTCTATGACCTCAAGCAAGCCCCCAGGGCTTTGTATGCCAAGATGGATAGTTTCCTTCTTTCACTAGGATTTGAGCGATGAAAATATAATACTAATGTATATTTGCAACATATATGTGATTTATTGGATGTTATATTACTTTATTTTGATAAAAGTTTGATTACAGGAAGTTGCATTGATGATATAGGATCAATAAAGTCCTCTTTGCATAATGGGTTTTCTATCACTGACCTTGGATTGTTGAAACAATTTCTTAGATTGGAGATTGAGAAATATGATGAAAGGATCAAGGTAGTATAATCAAATTATTCTGAAAACCTATTATTGAAATTCAAGATGGATTAATGTAAGGCAACCAAGTTCCCATTCCTTTCAGGAATAAAACTAGGTGATTTCAGTGCATCTCTATTGGTGGACAGCTCGTTGTACAGACAACTAGATGGGAGCTTGTTGTATCTCACACACTGTCGACCTGATTTGGAATATGTTGTAGGTGTCATTGAAATATACATGTAGGAGCCTCATGAGATCCTTTAAAAGGATTCAAAAAGAATCTTGCCTTGTGTGCAAGGAACCAAACACTTCGGGGTACACTATGCTGCTAGTTCTCCACTAGAACTAGTTGGATTTATTGATTATGATTGGGATGGAGATTCCATTGATAGAAAGTCCACTTCAGGTTATGTATTCATGCTTGCACATGGTCCCATATTGTGGTCAAGAAAGAAACAACACACTATATCCCTTTCGTTAATTTCAGTATTTCAGTATCTCTTTGTTAATTTCAGTATTTTCGTTGTTTTTCTTCATAATTTGTGAAGATCTTGAGTGGTGAGGATTTTTTTAGCTCCTAGATCTTGCTATGAATCAAATTTTCACACACACAAACACACACAAATATTTTCACTGGAAAAAATGTGTATTTCTTGATGATTAATAACAAAATACATTGTATAGAGGCTATTCAAGTTAGCCATATCTAGTCACTTAATACATCCTTTAAATTTAACATACTTACATGTTTGCAAAAAATATCTGACCACTATAAAGGTTAAACTAATACATATAGGGAATTGTCTTACATATAGTAAAAAATATTGTGACTATGCTAGTATTCTAATATTCTCAGTATATCCAACATTATAACATATTCTTCATTCAAATTTTTTTTATGGAACATATCATAAGGGAAGACTTCAGTCTCCCCAGAATAATTAGAATGGAATGGGTCCTGGGTCATATTCTAATATATTTGGACCATCATGGTCCCATCTCAACCAAGTATTTTCTAATTGTTGTAGGCCAATTTTGGATAATTGGTCAGCTTTTAAATTCTTTTCTCAATAAATATGTTGGAAATTGATGGAGTGAAAGAGACCAAATATTCTTTGTAAGTCCATTATGATGGGATTCAAGTAAATTTTGTTGGATTGGCATCGCTTGTTCTTCCAATTTATGATAGTGAGCAAGTCACCAATAATATGGATGTCCCAAATACCAAGACTATGTGCTAGTAAGAGAGTATATCTAAGAGAAATCAGTTTAGCCTAGTTGTTAATCGCTTGATCCAATATTGCTGCAAATTTGTAAAACTGATGATCATTAGAAAATATGACACCCCCTTCACCACCTGTAAGTGCATGAGCTTGAGAGGAACCTTAAAAAAAACCCAACATTTGGATTTATTAATGATAGAGTCTTTGATGTTGCAATTTCTGTGGATCTCATAATCTTGTGGAAATATATCAAGAATA
>LPNX010980589.1:113220-164391 GCA_001517045.1 Pseudotsuga menziesii | reverse complement strand
GTATTCTTAAACCATCCACATCATCTAATTACCTTTATTACCAATTATGTGGACTTCATTGCTCATCAAGGCACAAATGACCACATAATCGGTCATTTGACTCATTAGGTGTTNAACATAAGATCCATAATTGGTTTGTAAGTTGCAGAAATATTTATATGGCTTAAAACAAGCCCCAATATCTTGATATGCCAAACTGGTGTTATAAGGAATTCTTAATCACTGCGGCCACTGTTTGTTACTCTGCAATGTAAATAAAAAATATAGAACAAAAAGACACAACAACATATCCTTTCCTTAAACAATCAAGTTAAATAACATGAAATACATTATACCACAACCTTAGGCCTCTTTGTCTTCTTTGCAAAAGTCCTTGCAATGGTTCAGTACCTGAAAAACAAATTAAAAGACAAACAAACAAGATGAGAGCATCATGATAAATTGATTATTCATATCATTGATCAAGGAATCTGATAATATTTAATTATAAGCAATACATCAAATATAGGAAACGGGAATGTCTTTGTATTAATTATGAAAGAGAAAGAAGTTCAACCAAAAATCCTTGATGTTAATGACTTCAATCTCTACAAGAATCATCTACAATCCTCTATATATATGAAGATCTCTACAAACATAATCCAACTCTACATTGCCTTTGATTCAGACTTCAAACTAACATTGTAAGGGTGCTTTTTCTTGCCTCCTTCACTCTCATCATGAAGGCCTCATTGATAGGCCTAGAACTCATGAGATGACTTGGAAAATGGATAATATATGATCCCTACAGGTGAGGGAAGCGAATGCCACCTCTCCCAAGCATGTAGGAACTAAATTTATGGAGGTTTCTACATGGAAGCTTCCAGAAATTTCTTTTTGCCATTTTTTGACCATCGACGCTCCTGGTAGAAATGAGAAAGGCGTCGACCTGGGGTTTTTGTCAAAGAAAGAGGGAAACGACACTTATGGGTCCACTGTGAGGGGCACCGTCAGCTCTCTGTGTAAGAAGAATAAAGGTGCCGATCCTTTAAGGTATGAAAAAAAATGACCAAGGTGACTCAAGTCAAGATTTCTGGGAGGTTGAAAGGCATTGTGAAATTCCCATGAAGGCTGATAGGCAATTTGGGATTTCTAGGTGCAACAGAATGCCCCACAAAGTATGAAGCTAGAAGGAAGCGATAGGTGAAATAGTGTGCAAGTTCTATGTCCGATACATAAGCAAAGAGAGATAGACTCATAACTAACATAGGACCAGTAACTGACTCAATCCAAACCAATCATAGCTGCGGACCAATACACTGCAAATCTATGATGATGACTATGTCATTGCTACCAAAAATACACCATAGATCCATGGACAAATGATGTAAATAATGGAACATGGATACAAGATATACAAGGTATATCCATGTCATAAAATCTTAAACACTGAACACAGCCACTAAAACATACAATGTGGATTTGCGTCAAGACTTTCACTGATCTCCAAATGCAACCTGAGTATAGGTAGATATAGTGATGAGGCCTATCAACCCAGGGTCTTCATTCCAATCCCTAACTGATATGATTCTAATGATGTGAATAAATTTCTCGACGTTGAACATAGTAGAAGCCACTTGATTACCAGTCATTAATGAAAACTGTTAACAAGTGCAAGGGAGATCACCATTAATGTCAATGATTCTAAAGGTATCTAAGTACATTCTCCCAAGTGTGAATAGATGTTTTGAGGTCAAACACTTGAAAAAATATTTCAATCAGAGGTCATTGATGAAAACCTACTGTTGAAAACGAGAAAACTTGCCATTGGGGCATGCATGCTTCAAGGTACTCTTTAGGTTTGTAGGTCTAATTCCTAGATAATGATTTGAAGTCGACATGAATAGAATTGTCACAGGAGGGCCATGATGATTCCCACATCAGTGACATGAAACTAGGAACAAAATTTGATTTGGAGTGATGAAACTGACTCAGACATGACTGATCTTAAGGATAAGTAAAGTCACTAACGAGTTATTTTTTTGGGAGAGACATCTTTTGAACAATTTGTTGGGCTATAGGGCAGACCCGGGTTTTATACCTTTAACTTCACACCAACAAAAGATCCACAGTGTTGCCCCTTTCAGCAACAACCTGCGAACAGGTTGCAGTCTCACCCGAAATAGTTATGGGATGCCGCAGAACTAGGTTTCTGCGAGCATAAGAAGGATATTACTGTACCTTTAGCGTTTACAGATTATAAATATAAATCACAGAGCTTAACATTCACTTATTCAGCTTCGCGGTTAGATAAACAAACAGTGCCTTACACAACCCTTTCCTGGGAATTCACAGCGAAGTTATTATCTAACAGTGATCTTTACTTATGAGATATATAGATATTAATGCATGAAAGAAACACAACAGAAATAACACACAGAACCACGACACAAGATATAACGTGGTTAACCCCCAGTGTAGGGGTTACGTCCATAGAACTATATTTTATTCAACTTTCTACAAAAACCACAGTTCTGATCTGCGCACTCAGCTGCAGATCCTTGAAGTCCTCAAAGCCACGCACACAGCTGCAGGCCTCTGCGTACACAACTGCAGATTTACTTAATCACCAAAAACCCTCTGCGCACACAGCTGCAAAGGTCATCCACGCACACAACTGGGACTTAACCTTTTCTTACAAAATATCCTTAGCTTCACATTGATTCCTCTTTCATCAAAATACTAACCTGACTTATTTACAAGAGTGCCTATTTATACAGCGCACTACTTACAAAACCATGAGCTTACACCATGGGCACCCCAAACCCTAAACCCTGGAATTAAACCATGGGTTTATTAAAAAGAGGACCTTAACTCAACCCCGACACGCCTAAGACTATCTTGAGTCATAACTCCGCTTACACTTGGACAAAAACCGCAGAGTTACCAAAATTAGGGACCGTTAAGGTGCGTGCCCCAACAGGCCCCTAAGACTCACTAGTGTCCCATCCCGGGACACGCTGATGTTCTTATGATCCAAGAACTTTGTCGAAGAGGAGAGCGTACTGCTTATTGAGGCTGCACATAATACTGTCAGCTGCTTGCTCCTTTTCGACCAATTCCTGCAATACTGTGGCTGATGCTTCTCTATACTTCTCCTGCGTGAATGCATCATATTCCTTCAGAACTTTGAGTTGGGTGTCCACAGTAGTACTCAAATCGAAAGCTTCACTAATAAGCGGCTGCAAATAATTTTCCACTTCTATTGCTCTTGCCCTACACGACTCAATTTCTTGCTGGAGTTCGTTGCTTTGCTTGACCTTGAGCATTTTCTCCATAGGCGGCAGAGTCTTAATTGCCACTTTTACTTCATCCAAATTTGTCTGTCACTGCCTGATGGTTTCTTGCAACTGTCCGACTTCTGGATGTTCCTGCAGTGTAGTCCAGGCCTCAATGCTATCTTCTAGTAGCTTTGCTGCGCTACCCACAATATCCAAAATTTTCACTGCTGATGCCTGAATATCTGCGCGGCGCTGTTCTTTGACCTCAGGGGGAGTTTCTGGAGGGATGCACACTTGAAGCTCCGCGATCTAAGTCTCATGTGTTGCTTTGAGTGTCTCAATCTCCCTGCGAGACTACTGTGCGTAGTCTTTCAGCCTGACTACTCTTTGTTCTGGCTCTTCCACTAGCTGTACGTCGAAGTCGGGAAGACTTCGACATGCTTCATCCAAAACTCGGACTAGTGTAATCCGCTTACGTTCTGCATCCCTCTTTCTCTATTCCGCGGACTCCAACTACGCTGAGAGGCTATCATTTTGCTTCCTGGTATCTTGCAACTGTTCTTGCGAATAGCGGTCTCGGGACTGGATTTCCTTCGCAATAGCTGGCTGGCAGAGATGTAATTCCGTCATGGAAATCTTGGTATAATCGATTCCTACTACCATGCTCATCTCTGCGCGGGATGCTGCGTCAGTTATGATGAGGGCAGCACTTGACACTTGGCCCTTGTTTTCTCTAGCAGGCCATTTCCTTAGGTCGGGCTGCGCGCTTACCGGGGCACTACTTGTTGAAGTGCCAGTCAGCGATTTCACCGCTAAGTCCTTCAACTCCGAAACATGCTTTGCTACACTAGTGACGACCTGTAGGTGCATATCTGCAAATTCTGACCATTTCTAGGTGAGAGTTTCTGTGGATTTTGACAGAGCCTGAGCAAACTCCTCACTTGTCAGGGAGGCCTCTTCGACAATATTCTTGTCCTTCGACGCTTTTGTTTTCTTTCGGGACTGCGGTTTGTCTACTTCCTCTGCTTCCAGTGTCTTGCGCTTATGCTGCCTATTAGGGTCTGAAGTAGTTTTAACCGACTCATCTACTTCTTCTTCGTCGTCTCCATTTCCACCATCTCCTCCATGGTCTCTTTCAGTCTGCTATGACTCAGTTTGTTCGCCACTGTCTTCGGGTGGGTCTTGCTGCTGCATGTGACTGGGGCCTGCACCCATATCGGTGACAGGAGGAATAGGAATCTTAGGTTTTGTTCCTGCGTCTTTTAACCATTCTGTCGGCCACTGTTGTACTACCACGAGGATGTCAACTTTAGTCACTACATATGGCAACTTAAACCATTGATGCTTCTTATCTGCGCAAGCCTGGATAAAAATATGGTGCATATCGGCCCTGAAATTGAGCGCACCATCATACTGAGAGAACAACTCATTACTGAGCCGTGGGGTTTTTATAATCTCATACAAGATACTCATCATATAAAAGGAAAATACATAGTTTGTCATCTGTTGGTGGGTTTTATCCTGTAAAACCCACAGCGATGCGTACCTGGCTGCACCAGGCATATGTGCTGGTACAACAGCAAATTGTGTTTCAGTAGGTTCTTGCTAGGCTACTAGCTCAATGAGGACAATCAACCATGAGTAGTGGAAGGGCCGACCCTTCTCCTGTGCGTCGCGAGCGTCTTCAAGGAATTCCTTCACAAGATACGCTACCCAGTTGTAGCTGTAGCCTTCGGCGTAGTTGATAGCAATTTTGATGACCGGGGTAGGCACTTCAATGGGTCTGCATTTCCGTATAATTTTGCATGCTAAGAGCTCAGATGCGAAGTGAATGTTCTGCTCTTGAATCGCAGAAGTGTGATACCCACGTTTCCCCTTCGTCAAGCCAAAGCGTTCCTTCATGCTTTGTGTGAGCTTCGTATCTTCGTGCTTTGAGGGAAATTCTATCCCCGAATCAGCCCTGCCATTGGTAAGCTGATGATCCTATGAATGAGCTCACCATTAATAACAATTTTCTTATCGCCAATGCATAGGTGGCCGTCATGGACTAACGCCAGCAGCTGCTTGACCACAATGGTGACTTGTGTGCTGCGGCCAAAATGGGGAACATCAAGCATCTTGAGCAGACCAACTCGATCCGTGCCAGCAGCCCATTGTTTTACTTCCAGCACTGTCACACTAGTCTCTGGATATTTAAAAAAGTGTAAGTATTGGGCTGGTGTGAACTGTGGAAACCTCCCACGATCATTTGTGTCGTGGTCATATACTTAAGTCGTTCTATTCTCCCTGTCATCATTCCGACTAGTTGCACACCCGGTGGCAGCGAAGGGGTACATACAGTGAACTTAGCACTCCGCCGAGGCAGTTTAACTCCTGGTCGAATAGGCTGAAGATATGGTGGCCGCTGCGGGGCAATGTCCTCATCCCCTTTAAGTGGGATCTCTGCTGAGCCCGGTGGATTCATCCCAAGATCCTCCGATGTTTTCCCTAATGGCTTATGTCTGTCTTCGTTCCGCTTAGAACGAACTTCAGGCTTAAACTGTTTCCTGGCAGATCATTTCTGCATTGGCGGGGTTGGTGCTGGTAGAGTCTCTTCACGAACTGCAGGCTCAGGAGGGGGGGCGAAAATGTGTTGTATACCTGTCTGTTCAAATTCTCTCAATAGGTCCTAGAGTTCACGCTCAGCTGACATGGGTTCAATTGTGAAACTCAAGGAAATGCGGAATGCGATTTCCCCGTACTCGGATGTCTTCATATACAATCCATCGACCAAATCTGCCATAAATGTGCATTGAAGGTGCCAAATCTGGCAGAGATTCTGTTTCTATGGCACTAGGTTTATGCGGATATCAATAGGACAGGCAATTAAGGCAATTAAAATACCGACGCCGCCAAATCGGCAGTGTTCCAATGGTCGAATTTTGGGCTGCAGCGCAACCAGATCTACAGCTGCGTCGCAATAAGGACTGTTGACACCATATTGACCTTCGGTACATCTTGACAAATTCTGCAACCCAGCTGTGAGCTTCAATCTCACAGGTCGGTACTTAGTTAATTCTGTGTCACCAAACATATCAGCATGCCGAAACCCGAGCACCGTATACCAGTTCGCTGCTATAGCTGCTCGGATATGGACAAGCTTATGTGCCCGTCGAGGTACATGTTTCCATACTTCGTAACAGGGCTCCAAGTGTTCCTGCAGTCCACTCTGCCCATCAAACCTACTCCGCACCTCCTAGATCCTATCCACGCATCTTAAGCAAAGATATTTCTGACAAGCTTCCCAAATAGGAATGTACTTCTTATGGTTATCCCTCCATCTTGCTGCGGTGGCACGGAATGCTGAATCCAGAGTCTCCCGTGTCTGTGAAGCCGGCATCTGTTCTGAGAATGTCGCACTAAACTCTGCTGGGTCTGTCGAACCATCAAAAACAGGTAAGGCCTTTGTAAGCCATCTGAGAGACTTGGTAATTCGGGCACATCTGTGTCCATGGAGCTCATACAATCGGTTATGCCAATTCTCTAAACCATCATCTGAGTCCATCATATAGGAGCTATCACACTGCCAATCCATAATACCTTCGGCACTGGGGTCAACATAATCTTCTTCCTTCACTGTAATGTTATAGATGTGGTCCAGAACATCCTGATCTTCGTCTCTGAGTGGTTCTGTGTATCTTTCTCCTTGTGAGGGATCCAGTGGTAGGATGACTCACAACTCTTTCCCTTCGAAAGTCATTTGTTTCTTCTTAAGGTTTATAATTGCAACATTCACCATTTCCCATTCAATTCCTAACAAGGCTGGATAGGGATTTCTATCGTCAATGATCTCAATAACTTCGAAGTCTGCTACAGTACAGATGCCATCAATATCTACGGGAACATTAGGGAATCGTCCTAGGGGCACAATCTTCTGCTGATTGGCGAATCTCAACTGTATGGGGGACCAGGCGAGGGTAGGTTGTCCCATTTGTTCCCAAGTTTGCTTGGTTAAGACATTTACCTCTGATCCTAGGTCCAGGATAACATCAGTCATATCATACTCTCCTATCTGGGAATTCAATATCATTTCCCTACCAGTTCTTCAGACACGATTAACAGTTTTCTCCTTATTAACTCTTCTCTGAGGTTCAAAGAAAGCAAGAACTTTTTGCAACTCCTTTAAAGCATTCTGATTCCTTAAGAGTTTCATACAGCTCTGTAAAAAGGAGGACAGTGTACTTACTTCACCCGTCGAAGCTTCTTGCGGCTGCGACTGCTGCTGATGTGGCTGCGCAGGTGCTACTGCTATGGTAGAATCCCCAAAATCTTGCTGAGTTTCCATGAATGTCTCCTTTCCTCTTTCAATCTCAAGGGCAGGGACTTTCACGGGGGCCTGACGAACCCAAGCCTGTTTCTCAGCAGGCTATATATGCGTCGTAGCTCCACTTCTGGTAACAACATTAACGGTGGGGCCAAGCCGTTGGTCGACTGAAAGCATCTGAAGATTCTGAGTAGGGGAACTGTTTCTTTCCTGAATCTTAGCTATCAACTGCGGGCACTGCTCGATCACATGGTCTACTGCGCGGTAATACCGACATGTCGTAGTGGGGTTCCGACAGTCGCGAGCCAGATGTCCGTCTTGGTTACAATTATAACACACCACCTGACTGCATCCTCTACCAGCCATACCACCATGACCACGGCCTCCAAAACCACCTCTTCCTGATGCACCACCGCGGTATCCATAGCCGTCATTACTGGGTCCCTCATTTTGGACCCGATAGGCATCGTAGGTGCGTTCTCTCATGAGGTCATAACTGCGACACTCATCTTCATTATGTCCTACGGACTTACAAAATTTGCAGTAAGGGTTCTTCGGGACTTGCACATACCTCTGTAGCAGATAGCAATTCTTAGGTCGATGCTAGCCAGTTGTCCGACAGATCTCGCAATATAGAACAGTAGGGTTGAATGGGTTTGGCGCACCAGTATGCAGGTAATTCCTTACCACAGGACACTGTTCCTTGTCGTGACCTTCTGTCCGAAATTGTGTGCACCAAACCTCTTCATGACCGATTTTTCCTTTCTTCATATCGCGAAGCTCCAGAGCCATCGCTGCCAACTGTGCTTGAATTTGAGCAATACCAGAGTTGTCTTCGACAGGAGTAGTTTCAAGCTTCACCGCTATTTCCAAAGCCTCCTGCTGGTCAGCAACCTTCTGCTGCATGAGTGGAGTTCTGATATGCGGTAGCAACGCTGCAATAAACCATTCTTTGTGTTGCGCAGGTCCAATGGGGAAACTAACTTGGTCTAGCAGAACTTTGAATCTTTGATCAAAGTCCCACACTGATTCTCCACGCCTCTGCTGAATCTCTTTCAACTTTGTGATACACTGCGATTCAGATTTCAGCTTCTTAAATTCCTTTATCATTGCTGCTTTTATATCAGGCAATGCATGGTTCTGAGTGCTGGAGAACTTCATGAACCACGTCAGAGCACGGTCTCGAAAAGAAGTAACCAGCTACGCTCTTTTTGTATCTTGATCCGTAATAGACTTAGCAGTCCACACTGCTTCACATAAAAACTAGAACTGTTCTGGATCCTCTGATCCAATTCCTTTGAAAACAGGTAGCTTAATGTCATCATGCATATGGGCCATAATGGATCTAGGGGGGGATGGATGGGGACTGGAAGTAGGTGGGGGGGAAATTACTGGGGTAGACTAACCTGCGACAGCAGTACTCGGGCTAGGGTGACTTTACGACTGGGATGGGTTCTCAGGGATAATAGGTCTTCACTGCGGGGTTACGGGAGGGTTTCCAACAGAAGGGGTTTCCTCAGGTTCTGAATTAGCGAGATGTCCAGGGGAATACTCGGTAGGCTGACCCTAAGAATAGGATCCAAAATCTCGCTTGTACCTTTTTCCACTTCGCAGCAAACCACTTTGCTCGTCGAAGGTGTTGTCACTTGCAAACATAGGTTAGTAATACAAAATCTAACAGTTTGATTCAATGAGCAGTATACCTTTTTTAGCTAATAGCATTTTAATTCTCAAACTAAATGAATGCAAAAACTTACCCCTGGGTCCTTTGAAAAACTGTCGCTCGGCTTCACTAAAGGATGTACTCGTGTCAATGGAAAACTACGTCACAAAGGCTTCAAGGGTTTGCGTTGTCCATAAATAAACAGCGCGGGATATCTCGTTGTTCACCCTTTTCAGTATATTAATTCTCGCGGGGGTCCAAGCAGGAAATTGACGTTCTTGAAAGTTCGTCCTTCTCTCTGTTAACCTGGATAACCACTGGTGCAACTCTATGTGGATACTACCAAAGAAAATTTCATAAACATCACAAAAAACATACCTTTGTAAAAAGTCGTTTGCACTACGACGCAGATCTTTGTTTTCTTACTCAGCGAAGTTCAGATAAGTCTCGTCAAGCCAATCACCGATTTCCTTCACAGAGGGTCTCCAGAACATATCCCTCGAGGTACGACGCAAACCCCTCTTGAGCAGATACTGAGTTCAACCAGCAACAGAACCAATTTGTTGGGCTATAGGGCAGACCCGGGTTTTATACCTTTAACTTCGCACCAACAAAAGACCCACAGTGTTGGCCCTTTCGGCAACAACCTGCGAACAGGTTGCAGTCTCACCCAAAACAACTATGGGATGCCGCAGAACCAGGTTTTTGTGAGCAGAAGAAGGATATTACTGTACCTTTAGCTTTTACAAATTATAAATATAAATCACAGAGCTTAACATTCACTTATTCAGCTTCGCGGTTAGATAAACAAACAGTGCCTTGCACAACCCTTTCCTGGGAATTCACAGCGAAGTTATTATCTAACAGTGATCTTTACTTATCAGATATATAGATATTAATGCATGAAAGAAACACAACAGAAATAGCACACAGAACCATGACACAAGATATAACATGGTTCACCCCCAGTGTAGGGGTTACGTCCACAGAACTGCGTTTTATTCAACTTTCTACAAAAACCCCAGTTCTGATCTGCGCACTCAGCTGTAGATCCTTCAAGTCCTCAAAGCTGCACACATAGCTGCAGGCCTCTGTGCACACAGCTGCAGATTTACTTAATAACCAAAAACCCTCTGCGCACACAGCTGCAGAGGTCGTCCATGCACATAGCTGAGACTTAACATTTTGGCTTCGCATTGATTCCTCTTTCATCAAAAGCCTAACCTGACTTATTTACAAGAGTGCCTATTTATACAGCGCACTACTTACAAAACCATGGGCTTAAACCATGGGCACCCCGAACCCTAAACCCTGGACTTAAACCATGGGTTTATTAAAAAGAGGACCTTAACTCAACCCCGACACCCCTAAGACTATCTTGAGTCATAACTTTGCTTACACTTGGACAAAAACCACGGAGTTACCAAAATTAGGGACCGTTAAGGTACGTGCCCCAACACAATTTTACGACATGACACATGACTTGGCAACATTGAATTGAATGAGAATAGAACTAGGTGTAATGCAAGGAACATGACAAAGAATTCTTTGAATTGACTCAAAGGACTCGAGTGACTCACAAAAGTGGATCGACTTGGAGACAAGTTGAAAGCCCAAATGTTCAGGTATGCAAATACAAACAGGTGCCATGTTCAAAGGTGGATTGTATATTACTGCCATAAAAAAAATGAAAACCATTCCCCTTTCCTTTAATTTCCCCACCTAGAAAGGTGAGTGTCTCTTTTCTTTTTTACGATTCCAAAGAGGGTAAAAAACACTCGTCAAATCTCATCAAATGATGAGTCCATTCTCATAATTTTTACGAACCTGAGAAAGGAGGGGTTCTTTCCCAAATAGGGTCTTTCATCATTTTATTTTATGATTCTGACGAAAGAAAACTCATTTGTCGTTTCATGTTTAGAGAGTCTGAAATGACTAAGAAGACTCCGAAAGGTCTTTTTTCGTAAATAAGGCTAGTCGGTCCAAAAAATAGATAACCTACCCCCGACTAGTCGACTGTTCTGCTTGATTTACAAGCGTGAATGTAACTAGTTCGCTTGGAAATCTTTTTTTGTTTTAAGGAGATTGAAAAGAGCTTAAATATAACTCCCTAACTAGGTTCCTTTTTCATAATCCACTTTTAACGAGTCTAAAAAAGCAATAAAACTATACTCGATACCTATTCACTAATTTTTTAACGAGCATGACAAAGGTATAAAAGGAACTCGAAACATTTTTCATGTTTGAATCCAGAGCACGAAAAAGAGATAAAGTAAGCTCAAACCAGTTCTTGTGTTTTAACCAGAGCATGAAAAATGAAAAGTAAGCTCAACACAATCTTACTATTTTTAATGAGCTTGAAGATCAGTTGAAAGAATGCTCAGGGTATTTGCTTGATTTTTTAACGAGCTTGGAACAAAATAAGAACTATGCTCAAAACATAGTTTCATTTTTTATGCAATCTTGAAACCAAAAGGTAAACTATGCTCAAGGAAACCTACTTCATTTTTTAACGAGCTTGAAAATATAAAATGAACTATGCTCAAAAGGTGGTTTCATGGTTTAACGAGCTCGAAACTAAAATAAAGTATGCTCAAAATGGCTTCCATTGGTGGGTGATTTCTCAACATGATGTCTAGTGGTTGGTACTTTCCCCTAGTTATAATTGTCAAGTAACTTAATCCAACATAAAGAGGTAGGGTACATGCCCCCCAAGCTTCATTGAGTCTTAACACAATGGAAGAATCGGTTTCATTTTTTAATGTTCTTGACACGAAAAAGGAATTCTGCTCAAGGTCGATTTTATTTTTTAACAATCTTGAAAACAAGAATAAACACTGTTCAATGTGTCCTGTTTCATTTTACACAAGCTTGAAACAGAAAAATAACTATGCTTGTGGGAACCTATTTCATTTTTACAAAATCTTGAAACATAAACTAACTATGCTTGAGGACATCTGTTTTATTTTTTAACGAGCTTAACACAGAAAGGGAAATTTACTCACATGGGGATATGATTCATTTTTCAACGAGCTTGACACAGAAATAGAAAAGAACCATGCTCACTACACCTACTTCATTTTTTAACGAGCTTGACACCGAATTGGAACTATGCTCATAGGAAGTTCTAAGCCAACATGATGTCCAGAGGTTGGTGGGTTTCCATTTGTCGATGCAGTTTTCCTTCATTAAGGAGGAATGGGGGCTCCCTTCTTTGAGTTGACAGTCCCTCGGTTAGCCATCCCAACTCCTTTTTACAGTTCATATCCACACATTTCTTACCGACATAGTCTATACCATCTCACTCATGTTTCTTACCAAACATGCAGTGCAGATGCGACATTTCCAAAATGTCCAATGGAGTTTCACCCGAAACCCATTTCCAAAATAAGGGAAAACCTTCCCATGTAGTTTGGCTCCTACAAGCCATCACACCTGATCCTCCTACAGTGTGTACCCCTATCACATTCATCAATTAGCCAAACAGTCAATCATTATCTGATAATACAATCCAAATTTATTGTTACATAACCAAGCAATGACATTAGCAATCAAATTCAATAGGAATTTGCAATTCTGTCTACTACAGAAATTAGTTTTCTTAGCAATGAGGTGATCGTCATTTGTGGGTCTCTTGTAAGCAGCACTACTATGCCCATTCTAATTTTATGCTTACTAGCATAATATGAATACCCACTTACAATGCGTCCTCCTGACACAATCTTATGCAAGCCAACAGTGATTAGTAGTCATCAACAATTTCTTAAATCTGAAATTCACAATTCAAATTTAACAAGCCATTATGCATACCAACTATTTTCACAACCATGAGACTCTTCTCATAAGGTTTGGCTCTCTCACATGGTAGATTATGACATTGGTCATGGTCTTACTCTCATTGCCATGCTCTAAATAATCTACCTGAAACCTGAGCATATAACCTTCTCATTGCTACAACCATTACTGAAGCATTTTCAGAATTTATAAAATTCAAATACTTCCAGCTATTAATCACATCAATATTACCAAAACTCATTTACTTCATGCAATCATTATCATACTAACATTTGTAAGGCATAGTCACATCATTCATGCAATTAAATGAAATGTTTATATACTCCTTACTTCACAAGCGTATCATTTGTAACACCTTGCTCTTGCACAGAGCATTTCTGGCAGCCGATTGATCATGACTATCCTCTTTAGGCACTTACTATCCTGCATTCATAACAACCTTTGAAATGGTTCCTGAATTGTCATCAATTCATCATTTTAGCCATTAGTTATTCATAACATCACATGCACTCATCTTAATGCGTTCATGCAATGCTTCACAACAATGCACCTATACTTATGCAATCGGTCACTCACACCCTTCATATGCATACATTCAATGCATAACTGCAATATTTATAAAATCTTTTTAATGCATATCCACTCAATGCTACCTTGCATTGATTCAGGAATACTATGCATTCAAACATACCATGCATGGCCTAACCATGACTACTTCATATAGGATGCGTTGCTGTAATCAAGATCCTCAGTACTTACTTTCCTTGGGCTACTAAGCTCAATCAATATATACAGGCATGACACCTTTCTCTATGGATGCACTATAAAATTCAAATATCCACATGGTATGAGGTCTCTTACCTTTACCACTCCTTGGAGTTTGTCATAATCAAACTCTTACCTTCATGGGTCCTACTTACACCCTTGGCATTACTAGTTTGGTTGGTATCTCGCAGAGGATTGCAGACTTTGCTCACCAACTTTTGATTATGGACTGGTTGCCTTATCCCTTTCTTCATAGGGTTTCTGGTCACATTCATCGGCATTAGCAACATACTCAACCATGTCCAGGTTGTCGTTGGTTTTTCCACTAATGCCAACACCAATGCAATAGTTATCATTAGTGGCTCATTATAAATATATAATTTTCAATATTCTTACCAACATGTAATATCCTATGCATGCAATACATATCCTCATACATTTCAAGTATAAAACTTAGGAATGTAGTTATAATCAGCAAGATAGGTTTTAAGGAAACTTCCCTTTTCAATTCCCACATCCTCACATGGAACTCCTCTTCCACACAACAGCTGGTTAGCCTTCATAGTCCTTGCTACCTTTGGGCATGCAACTTTCCAGATTTGTCCATTTGATAGCAGCGGCCATCATTAGCACTTTGTTGCTCCATGCTCAGATTCTGGTGACTTTCCCTTGTTCCCTACTGGATAAGCTTTCCAATGCCTATCCACATGCTTCATTCTGCCCTCAGGTGTGAAAACCACACCACTTCTAAAAATGAATATTTTCACCAAATCTCGGCATTTTACACATAACTGCATTTTGGACTGGGTGCCAACTTCAGACATCTGTAAAATGCACTGAAAAACTGTTGAAAAATGGTTGAAATATGCTGGAAAATCCCACTTGAAAGTCTCAAAATTTCCTCTGCAGAATCGGCTCTCATTTCGACTATCAGCCCGATGTTTCGGCAATCGAAACAGTTAGCTTCTTCGCTGTTCATCGACGATCCGAACCACTATCCTTTCCGCTGCATCGACGACCGAAACCACTATCCATCTGATGGATAGTTCCTTAGGCATCCGCAATGTCGGGCAGTAAAATGTCTATGGATTCCGTGGCTAAACACCTCATCAGTGGTTGAAACAACTAAAATTTTCCGACGTTTCGGGCTGATCTTCCTCTGCCTTCCGACGTATCGGCAGACTGATCCTCTATTTTTCTCCGACGTGTCGGCGGTCCAATCTTCTAAAGTTTTTTGACGTTTTCTGTACTTAGAAAATTTTTGGACATCTTTCTCCTTCCTTCTGCCGCCGCATCGACAACCTCATCTTCTATTTTCCTCCGATACTTGTCATCGCATCGGCTACTCAAACAGCTAAATTTTGCCGACGGTTTCCATACTTAGATGAATTTTCAACTTTTCAAAATTTTTCCCTTTCTACTTTCTTCCGCTGATAGCATCGAAAGTCCTTTAGGCTAACTCAGCCGACGTATCGGCTGCTCAAATAGCTAACGCCTTTCGATGATCTCAACACTTAGAAAATTTTTGAATTTTCACACACGTTGGCTCAATCATGTACTTTTTGCTGCCGCTTGATCTTCTTTTCGTCGGTGAAATAGTTCCATCAGCAGCCACAACGGCGGAACACGATCTTCGATCTTCTTTCGATCAGTGAACTGATTTTGACCGGCATCGACAGTATTTTCTCATCGGAAGTCTAGTGCTCTAGACTTCCACAACTGCAGGCATATGAACCACTATCTTCTTCTAATAGCCGACAATTTCTATACTTAGATTTTTTTTTCAAACTTTCAAACTTTCTTCATGGCGTCGGCGGTCGGAGGCCTTACCCGTCGGACGCGTAGTCATTTAGCCATCCGCAATGGCGGGCGCTCGATCATCTATTTTCCACCAACAGATGTCAAATCACTTAGAAAATTTTCCACGATTTTGTTTCCAACCGTGCCCCGTCGGGCATGCTTCCACCTAGCTCTTCCGCTACATCAGAAGTCTTTCCCACTAACTCTTTTGATGATCTGACAGTTCAAACACATACGAATTTTTTTTTTTGTCATCAACTTTTGATCTCTACTGGGTAGAAAGAAATTATGCTTCTGTCACTGCATATTTGTGGTCCCTTTAGGCCCATGCTGCAACATGAGCTCTGAAACCACGCTGTCATGTCCCCTACCCTCCGACCGACGAAGAGGACGCGACCATGGCGTTAACCATCTGGGCTAAGAGCCCCATGAACATGTGAAACCATAAACTAACTAAAACTGAATGTTGAAATGAAATGATTTGAACTAGAACATGCACAGATGCAATTTTTCATCATACACAGTGGAAACAACACACATTCATACAAGCATTCATTCAACATGTTCATCATGATCATTAACAGAAATACGATTGCAGAAGTAAAATAGACAAGGTTACTTATCTTATAAGACCTCGTTCCACAACCAGCTACGTCGCTGCAATGTTCCACCCAACCATAGGCTAGTGTGCTCCTTCATCTCTCAGCAGCGCTGCCACCCCCTATCTGGGCATGATTCTTCAAGGAATAAGGGTCAATGCAGGCTTGCACATAGCCAAGGTCTTCCAATTAGCCAAACCCACACAGGAGGGTTTTGCCAAGTCATCAAGGATCTAGGACAGGATAAATTCCAAGCTGGTGGCCTCAACACCAATCTTCTCATGCATACACAGCTTATAATCCCACTCTCAATAGTATGAAGACCAACCACTGCATACCGTAGCAAAACAATCCCTTCACAGCTCTGTGAAGAAGGCAAAGACAACTAGGTGCCAATCCCAACCAACAGGTGGAACAGCTCAAGTCCTCAAGACAACTCAGAGTTGTTCTTGGCCCTAGCGTGGCCAAAACAACTCAATAGAAACCCAAAACTAGGGTACATCAATAGCCACAACCTCACAATGAATGATGGCAACAATCTACAGTCCCAGAACAGAGGAGAGGGAAAACTCCCACCATAGACATGGGAAAACACGAACGCAAACCACAGTAGACAGCATATACGGCCACAAGCGACAAGGAGACATACACATACCACCGACATCGGTATGGAACACACAGGCACATAGCCCCAAGCATGAATGGCTCCTACACCCAAAAATCCTGAGTGACAACCACGATTTCTCTTGCTCCCCGCGTGAGGAAAACCAGTATAGAATTCCTGTGCGTGAGAAGGGGAGAGAATGACTCTCCATGTGTGGATGGACAACCGATGGAGTATTCCCCAAAAAGGGTGTGCGTGAGGAAGCAGTCCTCCCTGCGTGAAGGGAGAAACATATACAGACCACAATCATCCAAAAAAGAATGGAGAGCCGACCCCTACCCGCGTGAGGGTAACAACAAAGATCTCTTGCCTGTTCGTGAAGAGAACCCTACACGTGAGGATGGACCAGACCAAAACAATGGAGGAAATGGAGATAGTGGAAAGAGTGGGGAGAATGGAATGTTGCTCCTCTGCCCCAATGACGTGAAGAGGAATAATCCCCTGGTGGAGTGGGCATGTGGGCAAGGACTGATAGTCCTCCACAGCGACCACTACTCAGCAATAAATACCTCAACTACCCAATCAAAACATTAAATAGGTTGGATTAGACAAGGGAAGATGGAAAATCAAACAAGGCTTTTCCCCCCATAGACCAAGGTTTGACATCCCCCACACCCTTATCCTTTGGAATCATGCCGTTTTCATTTTTAACGTTGCACTGTTGTAGCTGGTTGTGGGTTTATTTTAATTGATGTGCGTATTTACATGATTCCAAACTATAATGTGTCGGATAGCACGATATACCATCGACAACTATCCCCCTTGCCGAAACATACACAACCAAATCGATGGTGGGGCTTTTGCCTTTAGATCCTCACCATCGATTAATTACATTATATACATCATGCAAACAGGGTCAAAACCGGGGTGTTACAAGGAGCAGATTAAAATCTAAATAAATTTGGACTACCATAACATCGATACAGATAGTTTTTCCTTCCAGAGTAATAGGCAACTGAGGAAGTATCCCTAAAGGCATTGTGGGTCTTCGATTAAAATCCAGTATTTGATTGGTGGCTGGTACAAGCAAAGGAGAACCTATGGCTTTCCAAGCAGTAGAGGATAAAATGCTAACAGAAGCCCCTTCGTCAACAATAGTGCGGAGTGTACTCTTAGTGGTAGTTAGCACAGATATTTGGAAAGGAACACTCGAGTGAAGACAAGGATTTGTTAGGTTACTCCGGTTAAAAGAAATAACCTCGTTACTTGGAGAGGGTTCTATCGAAAGAGACAAAATTTCCTGTGTCGAGAACAATCAGAACGAAGCATAAAGACATCAGTAGTTTGAGCTCCACTCTCATCGGAGAGAGTAGGGGGAGACAAAGACTAGATCATGGTGACAGACTCTGTCGAAACATTCTTTGATAAAATAATGGTATTGGGTACAAATGACATCGACTCGACCACTTCACTCTCCGAAGGAAGAGTGGTATCAATTACAGATGAAACTGAATTGGTCACTTGGTCAACTAGCAGGGAATTAAGGGATAACTTACCATCACTTGTTGGAATCACCTGTTGATGATCAGTAATATTTTCCAACCAACGTGAAGCTTCATCCATGGTTGAACAAATAAAAGTACGATGCATAGACTTGCAAATCAAACAACGATACAAGAATTTACCCTTATGACCTTTTACCAATGGGTCACTGGTTGAGGGAGTATCATCAACATTATGATCATAGGTTGATGACACGGATGGTTAGTACCTTTTGGACAACTCTTCTTGTACACGACAGAGACCAGGACACTCCTTAAGAAGGTCGTCCCCCTTGCAAAGCTTACAAGGGAACTTGGGTTTTCCGAGCGTTCTCTTAGGATGAGCACCATCAAGAGAAAATGGTTGCTGCTTTTTCTCTTTCTTATCCTTCTTCTTCTTACCCTTCCCTTTCTTCTTCTTCTTATCCACCTCACTACTAATCATAGACCTTTGGTCAAGCAAAGAAGAACAAAGGGATGAAGACACTACCGGTGGAAATGGAGCAGGATTGGGTTGAGGTTGATCCTCTCTCAGAGGAGAGGTGACATTTGAGACATTAGGTGTAATATAAATTACTAGATTAAACGGCGAGACCAATAATCCTATCGTTAACCCGGGAAGATTTAGAGTGGTAATAAAGGGAGGACCAATACCTTCACTTGGAGGGAATACAACAGGTACACCCTAGAAAGGGACCTCTTGATTGGTAGTCCCAGATAGGGATGCCATCTCTAAACTCTCTAAAAACCCTCTAACTACCAAGCACAAGGAAGCACTACTCAAACTAAAATCAATAAGCAAGCATGTGAAAGGAGTGGATAAAAATCAGGAACCTCATAGGACAGGCCAAAAGGATAACTTAGATGGTTCAAGGATTCCTAAAGGGGTCTCTCAATATACACTAGGTACGGGGGATCTCAAATCCACAGGGGTGTTGTCTAATGCACAACCAGTCGAAAGAGGCTCTTCAATATACAATCGAGTACGTGAAGTACCTTTCAATATACATTAGGGGTACATGAAAGGCCATTCGATATACCGATAGTACGTGGAGCAACCGCACAGACCCCAAATTACAGTGCAGGAAATAAAACGACAACTTCCACGCTTACTGACCCTGGAACACGTCACTAACCTAACACTCAAATTGCTAAAAGTTTTAACCTAGTACTACCGTTAATTTTATCTTGTGCATTTAGGAGAAACCATGGAGTGAAAAATTGAATTTAAACAAGATGCACACTGATCTATATGATAATGCAAGTTTTCCTCTTCAATAAAGTTCTACCTAAGAGTGGAAGAGAGAGATTTATTTTTATTCCAAAAATGCATACCCAAATGCAAATGCAATTCTATCTTTTCAAACAAAAAAGTAAAATATCAATGCACCCCAAACAATCTCTAAAGAAACTGAAAAAGTGATCTAGAGAACATCTAATGTAAATAAACTGAAAAATTTTCCTATCTTTTCATGCTTGAAAAAAATGCATAAAAAATTGATGGAAATATGATTTCACTAACGTTTCCAAACAAAACTAACTCTAATGCATGCAAATCTGAAAACATATATTTCTTCTTAATGAAAGTGGGATCCAGAACTTCAAACAATCATGTACAAACAAGAAGAAAATATTTCAACACACTTGTGAATAAAGCAAAGGAGAGAGAAAACTAAAACTTCTCTTTGGAATAGACAATGAAACAAAGAACCAATCTCTCCTACCAAGCACTGAAAAACTCAACATACACAAGGAAACAAAAACCACCCCAAGCAAATAAAGACTCAAAACAACATGGATCAGTCATGCATTCCAAGTCCAAAACAAACCAAAACCTACACAAGCGAAAATGAAATGTATATTTTCCAATTATAACAAATAATATCTACAGAAAAGAGCAAGAGGTTTCAAACAAATAAATGAATGGAAAATACAATGTAAGAAACATAAAATTCCCTTTGAATGCAGAAATAATATTTTATCAAAGTGGCTACAGAATATACAATTCTGAGGAATTGTTTTTAAAATACACTTCATTTTCATCAAAAGGTAAGCCAAAAAACACTCAGAACACAAAATACAACAGCCAAATTTTGAAATCCAAGAGGGACTAAAAGGACTACCTCGGCACACTGAGAGGCACTGCACCAGAGTGTTGTAGGTCAAATCAATGCACTTGAGATTTTGTAGGAAGGCGATGTCAGTGCTCTTGCTGAAGACGGAAAAGGTGCCCTGGAGGGGTCGACACTCTGTCATCCAAAGGTAGGTGTGCTAGTCAATCAATAGATTGAAAAACTAAGGATCTACAGGAGAAACCAAAAAAGATTGAGTTGGACTGAAAAGGGTGAAAACCACTCAGAAAAAAGGCAATAATCAGAAAAGTAAGATGAATGGCTTACCTTGTTAACTGAAATGACTAAAAGGAGAGAGAATAACCTTCATAGATGGAATGGTTAGTGAATCTTATAGATCTGACTGGATCTACACCAAATCTGACTAAATCCTACTCGGATCTGACCGTATTAAGAATCCCTAGCGGAGTCGCCAATTTTGTTATCAGGAATTCTCAATCAGTGCAGACACTGTTTGTTCCTCTGCAACGTACATCACAAATAAAGAAAAAAAAGGCACAACAACATATCGTTTCCTTAAATAATCAAATTAACTAATATGAAATACAATATACCTCAACCTTAGGTCTTTTTGTCTTCTCTCCAAAAGTCCTTGCAATTGTTCAGTACCTGCAAAACATATTAAAAGACAAACAAACAAGATGAGAGCATCATGATAAATTGATTATTCATATCAGTGATCAAGGAAGAAGAAGTACAACCAAAAAGCGTTGATGTTAATGGCTTCAATCTCTACAAGAGTCATCTACAATCCTCTATAGCTATGAATATCTCTCCAAACATAAGACAACTCTACTTTGCCTCTGATTCACACTTCAAACTAACAGCATAAGGGTGCTTTTTCTGGCCTCCTTCACTCTCATCATGAAGGATTCATTTAGAGGCCTAGAACTCATGAGATGACTTGGAAAATGGATAAGATAGATCCCTACATGTGAGGGAAGCAAATTCCACCTCTCCCAAGCATGTAGGAACTAAATCCATGGATGTTTCTGCATGGAATCTTCTAGAACCTTCTTTTTCCCATTTTTTGACCATCGGTGCTCCTGGTAGAAAAGACAAAGGTGTTGACCTAGGGTTTTTTCAAAGAAAGAGGGCAACGACGCTTATGGGTCAACTGTGAGGAGCATCATTGGTGCTCTGTGTAAAAAGCATAAAGGTGCCGACCCTTCAAGGTATGGAAAAAAATGACCAAGGTGACTCAAGTTAGGTGTTCTGGGAGTTTGAAAGAAAAATTGAAATTCCCATGAAGGCTGATAGGCAATGTGGGATTTCTATGTGCAACAAATGGGTTCTTTTATTCTCTCACAGAACTTCGAAATATGTAAGTCTGATCCAAATGTGTACATGAAGCAATATGAAGGTTTCGATCATAGTTTTATATGTGGATGATATTTTAATTATAGGAATCACCCTTGCTTCGATTTCCTTTATAAAAACTTCTTTACATGATGCTTTTGAGATGAGTGATCTAGGCCTGTTGAGGCAATTTCTCGAGCCAGAAATAACTCAATATTTTGATGGGATTATGGTGAAAAAATAAAAATATGTTTTAGAGCTATTAATTAAGTTTAATATGGCTGATTTTAAGGCTGCACCATTTCCATTCCTCTCAGGAATTAGTCTTCAAGAGGGAAAAACAACTCCACAAGTGGATTCTACTATTTACCATCATTTGATCAGAAACCTTCTCTACTTGACACATTCAAGGAATGACATTTGTTATACCATGAATGTTGTATCAGTGTATATGCAGAAACCTCATGAGCTTGATTAAAGGGCACTCAATAGGATTCTATAGTACGTGCAGGGTACTAGATCCTATGGCATTCACTATGCTACTGATTCCGAACTAGACTTGGTAGGATTTACAGATTCTGATTGGGCAGGACATAGAATAGATCAGAAGTCCGCATATGGATATGTGTTTATGTTTGGTGGTGGGACTATTTTCTAGTCAAGGAAAAAGCCAACTTCCATTTCCCTTTCTTCAGTAGAGGTAGGGTACAGGGGAGCAGTCAATGCATGCTTCCAAGAAGTTTGGCTGCAAGGTATTTTGTCTGAGTTTGATATTGGTAGTGCTTCATCTACTGTCATATTTTGTGACAACCAAAGTTCTATCAATATATAAACAGATCTAGTTAAGAGACAGAGAAACAAACACATTGAGATCCATATACACTACGTCAAAGAACTTGTGCATGACAAGACAATTGTTTTGCAATATTACCCCATAGATGAGCAGACTGCAGATATTTTCACCTGGCAAGAACTTTACTAAGAAAAAGTTCACTTACCTCCGTTCACTATTGGGGGTGAGTTCATCATGGTGAAGTTAGTTAATTCTTTAGTGTTTATTTTGAGGGGGTTTTGTTCCCACAGGATTTTCTTGCTTTCCTCACTTAGAGGTTTTTGAGAATTTTAGAGTTACTTTTTTGTAAAGAGTGACCTATGGCCCTTGTTTCCGGGGAGCTATCTTTTTTTTACTCCTCCACATGAGTATAGCTTAAGGGGGGGTGTTGGAGTCATTCTCAAACCAACACATCATTATTTTTCCTAATTTTCCTAATTTACCACTTATCCTAAGTTATTGGCTTGAATATGTGACTACATCATCAATTGGATCATCCTCCTTCAATCAGGGAGGCTAACTGAGTCTTCTCCTTCAATCAAGGAGACTAACTGAGCTTACTCCTTCAATCAAGGAGAAAATATGGGTTTATCTTCATGACCTAAGTGCCCCAAATTAGTTAACTGATGGTTATTCCTCCTACTTTTAGTTAAAATGCACCTGTAAAGGCGCCTCCATTATTATTTTGCCTATTTTTGGTAATTTCCAGTTAACTGGAGTGATTTAAGGCGCCTCCAACAAATTTTGGTGACTCAGTTGAGTTCAATTCACTTGATCTCACCTAACTATAGTCAGACGTGCACCCTCACCTACTGATTGACATGCAGTTGAGTTCTATTAAGTTATAATCGGTTTAAACTGCCACCGATTCAGTTAGAGTCAATTATGGTTGTGATTAGTGGTTAACTGATGTCTCTAGTGTGGCTAACTGACAGCTAAGAGACTCTCATGTATGCAATTTGAATGAACTCCTTGTGATTTGAATTGTTTTTCTATTCATGCCAGTGTAACACATTGTATCATTGCTTTTGATTAATGATAACAATCATACAGTTGCAACTTCTAATTGCTCATGCTATTTTTCTATGTAATTGATCCTTGAATCTTCTGTAAGTTGTGCCTTGCTCCTCAGATTACTGTGACTCAATTTTTGTTGGAGACATTTACCATCATACACACTCTTTTGGTCAAATTGTCTTAGTTAAACCATTATCCTAAGTTTAATTGACATCAGTGGAGCATTAATTGCCATCATCCAGTCACACCCACGCCTACCTATAGTCAAGGAGGCTAAGTTAGCCTTCTCCTACAGTCAAGGAGGCTAACAGGAGCACTCCGGGGGTGATCTGTGTGACATTAGTGCACCTAATTGCTAACTGGTGGTTACAATTAGTTCAACCAGTCAGTTACAGTCAGTTAAGGCGCCTCCAGTCATTAAATATATTATTTAATGATTATTTATTATTATTTAATGAACTGGAGTCAACAAGGCCTCCACCAACTTCTGATGGTCAGTTCAGCTTCAGTTAACCTCATCGGGGTTCATTGGAGTCATGGAGCACTAGCACTTGATGATTGGATTGCTATGACATGTGTTTGATCTCCTTCAGTTGAGATTTAGTCATTTATTTCACTTCGACTTCAGTTAGGGTTTGGTGAGTCAATTAGGGTTTTGGTCAAGTGGTTAACTGAGTGAGATTGAATGGTTGAGAGTCAGTTAAGCTAGACTCACTCACTGAATTCGAATTGTCTCCTTAGGTATTCAAATTCTTCATGGAGTTAAGCCATTGCTCAGCATTGGTATTGTAACTGTTTATTGTTTATTAAATATACAGAGAGGAAACCAATTCCGGTTTTGATTATTAACAATTCATGAGTATTTGTTAATTATTATTTGATGATTTTGATTCCAAGTTCCTAGATCATGTGCAAGAATTAATAATTTTCATATAATGTTCTCTATATTTCAAAGTTGTAGAGGCTTTTTATCTATTGTGAACATTTGAAAACAAGTTCATTACATCCACATGCTAAATGGGATAGTTGATATAAGGAGATCCTTTGACAACCAAGTCATCATGACTAGGCAAGAAGATGATAAAATATCGAAGCTAAAAGGAACACCTGCAAGAGATTAGGATTTTTCCCGCCTCTCTCTATATGAAGAAGGTACATTTGCATCTAGTCTCCTATGTAATGATAGATATAGACACAATAATTATAATAGTCTTAGAATGTCGAAAAATAATGATTTTATGGTTTCCGCACCATTAAAAAGAAGTTGAAACAATGTGATGATTACATTCTTGGAAAACATATTAAGCATCATTTTCATGAGTCAAGCGCTAGAGCATGTAGAAAATTAGAGTTAATATACTATGACTTGTGTGGACCCATGCGCGTTTCTTCTAGAAATTGTAATAAATATCTGATGACTTTTGTTGATGATTACACTAGGGTGTGTTGGCTTTATTTACTAAAGAAAAAATACGAGTCATATGAAAAATTCAAAAATTTTCATGTATGGAATGGAAATGAAGAATAAACTCACATTGGTACTCTTTATACTAATAATGGAAAAAAATATGCCTCTAATGATTTTGAAAACATTATTCATCAACATGGGATAATGCATCAAACAATTGTTCCATATAACCTTAATGAAATGATAGAGCAGAAAGAATGAACAACAACTATTGAATATGGTATTCTCCATCTTATTTTTCAATAATGTGAAATTGATGTTTTAGGGTGATAGAAGTTTTAGTGCAATTTATTTGAGAAACAAACGTTGAACTCATTCTCTTTCCAACAAGACTTTATATGAATTATGGTATGGTGACATTCCTTTACTGAGGCATCTTAGGGTCTTTTCTTCCACTTGTTATGCCTTGATTCGAAAGTAACAAATAAACAAGCTCGATGCAAGGAATCAAAAGTGCATATTCTTGGGATACTTAGACACTTCATATGCTTATCCTCTTTACAATGAGGTCAAAAAAAGTGTATACTTTATAGGGATTTCCTTTTTCTCGAAATGAATAAAAATGAAAAATCTATTGAGAAGTAGCTTAATCATTTAGGAAAATTTACCCATGTAAAGTAATTTCATGCATTTGAAAATAAGATTTGACATATTTATGGGGGATCCCTATCTTGGATCACTCTTTGGAATCTACTTTTTCAAAACCATCCCCCCTCATGAATAAGTTCCTACCACTTCACTAGAATGGGAGGCTCAATTGGATGATGTGATTGAGAGGATCAGAAGACTAAATTTTGAAGAGAATGAAACACCACCATATGAATAACTTGGACTCTCACAAAAAGTTCCAAAGTGGGTCATGAAGAAGCTTGAAACTATTAATCCTAATGAATTTGTAAAAATAGGAACCATGAGTTAGAGAAGGAAAGAAGATGGAGGTGATATAGGCAATTTAAATTCAAGTGATGTAGAAGATAAGTATGTTTTGTATAATTGTGAATTTAATTTCCTTTGAATAATATATTTCTCATGACAAGTGGAAAGAATCCATTTAGAATTAATAGGATTCTCTCATTAATATTAGGACGTGGAAGTTGGTGTACCTTTAATTTGAAATCACAAAAATTAAGCCCAAGCTTAGATCAATTGAAATCACAAAATTACTTGAAAATATGCAAGAAACACTCAAGAAGAAGATTGAATATGTCGAATAACACAAATTGTTGTTGATATTAATTTACATCAGCCATCATTAAATATATATAGGCTGATCATGATGTAGATACTCTAAGGATTCAAAAGATCAAATATGTTATTCGAATCAATACAACAACATGCTTACTAAACTAGTCAAAATTCCGTTGTTATAGCCAAAAATGACACTTCTCTATCTGTGATGACTTTTACATGTTTTCATCACATGTCGACACTTCCATGACAACACTTCATGAAAATTCTTGTTAGTCACTTAAAAGCCACCTGTAATGGAGGGACCATATCTATATTTTTGTAACTCTGTTTACAATATTCTATAGACAATTGGAAAGGTATGAGAGCAAGGAATACCTTTCTAGAAGACACCAACTCCTGACAATGCATGGAAGTACCTTAAAAAATGACTTTTTCGACCCACTCGTGAGTCTGCCTAAGAAATCCTATGAGTTTACCCTGGTCACTTGCCCCTTTTCTTAAGTAAACCCATGAGTATACCCTCAAGTTTCCAAAAAAATATTAAAACATGAAATATCTCAATGTTGGGATGGTTTGGGTGGTTTTGGAACTACTCCTTTGGTTGTAAATGATCCCTATTCAACCTTAACTCTTCAAAATAGTATACAAGAGAGGGATACGAGTCCATGAAAGGGTACTTAACCTTTACATTGTTATGCTTGTGAAATTGGGACTCTCCTCCCCTACCTTTTCCCTAGCAGTCATATTTGTTGCAAAGCTCGGAGGTGGGGATTGTTGGAGAAGGGAAGCATGAGATCTAGATAAAAGGTTTGATGAGGTGCCTTGCATGAGGAGAAGGTATATCTTGTACTTCTTCTTTTGATAATAAATATTTGATTCTCTTCCCTTTACAAATAATTATTTAATGGATTTTGTATCTTTATTTATGATCAGATGTTGATGTTAATCAAATTAGGGTTTCATATTATTTTGACTATCATTTCTTTACATATGGTCAAATTGGTTTGAGGAAGGTTGAAACTTGTTTTGCAGGTCTCTTTGATTGAGGAGAAAGAGGACAAAGAGGAGGACTAAAGGAAATATTGGATCATCCTTCACTGAATAAGGTGTGAAACTTTCTTTCCTTTGAAACCTTTCTTATATTTGCTTGCACAACTTTATACACCAGTCTTTATACCCCTAGTATGTTGGTGGCCTCTTAACCCCCAGCCATAGGAACAGTTTCGCTAACAACAGAACTGGAGACTCCACTGGGGAGATTGTCTCTTTTGGGGTCTCCTAATATTTTTTTCCATTCTATTTAAGGTTCTAATTCCTTGTTTTAAGTTAGGAGTCACTCTTAAGTCTGTTTGAACACCTTCTTTTCCTTTTTAATGTTGTTTCTGACCTTTTTTTAGGCCTTCCAACACCGACTCGTGACTTTCAAGATGCAAATTCACATTTTCTTGATGCACACATGGCTTCCCTTATGGAAACCTATGTGTCACTCACTACTTAGCTTAAGGAAATTAGTGAGTTCCCATGTTCAATGTTTTTTCACCCTTTTTGGGTATGTTTGGGGTGGTTTGCTTCTGGTTAAGGGTTCCTGTTGTGTCCCCTGTTTGTGTATGACCAGTAGAAAGTGGTGTCTCTTCTTAAGGGTACTATTTAATTGATTTTTAAACCTTTTCTGAATCCCTTGGGATTTTCCTTTTCTCTTTCCCCCACCTCCTTTCTTGGCATAACCTTTTGCTGCATGGTTCTAATCAGCCTCTGTTAGTATTCATAGTCTGTACTTTGGAGCTTTCTGATCTATATTTCCTTCACTCTTGTTGGTTAAATTCTTCATCCCCAAGTGTTTTTCTGGTCCCCTTATGCAAGTATCCTTTTCAAGTAAGACCTAATATGACTTTAGGGCAGCCTAGGGTCTATTTGGTGGTTATAGGACATAAGTCTTTTTTCCTTGTTTATATCATCTTCAAGCATTAGTTTGTAGGTTGTTTTTTATTTCTCATTTATAAAGAAAAAGTAAAAAATAACAAGTATTTATTTTATGTGCATTTAGGCTAGGGTATAGTCATAGGTGCATTGCATGTCTTTGTTTCTTGAAACTACAAACATAAGTCTTTCTTTTGTGGCCTCTATTTTCAATTTTGAAAAGAAAAAGAGAAGTAAAAGTTTGCATTTTGATTCTCTTTCACATTAGTTATCTTGTTTCTCATTTCAAGTCAAAACACCATTGGTTTCATTTCCTCTACCTTTGAGTAATCAACAACCCTTAAAAAGAATGCTATATTTAAAATGTATTAGTAACATTTTCTTTCTAGGGACGGCACACACAAGCCTAGGATAGTTTTTTTGGGTTAGGGACATCTTTAACTACCCAAAAATTTAAAATCAAATATAGTGGCCTTTCATTCAGGAAATCCAATCTCATAAAGAAAGACACCAGAAATCTCCTCTAAAATAAAATTCAAGCACGAGGTCGTGTGATACTGAGATGTGGAGATACCCCTCCTATACTCAATTGACCACACACCAAATATGCTACATGTTTGACGACTTAGTACCTCCTTTCAGCCCTATGTGGTGCCTTGTATTGTTTGAGTTTTGGGCTTAGCTACCCTATCCATGTGCATCAGTTGGACTGATGACTGTTTCACCAGACCTTCTTTGTGATTTTGGTAGCATTATTATATATACTTCTAGGACTCTACATCGGTTATGATGGAAGGATATTTCCACTATACCTAGGGCATGCTCGAGAGGAAATACCTTACATAAAATTTGGGGAAGAGGTTTAGTGATTCAAGTGCTTGGACCCAAGGTGGTGTATTGTGAACCCTGAGTAACTGTTATTTGTCCTTCAATGATTAGTCTTGGTCCCTTGTCATCCCAGAATATCCTTTGGGAAGGTATCCTTGTGTACCTGGTCTTGATAGTTAGGATGTTTTCTAGTGGTGTGATCTCTGTGCTATTGGTTTCTAGTTGAACTCGGACTTTTATTTCTTGTTAAGTCATAAAATATGGCTAGTACCACTATAGGCACCAACCAGGAGACACCCGTGCTAGGGGATTCTTGTGCTTTTCTTTTTACTCGAAATGTTGGTGTTCCTTTGATGGCCACTTTGAACTTGCCTGGATTCACCCTAGGGATACCAGTTTGGTTGTTTTTCACTTTGATTGTCTTGAATGCTCCTGATTCTTCTCAAGAAAGCACCTTATATCAAGGGCATCAAAACAATGTCTCCCCTTCACCTCTATCATCCTCTCCTCCTCCTTTTACCTCATGTGGTGAAAGTTCTGATACTAGTAAACTACAGTATAAAAGGATTAAAAGAAGGAATAATAGGAAGAAGACATGAAAGCAAGAGGGAACCCATTCAACCTCTGCATGTCAAGTTGAACCACACCACCCATCCTTTGGAATTCATTCTAGGGGCACATACTCAACCTTTGCAATTCATGTTGATCTTAACCACCCAACCTTTGGAAGTCATGGTGGGGGAACAAACTCAACCTCTGTAATTCATGTTGACCTTAACTACCCAACCTTTGGAATTCATGATGAAGGCACCCACTCAACCTCTGCAATTCATGTTGGACTTAACAACCGAGCCTCTGTAGGTCATGCTAGGGGAAAACAACCAGCCAATGTAAGTCACGTTGACATCATTGAGAAAACTAACCATTAAAAACACAAGCCTAAGTTCCCTTATAAGCTTTGTTAGGGAGATCATATTACTCACCAGTGCCCTACTACTGCAAGAGTATGAAGAGTATGTTCCGAGTCTCAAATATCTATTGATCCTGAACAACTTGTAATTCCTCAACAACCTATTCAACTTTTGATTGATCAAGTTGTTGAAACAATGCAATATTTTGTCAATCCCACTCTTCCTTTGGAGAGTGACCTTTATTAGCTGATTGAATTGATGCAATTTTTAGTCAATCCCACTCTTCCTTCGGAGAGTGACCTCCATCAAGTGGTTGAATCGATGCCATCTTCAATCAATACCACTCTTCCTCTGGAGAGTGAATCATCTACTACTCAAGTTTTTTCCACTTCTAGTTCAGAAATTTGTGGACAAGGGGGAACTGAATTTGCTTTGAATGAACCCCCTCCAAGACCTTGTATTTCTTCTTTTAATTAGGATATCCTAGCTGAGCTACTCCTTCCTTCATATGCACCATGCCAAATAAAGTTCTATATTGGATATTACACGATTTCTTGTTGTATTGTTTATGAAGGAGAATGTGGTAGTATTTTATCTACACATTCTTGGATAGGCATGGGATCTCCCATCCTTATGTGGACTGATAGTCACTTACTGGATTTTGATAGAAGAACTTATCAAGATTTGGGAATTCTTACTCAAAATTTGGTTACTTTGGGTGGGAAGACCATCTTAGTTGATTTTTTGGTAATAGAGGACCGCATGGACTTCAATATGCTCCTTGGGTGTGATTATGTTTATGCTATGCAATATGTGGCATCCACACTATTTTTTGTGATGTCTTTTCCTCATAATGAAAGCATTGTCACTGTTAATTAGCTGGAATTTGTTGATCCCTGTCCTAACCCAACTCGATACCATGTCTATCCTTTGTTGATTCCTAGTGTTTCGATAGACACTATCTCATCATGTGTGAATTATGTGTCCTCATATAACTTGTGTCCAATTTACACTAAGAAGAAGCCTATGGATTCATAGTTACCTTCTTGGGACTTGGTCCCAACAGTTAAGCAGGTGATTTATTCAATGGGGATTTTTGAGCCTGCTCTCCACCCTATTGATCCATTTGAATGTTTAGACATGTATTATACATGGGATAGTATACTTCCTTTCGATGAATTATTCCTAGAGTATTTGATACAGTATGACTTTCTTATAGATTTTGACTCATTTGTGCTTGAATCCAACTCTGAATTGCTTGTTGATCCTGATTTGTATTGGATGATCGATCCTCATATGTTTACATAGTTGAGTCTTTGGAATTTTCCATTGAACAACAAGTCAGTGATCCTCATGAGTTTGATTCTGCTTGTATATTTTTAAACTCCTGTGATATTGAGTTTTTTCTTCCAGACTCTATCCCCCCTATAACCTTTTTCTTTCCTTTTGAGTTTGATCTTATTTATTATAAATCCTCAGGCCTTGAGACTATAGAGTCTTATTCAGTTTCTTCTTCCTTGACTACACCTTTTGTGGAAGATAGAAAAGTTGCAAGTGTTTCTACCAAAGTGGCCGGTATCGGGTCTCTTCTTATGAATATGATATTAATACCATTATTTCGTAGAGACATTATTCTTAGTTGGATTCACAACTGTTTACTAGCCTTACCTTGTTTTTCAAGCTGTAATTTCATTTGCATGTATTCTGCTCGTGCTTATGATCCCGGTGTTGGCTTGTACATTTTTAGCTCATTGTATAAGTCCTTATCTTTTCTCTCATCACCGCTCATCTTTGTATATTTTTTCCTTCACAACTTGACACCCTTTACCTGGAGGAGACATCCCATGAGTGTCCTTATCTTGATCGCTTTCCTTGCACTATGTTTGTTAGGGTACACAAGGTACTCCCAAAGGACCGAACACCAAGAACAACCGCTTCACACAAACAGATCACAGATCAATACACCAATGTTTGTCACGTGGTTAAAACCCTCGAGAGGGAAACAGTCCACGGCCCCAGCCAAATAGCTACTTGGAGCAATTTATTATGCAAAAGAAAGAAAGTTACATGAGCTTCTCATAATCGATCAACTAGCCAAGGACCCTCTATGCTCTTTAAATAGAGATCATAGACCAATCGGGTGTTAAGCCACGGATCAATGGTAGGTATGATCTAAGAGAAGTTGAACCGTCGGATCATTCTATGTCTAGAACATATCGTGACCGTCGGATTAGAATATTTACAAATGCATACTAATGCATACTAAAGAAACACACTTTTACCTAATGGATATATTACACAAGTTGATCTTAACTAACTCCTAAGTGTCTAAATATCCTAACATCCCCCCTTAAGAAAAACTTGAGATAGGATTGAAGGATTTACAAAAGTGACACTATTAGGAGAAGGAAGGAGGCATTAGAGCCTATCCCCCCTTAAGGACACATTCCTGAACTCCTAACATAGATCGAAGTTTAGAAAACTTCACTTCTGTAAGAGACTTGGTGAAGATGTCTGCAACTTGATCATCTATAGGAAAATAGAGCACTTGAATAACACGATCATGAACAAGATTTCTGATGAAGTGCATGTGTAGCTCAATGTGTTTGCTGCGCTGATGTAGAACTGGATCTTAGGCAAGCTTGATGGAACTTTGATTGTCGCACCAAAGTGGAGTAGGCTGCTACTGCTCGAATCCAAACTCTGAAAGTATCTGTCGAAGCCATAAAACTTCCTGACTGGCATTAACTGCGGCTCGATATTCTGCTTCTGCTGAAGAAAGAGAAAGAGCTTGTTGTTTCTTACAATCCCAAGTGATAGGTCCAGATCTCAGACTGAAAATATAACCTGCAGTAGACTTTCGATCATAAAGATCGCCGGCCCAATCTGAATCACTGAAACCAACCAACAAAGGTTTCCCCCCTGTACTGTAATGAATCCCAAACTGAATTGTACCTCGAATATATCGAAGTATTCTTTTTGCTACTTTCCAGTGACTTTCATGAGGAGTTTGCATGTAATGGGGAACACGACCAACGGCAAAGGAAAGGTCAGGACAGGAATGAGTCAATTATAAAAGACTACCAACAAGCTGACGATACAAGGTGGCATCTACTTCAGGGGAAGTACAAGTGGTAGAAAGTTTGACTCCAAACTGGAAGGGAGAAGGGGCTGGTTTACAATATTCCATGTGGAAGCGACGAAGAAGGTCACAAGCATACTTAGACTGGGAAAGAAAGATTCCTTCTTTGGTTTGCAAGACTTGGAGACCAAGAAAATAATGCAAATGTCCTAAGTCTGACATTTCAAAATTTTTCTTAAGACTGGATTTCACATGGGTTATAAGGCTAGGGTCACTACTAGTAAGGATAAGATAATCAACATAAAGAACAAGTATGATGAGATGGTTTCCTACTTTCTTGTTATAGACATTAGGGTCAGAATGGCATCTAGAAAATCCAGTGTCAAGGAGAAAGCTATCCATTTTGGCATACCAAGCTCTAGGAGCTTGCTTAAGGCCATATAAGGATTTCTTAAGGAGACAAACAAGGCTAGAGTTATTCTGAACATATCCAGGAGGTTGTTCCAAGTAAATTTCCTCATGTAAATCACCATGTAAGAAGGTAGACTTGACATCCATTTGATGGACTTCCCAGTTATGTAAGGTTGCAAGGGAAAGAACAAGGCGGATGGAGTTCATTTTTGCTACAGGGGCAAAGGTTTCATTGTAGTCAATCCCTTCAAATTGGGAAAAACCTTTGGAAACTAACCTTGCCTTAAGTCTTTCAACACTACCATGTGATGCATACTTAGTTCTGTAGATCCATTTACATCTGACAAGCTGCATCTTCTTCATCCATAGCTGCATCCCAATCTGGATTTCCTGAAGCTTCTGCAAAAGTTTTTGGATCATGATTCTTGAAAACTTGAGTCAAAAGAGAAGAGGCTCGCTGAAACTGAGAACGTGTTCGACGTTGATCTCTTGGATCACCGACAAGATCACCAGCTGCTTCACATGTTGAACGGACCCATCGAGGAAATATTGGTGCTGGTGCAATTGGAGGAACATGAGCAGGCGGAGGTGGATTTTCATCCTCACTGTCATCATCAGAAACTGGAGTTGGAAACCTGTCAAGGAAGATGGAAGAAGAAGAAGAAGGCACAATCGCCGAATCAGGCTCACAGGCCAAAGATGGCACACCCGCCAAGTTAGGCTTGTAGGCCAAGAGATTTTCATCAAATTTAACATCTCTTCTAATGATTATATCATGAGAATGTGGCTAAAGAAGTCTATAACCTTTTGCATCTTCAGAATATCCAACAAATATGCACTTTTTAGTTTTAGGCTGCAATGCTTTCCGTTTTTCATCCGGAATGTGAGCCCATGCTTCACAACCAAACACACGAAAGTGACTTACATCTGGTTTAATTTTAATCCATGCTTCTTCCCGTGTTATACCCTGTAAAACTTTAGTGGGTGTGCGATTAACTATGTAATTTGCACAATTTATGGCCTCAGCCCAATATTGAAGACTTAGTCCCTTAGATTGGATCATAAAATTAGCCATTTCTTTTAAAGTGCGGTTCTTCTATTCAGCTATACCATTTTGTTGTGGTGTATATGGAACAGTTTGTTGTTGTTGGATTCCTTGTTCAGTGAAGAAAGTAGTGAACTTGTTGTTAACATATTCTCCTCCATTGTCAGATCTTAACTTAATAATTTGATGACCAGATTGTTTTTCAACAAGGGCCTTATAGGCCAAGAACATGTTAAATACTTTGCTCTTAAGTTTTAGGAAGTAAACCCAAGTGTGTCTAGAGTAGTCATCAATGAAATTTAAGAAATATTTGAAACCAGAAAAGGAAGCAGATGGAAGACGACCACACAAGTCACTATGCACAAGCTCTAAGGGAACCGAGGCGTGCCAAGAGGCACGTTTGTCAAAACTGTCTCGATGATGTTTTCTGAGTACACAACCGGAACAAACACCATCATTGCAAGATACCAGCAGAAGACCAGTCACGATATTGTCTTTACATAGTTGTTGCAATGAGCGATAATTTAAGTGACCAAATCGCTCATGCCAAAGTTTGCTCAAGTTATCACTATGAGCAACAAAAACAGAAGGAAAAGGTGATGACCCAAAGTTGTTAAATTTGTACAACCTGGTAATATCATCAACAGTTCCAGTAGCAAGGATATTTTGAGGATTTTTAAAATCCTTGATTACAACTTGGTGAGGTGTAAACATCACAGTTTTACCTTCACCTAAATGAGTAATTTGATAGACTGATAACAAATTGCAGGAAATTTTTGGAACACATAATACATCACTGAAATGACCATTTTCTACTGGAGCTGTTCCAGATCCTACAACACTTAGAGATCTATCATCCCCAACAAATATTTGTTTGGTGTTACATTCATGCATAGTAGAAAAGATAGCTTTATCCTTAGCCATATGATAAGATGCTCCAGAATCAATGAGCCATTCATTTGAAGTAGAAGAAGAAGATGCAGTATCATAGTAACCAGAAGCACAAAGTGCATGTCCATGAGTGTTAGATTTTGAAAATGAATCTAGGCTGATGTGGTGCTTCTTCATTTCTGCTTCCAAGGCTGCCAATCTTTTTAAAACATTTAGATTCATCATGATTATCTTTCCCAAAAAAATTGCAATGACGCTCAATCTTCTTTCCTTTTTGCTTGGATCCTTTGTCATTTTTTAAAGGAGGAGCTGACTGAGAGGGTTTGGGACCCTTGTTGTTTGGCTTATTATTGCGAGAATTTTGTTTCTTGAGAGGCTTGTACTTTTCTTTCTGTTGGGACAATAAGGCTTTCCCATATGTATCTGCATTGTTAATTATTCCAAGATGAATGAGCTTATCTTGCTCTCTAATTAAGGAATCACAAAATGATTCAAGGCTAGGCTCTTGATAGCTAGCTGCTGGCAAGGATTCTTTCATGGAGTATAATGTAGATACAAAAACGGAATATGCAGGTCCAAGTTTGGAAAGAATATGATAAATACATTGTTTGTCTTCTTTCTTAATCTTGCATTCTGCACATAATAGTCTAAGAGTTTTATACTTAGATAAATAGTCTTGAATGCATGAAAAATCATTGGGATTAAAGGAAATCAACTCATTCTCAAGTTGATGACCCCAAATTTCATTGTGTTTACCAAACACAGATTCCAACTTTTCCCAAGCTTTATCAGGTTCATCAATGTCAAATATGTGGAATCGCAAATCAATAGAGATTGCCATCCCAATCAATCCACGAGCTTCATCACATCTATTTGCTCATTTAATTTTCTTATCATCATTAGTGGGTTTTGTTTCTTTCCCTGAGGTTATCCTGAAAAGTCCCCTACTTCATAGAACATCCTCCATACGAGATTTCCATGAGAAATAGTTAGAACGTGTAAGTATAATATCACAAGGGGCGGCCATACTGTAAAATACTAGCTGAAAGAACAGAAACTAACTGTTTGGATGCAAAGATCTTGAAAAAATATACGGTTTTAAAACAAACGACACTTAAAACTGATTCTGGATGATGAAGTTATGCTTGATCAAAGGAAATGTTGAAGATGCCCCCAATAGTGACATGACAGATATTAACTTGACCAACAAAAAAAATAACCCCCCTCTTCCAAAGATCAACCTTTGACAATCACTTTACAATAAAGTTGCTTTGAAGTGAATCACTTTTGTAGAATAAGTGAAGTTCACTTTTACAATAATGTACTTTTAAATAGTGCGGCAATAAATTAAAAGACTTAAGTGAATCACTTTTATTTTATTTTATTAATGTGAGATGCACTTTTACAATAAAGTAACTTGAAAATAGAAATTGTATGCACTAAAGAGTAGCTTGATAAGAATTGAACTCAAGACTTATCAAGGTGTAAAACAACTTTGGACCAAGTGAGCTAAGTTTAAAAGGTATGTAAAACTATGGAAAGAGGAAGGGGGATTTTTTTTTTTCTCTTCTCTCTCGTTTTCCGTGCTTGCTTTCTTTTCCTGCAAATCACAAAAAAAAATGAAAAACGAAAAACAAAAAAACTTTTTTCCACACAATGGGGTTAGATCTTGGTTAGCTTACCCAGAAAGTCTACTTTTTCAAGTTTTCTCAATGTTTATGATTTGTCGTGATCACACAAGGTGCACGGCAAAGAGCATACATAGCTGAGAAGACAAGAAAAAAAACTTTCCCTTACTGTTTCTGATTCACCGCGATCGCTCAAGGTGCACAGCAAAGAGCATACGCAGTCAGGGAAAACAATAGTCTGAGACTAAAAAATAAAAGATCTAATAATAAACTGATAAAATAAAAGAGATTTAAAAAAAAATAAAACAAATCCGTCACTGTAACATTATACCTTCAGATTTGCCGAAATGGGTGTTTTTGGAACAAATGGAAACGGTTTTTGGTGAAACGAAAACTATTTCCTAATGGAAACGGCGCTCCAGACGCAATGGAATAGCTCCCATGGGCCACAAATGCATAGAAAATCAAGAACCAGAAACCCTTTCAAAGTTTCAGCTACACCGATTCCAAATCTTGATCAAAACCGAAAGCGGCTCTTCATAAAAGCTCTGATACCATGTTAGGGTACACAAGGTAATCCCAAAGGACTGAACACCAAGAACAACCACTTCACACAAACAGATCATAGATCAATACACCAATGTTTGTCACGTGGTTAAAACCCTCAAGAGGGAAACAGTCCATGGCCCCAGCCAAATAGCTACTTGGAGCAATTTATTATGCAAAAGAAAGAAAGTTACATGAGCTTCTCATAATCGATCAACTAGCCAAGGACCCTCTATGCTCTTTAAATAGAGATCATAGACCAATCGGGTGTTAAGCCACGGATCAATGGTAGGTATGATCTAAGAGAATTGAACCGTTGGATCATTCTATGTCTAGAACATATCGTGACTGTCGGATTAGAATATTTACAAATGCATACTAATGCATACTAAAGAAACACACTTTTACCTAACGGATATATTACACAAGTTGAACTTAACTAACTCCTAAGTGTCTAAATATACTAACAATGTTTAGGCTCGTTCCTCGTGCTTGGAACTAGTTCTGCATGCCTCTAACATTCGTCTCCTTGCATTCAGATAATTATTTCTTATTTCCTTCAAGATCATTACAAAAAGTAAGGAGGCCACAAGTTGAATTTTTCGGGCTCGTTAAAAATTTACGAGAAAGATATACAGTTATCTTTTATCTCTGCTCTGACTCCCTAAACATTACTAGATTTCCAAGTTCGCTTGTCCCTTCAAACTCATTAAAGGATGTGAAGGAACATCCACATAGGTATAAGTTTATCTCTTTTTCAGGCCATGTGGATTACTTACGAAAAATGAATACTCTAATTTCTTCAGAAACTACAAGAGTATCTTCAGGTATAGTTTTATCTCTTTTTTGGTCTTGGAGGACTAAATTTATGAAAAAAGGAACCTGTTTGAGCTTACTTTTCTCTTTTTTGTGCTCGGGTTTAAACTATGAAAAAGTTTTCTACCATTCTTTATGTCATTTTAATGCTCGTTAAAATTCAAGTACAAAGCATCAAGTTTACTATTGTTTGTCCCATTCTCGTAAATAAATGGAACTTTTCATGTGATATTTCCTTCTTTCATGCTCGTTCAACTAAGGCTACATGCTTTATTTTGAAGGAGCATCGGTTGGGTGATAGTTTACCCCTTTTTTGGACCTTTTCGACTAAGTATGAAAAATGTATACCTTAGTTCTTAGGAAGCTAAGAGAGTTCTCCTTTGGATTATTTTATAGTTTTTCGGACTCAAGAGACTAAATTTACAAATAAGCACCCCCCTAGAGTCTTCTTTGGAGTTTTTCAGTCTCTCAAAACTATGAAAGCACCGATGAGCATTCACTAGTTTGGGCTCGTAAAATCCACAGATCAGTTTTATATCAAGCACTATTATCTATTTTCTTTAAGCTTGCTCAAAAATGAAGAAAGACTTGAGTTGAATTGCTTGGAATAGGGAAAGGGAAGTTCATTCAAATGTCTTTTGTATCATTGCGACAAGTCTTTTCTCCTTGAACAAAGCACCGGTTTTGAGTCTATTAATAGTTGGGTTCTAGTTTTTGGTCTTAGGATTAAGCCTGATCTCAGAGTTTTTACTCCTCCATTTGGTTACTTTTCCAATTATATGGAGAATCTATCAATGTCTCCTGCATTTCATATTTGTGTTGTTGGTCCCTTGGTGTCAAAATATACGTAATTCACTATTGTATCATGCTCATTGTTCAAGGATAAAACCTTTTTTGGCCATTCTTCAATTTCCTTGACCTTTTGTGTCAACCACTCCTTGGTATCAGTTCATTACGTCAAGTGTTCGATAGTCCTTGCTCCAAAACTTTGTACCAGTTATAGATCCAATCACTCTCTGACTTAAATTGTGTTGGATTATGGAGGATTCCTTAATTCCTTCCTTCCAACAGATCTCTTCCTATTGAATTCAACTCATCTTTCTATGGGAATGAGATTTAGATTTTATGACAGTACCTTGGGGATTACAGTCATGAGTGGGAGTTTCCCTTGCTATTGGGTAGCAAGAATACCTTAATGTATCCTAATCGATGGATTATTCAAGTGTTCGAATTCAATACAAATTATTCAAACTTGTTATAATGTACTATGTACCTTGGGAACCATTTTCAATAATGGTGGTTTCCCTCGCGTTTGTTAAAAGTTCTCATAATTGACCGATAATCAAACAGTTTTCTCCATGTTTGACTTTCGCTCCTCTATTCACATGGTTAGGATCATACCTTTGGGTGGTTTGGATTGAATACCTTGGGACGATAGTAGCATCATCACATTTTTCTATTGCTTGAGTTGCACAAGAATTTGTCACACTTCATATGACATTTGTTGAGACATAGATCCACCTTGTATTCTTGTGGCTATGATCGATTATTGAGCATGGATCCACCTTATTCATTTGTGGCAATGACTCCTTTAGATTCCATATGGTGCCTTTTTGCATGTTTTGCGACCATGATAGTTACATCAGTTATACACATGTTGGAGCCGATTGTATCTTTATGGAGATTATTTGTATATGGACATGTATTTCCTAGAGATCACTTTTTTCTTACATTTATTCCTCTTTTAGGTACCTCTGTTCGAGGCTATGATCTTGGATCATCTGTCTCTTATCGTATGAAATATTTCCTTTTTACAATTTATTTTTTGATATTTCCTTCCCCTCTAATATTATACATTAAGCATCATCTATTATACCCCAAAATGACACTTATCCTTCCATGACAAATTTTGCATGTTTTCGTCGCATGCTGACACTTCCATGATGACACTTCATGAAAATTCATGTTAGTCACTTAAAAGACACCTATAATGTCGAAGCTATATCTAGAGTTATGCAACTATGTTCAACTCTTAATTGAACCATTGGAAAGATATCAAACCAAGGAAAAAATTTCAATCAGACACCCACCCCTGGCAATGCTTGGAAGTACCTTAAAAATTACTCTTTTGACCCACTCACGAGTCTTCCTAAGAAAACATATGAGTCTAGCCTAGTCACTCGTGCCTTTTCTTAAGTAAACCCATGAGTATACCCTGAAGTGGCAAAAGAAATATTAAAACATGAAAAATATCAAAGTTGGGTTGGTTTCGGTGGTTTTGGAACTACTCCTTTGGTTGTAACGGATCCCTATTCGACCCTAACTCTTCAAAATAGTACATAAGAGAGGTAAAGGGGTCCATGAAAGGGAACTTATCCTTTGCATTGTTATGTTGGTGAAATTGGGACTCTCATCCCACCTACCTTTTCTCTAGCATTCATATTTGTTATATAGCTCGAAGGATGATATATTGGAGAAGAGAAGAAGGAGATCGAGATCAAACATTTCACAAGGTGCCTTGCATGAGAAGAAGCTATGTGTTGTACTTCTTCTTTTGATAATAAATATTTGATGCTATTCCCTTTCCAAATCATTGTCTAATGGATTTTGTATATATGTTTATGATCATATGCTGATGTTCATCAAATTAGGGTTACATATTATTTTTATTATCATTTCTTTACATATGGTCAAATTGGTTTGAGGAAGGTTGAAACTTGTTTTGCAGGTCTCTTGGATTGAGGAGCAAGAGGAGAAATAGGAGGACTAAAGGAAACCTTGGATTACCCTTCAGTGAATAAGGTATGAAACTTTCTTACCTTTGAAACCTTTCTTATGTTTTCTTGTAGAACTTTATACACTAGTATTTATACCCCTAGTATGTTGGTGGCCTCTTAACCCACATCAATAGGAGCACTTTCCCTAACAACACCCCCATAGGTGCATAAAGCAATTTCCAAACCATTCAAGATTCTCACAAATTTGATGAATGAGTAGTTAAAACTCATAAGTGAAGGAAAGTGGAATTTTTCATGCTTTTTATATTAGGAAAATAATAAAGGTGAGTTTGTGAAAAAAACAAGGCAGTATACCTTAAGACTAGCTTTAGCTTTTTCTTTAAAACTGCAGAAAAGATGGAAACTCTGGAAAACATAGAACTGCACACTTGGCAATCTGGAAAGACTATAGAGTTATCAAAATATTATCTAGGATATTTCTAAAGCACTCCATGAGGTATTTTTGGAAATTTTGACCACAAAAATGGAATCGTGTGCAAACTAGCTAGTGTAGGATCTAGGAAATTGATCAAAAAGATTAATTATTTTACCCTAAGTCTTGGGATGGGTTTTGATTATTCCAAAACCCCCTATTAATCCTAAATTTATGTACAATATCATAAAATATCATAAATATAGGGCCTAGCAACAAGGCTTAGTCACCCTTTACATATTGCCTGTCCATACAAACCAAGGGAAGAGGAAAAAACGCAAAGGGGAAAATCCTCCCTTAAACAAGGAAATGAACAAAATTGTAAGAAATATTGTGTTCAATCAGTATTCACCACATGATCATATATTCCCAACAGTGATTTGACATTTATGAAAGTATTCTCAGAAAAAACCTTGGTGAAGCTGTCTGCATATGATGCGCAATAGAGCAGAGCAATGACCCCATCATGCACAAGTCCTCTATTGTAGTGCATATGGATGTCAATGTGTTTGGTTTGCTTCCTTAGTAATGGATCAGTTGGGATTTGAATTTTACTCTGGTGGTCACAATATATGATTGTATAAGTCTTTGACTCAATCCCAAACTCTCAAAGTATTCCTTACAACCACAAACATTGAGTAGTTGCATTCACAGCTCCTCTGTATTCTTCCTCTGTAGATGAAAGTGCAATTGCAATTTGATTATTACTTGAAAAAATTATTGGTCCATCTGCAAGCATAAACACATATCTAGAATTTGGTTTTCTATCAATTTTATCACTTGCCCAATCAAAGTCAGTAAAACCAACTAACTCTAGGCTAGATTGTGCAACATAGTGAATCTCATGAGTTTTTGTTCCTTGTACAAAGTTTCGGATTATCTTTGTTGTAATCCAATGGATATCATGACGCCGATACATATGTCTAGAATCCACACTCACTGCATAAGATATATCAGGTTGAGTATGATTCAAATAAAGAAGACAACCAATGAACTGCCTATACAGGGTGTTATTTTTCAATGGAGTTGATTGTGTTTCTTCAAGCTTAACTCCTTCAAGGAAAAGACTATTGATTGGCTTGCAATCCTTCATTCTGAAATTTTTCAGCAAACCTGAAGCATACTTGGACTGATGTACCTTAATTCCAATATTTGATTGACAAGTTTCAAGCCCCAAAAATTGGCTTAACAATCCCAAACCAATCATACGAAACGCATAGTTCATTGCACTCTTCAAAGATGAAATTTATTTCTTGGAACTTCCTGTGATCAGAAGGTCATCCACATACAATACAATAATTATCAAAGAACCATGAATCATATTCAAATATAAATTTGTATCATACTTACATCTGCAATAGTTCAGCGATAGAAAAAATCCATCAATCTTGGCATACCAAGCTCTAGGAGCTTGTTTTATCCCATATATTGATTTCTTAAACCTGCACACAAGAGATGGATTATTAAAAAAAAAAATTGGGTACTGCATATATATTTATTCTTTCATAGCATCATGTAGAAATTCACTCTTCACATCCATGTGATGTACCTCCCACTACTTGGAAGATGCAATGGCCAAAACTAGTCTTATGAAGTCCATATTTGCAACTAGTGCAAAGGTATTGATGTAGTCAAATCCTTGGAATTTGGAGAATCCCTTGGCCAATAACCTTGCATTATACTTCATAGTATAACCATCAGCAACAAATTTATTTTTGAAAACCCACTTACACTTGACTAGCTTTCTCCATGGGGGGAGAATGACTAGCTCCCATGTGTCATTCTTTTGGAGCGAATGAAATTAATACTTCGTGGTTGTTTTCCATATTGGGTATTAATATAATTATTCATATGTATTTGGGTCATATTCAATAATTATAAAACACTTATCAGCAAATAAAGAGTCCTTGACAAAAAGGGTACTCTCAAATTGAGATCTAGTCCTCCTAGTGTCACTAGGATTTCTAGCTAGTTCCCCAACTGCTTGAATGGTATTTTCTGCCAACTTTGGACTTATGGGGATTTTTGGATATCTAATTAAATAATCATTATCATACATATAATAATCATAAATTTCATTAGTTTCTTCACTTACGACCAAAGGTGGAGGAGGTGAAGAGGACTCTCCAATTTCTACTGCTAACATAGGCTCTTCTTCAAACTGAACACTCCTTTCAATGAAGGATTTTTGAGTGCTCATGTTGATAATATTATACTCTTTAGAATATTCATAATACCCAACAAATAGGCAATCTTGATTTTTGGGTTCCAAATCCTTCCTTTTATCTAATGGAATTCTAGCCCATGCCCTTGAGCCAAAAATCCTAAAATGAGACACATCAGGATTTTGTCCACTCCAAGCTTCGAAAGGAGTAAATCCATCAATTTTATTGTGAGTAACCCTATTCTGGATGTAGGACTAAAATTTAATAGCTTCAGCTGAAAATTTTGGTGGAAAATTCTTAGACTCCATCATACAAGTAGCCATCTCCTTGAGGCTTCTATTCTTCCTCTCAACAACTCTCTTTTACTGAGGTGTGTAAGAAACAGAGTGCTACAACTACATACCTACATCTTCACAATATTTAATGAAATAATACTTGAAATATTCACCACCATTATCATATCTAAGGATCTTGAGTTTCCTCCCATACTAGTTCTCAACCAAGGCTTTAGAAACCTTGAAGTGGTCAAAAACTTCAGACTTGAGTTTAAGAAAGTACACCCAGCAGTACCTGGAAAAGTCATTTATGAAGGTTAAGACATACTTGGATTGACTCATGGACATATGAGGGAAGGAACCAAAAATGTTACTATGGATGAGCTCAACAGGTGCTGAGGTTCTCTTATGAATGAGTCTCTCATACTTATGCTTTGGATGTTTTCCTAAACTACAACCCTGATAGAATCCTTTGGAAAAAATTATCTTTAAAAATATTGAAACCATTTTTTTTCACACAAATCTGAAAGATATTTATAGTTTAAATGACCAAACCTCTCATGCCAAAGTTTTCTTGCTTCATTGGCATGTGTGAAGAGAGCAGAGGGGTTAGAGAAAGACATGAAGTGTGAGAACCTATTTAATTTTGAACTATGATCCACAAAACCTTTAGCAATGAATATACCATTCACAATATCAGAGATTGACAAGATTGACAAGATATTAGCAGCAATACCTAGGAAATACAAGAAATTGTTGAAGGAACCATGGTCAAAATCAATGCTACCTTAACCCTTACATTCAATTTCTGAATTATCTCCCAGTGAAATATTTGGACCCTTCGAATCATCAAGATATGAGAATCATTCCTTTGTCAAAACCATGTTCCTAGATGCTACAAAATTGATGATGAAGGAAGAACATCTTACAGTGCTTGCAACTAGGACATGAAATATCTCATTTTCTTCGAACTTGGATCCTCATTCCTTTTTCTTTGAACCATCAGGAAGGGAGATGTTTTTCCTCCAAGAGTTGATCCAACATATCTATATGCTTCTTCATGCAATAGCTTTCAGGATGAAAACCCTTACCATAGTATGTGCATTTCCTACCTTCATATTTACCTTTGTTCTTCTGAAAGATATTCTTCTTGGAGTTTGAGGACTCCTCTTCAGACTTGGACTTGTCTCCTTTTTTATCTGGAGGATTCTTAGCCTTCTTATTTCCTTTGGAATCTCCAGCAACTGAAGCTTGACCTTTTGAAGGTTTTATGGTTCCCATCAATACCAATTTGTCTTGCTCTTGAGTCAAGGATTCCATGAAATATGCGAGTGAAGCATATTCTAGTTTGGAAATATCAAATTGGTGGCAGGGAAGGTGGAAATTAATACTGAGTAATCAAGGACAAGATTTGAAAGTATTACCATGATTATTTGTTCATATTTTTGTCAATACCACACTATTTTATTTGCAAAACCGGTGATTTGAATTTGGAGAAGTAGACTTGCAAGGATTCGAAGCTTCTTGGACTCAATGAAATCACCTCGTTCTCTAGTTGATAACCCCTCATCTTATCTATCTTCCCAAATAAATATTGAATATTCTCCCATACTTCATTTGGAGACAACAATCCATCAAGATGAAATAGAAGATCTCTGGAAATGATGAGAAATAAGAGACCATACGCCTCATCTATCCTATGATGCCATTTGATATTTTCAACTGCTGCATTAGGATCATATTTAGTTTCCATGGTACCTATGTACAAGCATTTAATCCTCATTGGAATTGCCATCATTTCCTTCCAATTGAAATATTTGAATGGAGTCAAGATGATTTGTTGAGATTGATCCATTCTTCAACAACTGCACCCTTGAACAGATGGAATGTGCTCCCAGTGAATGATGTTGACCCTGCAAAAATAAATTGGAAGAGGAGAACAATCGAGCTGCCAAGGATTTGATACCATGTGGAAATTAAGCCTAAGCATAGATCAATTGAACTCACAAAATTACTGTTGCTAGGAATTTTTCACCTTCTGCGGACAGAAGTTGTGCCTCTGGTCTGAATGGTTCAGATCTAGAACAAATAGTTCACAATAAGGTTGGAAGACTTTACCTAGAAGCTATAGACACTTGGAATACAATATTTGATGGAGTGATATGGTTATTCTCTTATGACAAAAGATATCCAAGAAAATACTTGCATAAACACATCAAACAAACGAGCGATAAAAGATACCAGAACATCATCTATAGATCTATGTCATTGACTAAGGAATCTGACAATAACATGCAAGATTATAACATAACAAGTATATGGGGAAGGAATCAACTTTACATTAACAAAATGAAGAAAGAGTTTACAACCTATTCCTTAGTGTTGATATGCTCTCTCACAAAACCAAAATCTTTTCCCCAATAGCTCCAACTTGCTCCCTCAAGCCCTCTTAAATGACTTAGGCCAGAATATCAAATCAACATCATAACATTACTCTCTCCTCAACCATGGAGATTGATCCTGATTTTATAGGATCATAATGGATAGGGATGGTTGAGAAATTGATGGGTGAGGTGGCTAGGATATCCTACAAGGATGGATCTTGAGCCCAATTGACCCTAGTGATCAGGGATAAGGGTGCCACAAATGATTCTTTCGAGAAGTTTCGTGAGAACCTCTCTTTTTAACTTTTTTCCAAGGGCACTGCTCCTTGTTCACTATGACAGAGTGGGTTTAGCCAGAACCATGCATTTCTTAAAGGGTAAATGCGATGCCACCACTTACTGCCAACATATTACAGGAGGTGTTGAAGAAGGTACTACTTTTTGACTAAAGGGTAGAAGCAGTAATAGATATTCATATACAAATTTGATGTCTGGACCAATTTTCTTGATTCACAATTTGGGATTAAGGGAAACATTGAAGTTTGGGATCTTATCACATGTTGATGATGAGGTTTAGGTATAACAGAATGCCCCCCAAATCATGAGTCTAGAAAGATACGATATTCGAGAGCTTTGAATGAGCAAGTTATCACTTCGAGGAAACAATCAGCATGATCAGAGATCATGAACCAGGCATCTGCAATACATCAATACTTTTGACTCATGAGTAAAATGTGTTGTTGCTGCATTTCACACACCTGGTTCACGTGGCAGAAATCTTCAAGCCACTCGGTGTGTCCTTGGGGGAAAGTCTCGAGTCAAGGCTGTCACCTTGTTCTTGACTCCTCCGTTTAGGCTCAACTCCTAACGGAGCCAAGGGGGGTAGACCCTATTAAGTTACTAAGGATAATTAATTAGTGTTGTGATGTTAAACTGATTGAGTTACTTAGGAGTTTGCAATTTAACTATAGATGATCAAAGATGGCAAGATACAAAAGATGAACACATGAAAGCACAATGCTGAGACACAATATATATATAAAACAAGGAAATAACCAGTGCCTTAGAATGGAGTCAAAAAAGAGAAACAATGTACTTGCGCGTGCTTGGAGTGAGTTTTTTGCAATTGCCTCTTGGTATGTTTTAATTTAAAATTGAAGTGTGAGTTGATTAAAATTAGGCAAAGGGGGGACTCTAGATATACCCTAGAGTACTTGGAGTATGTCCAAAACTAAACCTTCACGACTACCCGCAAGGAATATGTGGGCTGAAATGGAGTCTCTGGGGCTATTGTTCATAACGCACCTATTAGGGTGTGACAGAGATTGGTGCCCCGAGGTCACTTTTCAAAAGTTCCCGCTTCCTTTGGGTATTTTGCCACAGTGATGGTTCGATCTAGGTGTTGGATTTTCACCTGTTGGTTTGTTAATTTGGGAGAGTGAGTCCTAATTATACTATTCACTCAAGTGCTTTTGATACAGCTTGACTGATCGGACGAACTGCAACCAAATGCAGAGCATACATACTAGAGTCTTGTCAATTTTAGTAAGTTTTAAACTAGGTGTTCTTGTTTAAAAGAAAACCCTCCAGGAACAACTTTTGATCCAATTGGATCTCAATCGGGGAATCGAGGAGGGGTTAATTTTATAATAGCTAAAAAAAATGATCAAAAGAAAACAGATACACAATTCTAGTTTTCTAATTAGTCCTACCACGAATCTCTTTCCCCTTTCGGGTCAATCGGGAAGTCACGGGGTAAGTATTAAGATTACTTTGAAATATAAAGTATGGAATATGAAATTAATCATAAAATAAATTATACTACCTTGCATATTATATCAATACTAGTTTGAAAATAAATGAGCAAAAAGCAACAAAAAGGACACCGACGCAAATCCCCCCAGGGGGGGATGGGGAATCGGCTCGAAAGAGCCTATTCAAAAATAATTTTATTAACAGTGGTTACAATATCAGAGAACTGATATAATTCCTCTTGATCCTTATATGGATTGAAATCAAGAGATTACAATGTGCGAAAATCAAAGGTTTTAGTCAAATGGGAGACCCCTGGGGGGATTTGAACGCTCCTGAAGACACTTCCGAACAGCAGCTTCCTTTATTATCTGTCACACCTGCTAAAAAATAGTGAGCATGTTAGAATAACATATGCCAAAAATCACTTTAATAGTACCTTTGGATCAGCCTACCTTAACTCAAAAAACATGGAGTTAAAACTAGCTAAACAAGTGAAAAAGGAACCAAGGAAAGCAAGCTTTCCTTGGGATCTTGGATTGATGTTTGTGAAGCCAATGAAATATGCACTGATTTGCTGGATTTATCTTTTATAACAGCAAAGAGAAATCTAATGCATGCAGCCTACACGTTTTCTTCAAATTTCCATGCAAAAAGGACGATTTCCCTAAAGCTAGATCTAGAATGCTTATGAAACTTTTTAACTCCAAGATCTAGAATATGGGATTTTATAAGATAGATCTATGTTTGAATTACTTTTAAGACGATATATCTAATCAAAATCAAAGCTATGAACAAATTAACGGGGTAAAAATGTTGATTTTGAGGGGGGAAGAGGAGGAGAGAAATGTCGGTTTCCTTGAAGATCCACAGTGGAGATTTCAGGTGGAGTGTCGAGGGACTATGCCTTTGGAAGGTTTTGAAGAGAGTGAAGAAGCAAAATAGATCAGCATCCTCTCCAATGTAGGAACCTGTAGCTTGGCTGAAATCAAAGAACTTGCCAAGAAACTTGTGAGATCCGATTAGTACATACACAGAGATTCAAAATAACGTGCATATAAGCTTATATGACATGTTGAATCTAGATCTCTAAATATGCATCAAAGGAAGGATATGGTCAATAAAATTATTGAAAATCACATTTCCTATCAAGATTATAATAAGCCTATTATCAATCTTAACAACGGATCTATAAGCAATTAGCAAAAAAAATGAATACAGATACAGGTTACCTTAGTAAAATAATTGCAATAATCATCCACACATGTAATGGCACAACACTGTCTAGCCTCCAAAGCTTTTCTTTATTTCAAATGAAGAATTACAACAGTACAATAGCAGCAGCACCTCAATCCCAGTTCTAACTAGCTTGGAAGAGGAGGCTGTGCCTGGATATATACAAAATACAAGACATCCAGCCCAGGGGGGGCATAATTCCTCATGGAATCAGATGAAATCAACTGATGGAGAGTTCATCAATGCAAAACTGAAGCTGAATTGAGCCTAATTGTCAACCGGGGGCTTGATTGAGCTGACACATCAACCCATACACTGACACATCAGTCCACAGAGCATCCAGGAGAGTCCACACGTGTGGAGGAGAGAGAGAGGGTGCAATTCCCCATGAAGACAGCTGAAGATCAACTCTGGATCTGATTTGATCACCTCCTTCAGTCAAGGATTTGTCAGATCCAGTCAATCTGCTTCAGATATGACTAATTTCAATCAAATCGTCTAATAATACATTGATTTTGGATTTTGGATTTGCTCCATTATTCATCAATTTATTAAATAAAATAATCAATAATTGATTTTTGGGGCTTTCTGACCTAAATGATGGGAAATCACTCAAAACTTAGGAAATAGTGGGACCATGGGTTTACATGGTGCTCTTAGCTTGAAAATGAGCACCTACATAACTGAAACTGATTATTTGGCCCACTTTTATTACAAAATCAAATTTTCCAATTAAACTATTAAAAAATAGCCTAAGTTTTGGAAAAATTAAATTTTAATAAAGAACACTGAAAAAACTAAAAAATTGAAAAATTGAAAAACACCTAGGGGGACTTAGACATGTTCATATGACTCGATAATGATGTCTAGAATGTTTATACATTGACACATAGGCTCTAATAACCTCAATAGGCCTAAATGCCAAGCCGACCACCCTAACGTTGGAGGTATGGAGTGAAAAACTCAGAAATTATCAGTCGTTTATTCAACAACCAATAATAACCAAGGGAAAAAACACCCTGGGCTGATCGGATTGACAAATAAAGTCTAAGAGACCGAGTCTTTTATAGACACTATCATGCTAGAACATTTATTACAACTCCCCCATGGGGTATGAACATGTTATATAGTACAACAAGCACTTCCAAAGGTCTTCTTAAGTCCGAACAAGTTATCCTTGTCCAGTTCATCAGGCTCACTTGATAAAAAACCACTAAGTACAAATTAGGTGGTAACATTCTGGCTCCAACTGCGGGACATGTGCTTGATCTAGTCTTAGGGAAAGTAAGGATACGAGAACACCAGAATCTCTGGTTTATACACCTTGTAAAAACATATCAACTTGACAAGAAAACCTTAGTAGCACAAGCTTTACATACAAAACCAAATGAAACATTAAGCTGATTTATTTAAAGAAAATAAATGTAACTAACTAATGAAAACAAAAATGTTTGATTATATCTAAGTACAAAACAAAAATTGCGGAAAGTAAATGCTCTTTTTCAAGGAGCTTATTTTCGTACTCTAAGCATGATATAAAAAGGGTTAAGTGTAATCAGAAATCCAATGTAACCACCTAAGAATTTTATTAACATAAGAAAAAATTTCCTTGTCTTTGGTTACCAGCCAAAGTAAGGATACTTTATTCAGAAAATTCAAACCTGCGTGATGATCCGGAATTGGCGGGATGGATGGGAAATCATAGGCATGAATAATGTCGTCAAACTTCCTCCCAAACTGGTAAGTACTTGCGCAGGCTGCTTCTATCCATGACTGGACAGAGTTGATGTACAAATGAGAATGAT
>LPNX010980589.1:89143-109138 GCA_001517045.1 Pseudotsuga menziesii | reverse complement strand
ATACATTTACTCTTAATTTTATACTATGGAAACTTTAAATATAATGTACTTAAAATATAATTAAGACATTTATTATTCACTTGTCTACTAATTGCATTATGATCATTGACTTATTCCTCAGATAAATATTGTTCTTCTTTTTCTTACTTACATACTTATAAGATCCAATATTGGAACCATATATTATTTATTGGATCAATAGTATGTTTGAGTTCGAGATATGTGATGTTGATATGGGGATCTGGTAGCTGTTTTTTTTTATAAAACCTAATGATTATCATATAAAATACCATGATTGGTTGATTGAGCGTGCAGATAGAAAATTGAACCACTAGTGTGTTAAAGTATTGTAACTTCGGAAGATATTCCAGATGTATTGATTGGCATCCTCTATTAGGAGATGAGTTTGGTCATGTAAGGGTCAATGAAAGAATTAATCTAAACCTTCGGATGTAAATCGGGTCAATAATACCAAAGTGTCATTATAATAAATATTATTTTTGGTGTCTTACTAGACAAGTCGTCCCTTTCAGTTAGACAAGTCGACCCTGCTACGTTCTAGGTCAATTCAAGTGACAAATATAAATAGGGAGGCGCTCCCCTTCATTTCTACACACTAATCCTAATGTTCCCACTCATCTCCCAAAATGGGCCGAAAATACTCTGTCTTATGTTGGGTTAGATGTTGGAAATCTTGTTGATCCAAGGAGAACTCGGTCATATTTTCAAAGAGCATGTATTTCTCTTCCTTGCAATGATTATTTTCTGTCTAAGACCTTCTATATGATGATTGGTTCTAATCCTAATTCAAATTATCATGCTCAGAATGATCCTAGATGGCAAGCTGCAATGGATGAAGAGTTCATCTCTCTCCGAAAAAATGCAACTTGGGAGCTAGTTTCCCTTCCACCTGGGAGGAAGCTTGTTCAATGGAAGTGGGTATATCATACAAAGGTTGATTCAGATGGATCAACCTGCAAATATAAATCACGGCTGGTTGCAAAAGGATTCTCCCAAGTCCAAGGATTGGAATACCATTAGACCTCTGCATCGGTGGCAAAAATGGATTCTATCATGCTAGTTTTGGTCATTGCTGCATCCAAGCACTAGGAGGTGCACCATATGGATGTAAAAAGTGATTTTATTCATGGAGACATAAAAGAAGAGATATGCATGAAGCATTATGAAGGCTAAACATAAGATCCATAATTGGTTTGTAAGTTGCAGAAATATTTATATGGCTTAAAACAAGCCCCAATATCTTGATATGCCAAACTGGTGTTATCAGGAATTCTTAATCAGTGTGTCCAATGTTTGTTACTCTGCAATGTAAATAAAAAATATAGAACAAAAAGACACAACAACATATCCTTTCCTTAAACAATCAAGTTAAATAACATGAAATACAATATACCACAACCTTAGGCCTCTTTGTCTTCTTTGCAAAAGTCCTTGCAATGGTTTAGTACCTGAAAAACAAATTAAAAGACAAACAAACAAGATGAGAGCATCATGATAAATTGATTATTCATATCATTGATCAAGGAATCTGATAATATTTAATTATAACCAATACATCAAATATAGGAAAGGGGAATGTCTTTGTATTAATTAAGAAAGAGAAAGAAGTTCAACCAAAAAGCCTTGATGTTAATGACTTCAATCTCTACAAGAATCATCTACAATCCTCTATATATATGAAGATCTCTCCAAACATAATCCAACTCTACATTGCCTTTGATTCAGACTTCAAACTAACATCATAAGGGTGCTTTTTCTTTCCTCGTTCACTCTCATCATGAAGGCCTCATTGATAGGCCTAGAACTCATGAGATGACTTGGAAAATGGATAATATATGATCCCTACATGTGAGGGAAGCGAATGCCACCTCTCCCAAGCATGTAGGAACTAAATTTATGGAGGTTTCTACATGGAAGCTTCCAGAAACTTCTTTTTGCCATTTTTTGACCATCGGCACTCCTGGTAGAAATGAGAAAGGCGTTGACCTGGGGTTTTTGTCAAAGAAAGAGGGAAACGACACTTATGGGTCCACTGTGAGGGGCACCGTCAGCGCTCTGTGTAAGAAGAATAAAGGTGCCGATCCTTCAAGGTATGGAAAAAAATGACCAAGGTGACTCAAGTCAAGATTTCTGGGAGGTTGAAAGGCATTGTGAAATTCCCATGAAGGCTGATAGGCAATTTGGGATTTCTAGGTGCAACAGAATGCCCCACAAAGTATGAAGCTAGAAGGAAATGATAGGTGAAATAGTTTGCAAGTTCTATGTCTGATATAGAAGCAAAGAGAGATAGACTCATAACTAACATAGGACCAGTAACTGACTCAATCCAAACCAATCATAGCTGCGGACCAATACACTGCAAATCTATGATGATGACTATGTCATTGCTACCAAAAATACACCATAGATCCATGGAAAAATGATGTAAATAATGGAACATGGATACAAGATATACAAGGTAGATCCATGTCATAAAATCTTAAACAATGAACACAGCCACCAAAACATAAAATGTGGATTTGCGTCAAGACTTTCACTGATCTCCAAATGCATCCTGAGTATAGGTAGATATAGTGATGAGGCCTATAAACCCAAGGTCTTCATTCCAATCCCTAACTGATATGATTCTAACGATGTGAATAAATTTCTTGACGTTGAACATAGTAGAAGCCACTTGATTAACAGTCATTAATGAAAACTGTTAACAAGTGCAAGGGACATCACCATTAATGTCAATGATTCTAAAGGTATCTAAGTACATTCTCCCAAGTGTGAATAGATGTTTTGAGGTCAAACACTTGACAAAATATTTCAATCAGAGGTCATTGATGAAAACCTACTGTTGAAAACGAGAAAACTTGCCATTGGGGCATGCATGCTTCAAGGTACTCTTTAGGTTTCTAGGTCTAATTCCTAGATAATGATTTGAAGTCGACATGAATAGAATTGTCACAGGAGGGCCATGATGATTCCCACATCAGTGACATGAAACTAGGAACAAAATTTGATTTGGAGTGATGAAACTGACTCAGACATGACTGATTTTAAGGATAAGTAAAGTCACTAACGAGTTATTTTTTTGGGAGAGACATATTTTGAACAATTTGTTGGCTATAGGGCAGACCCGGGTTTTATACCTTTAACTTCACACCAACAAAAGACCCACAGTGTTGGCCCTTTCGGCAACAACCTGCGAACAGGTTGCAGTCTCACCCGAAACAACTATGGGATGCCACAGAACCAAGTTTCTGCGAGCATAAGAAGGATATTACTGTACCTTTAGCTTTTACAGATTATAAATATAAATCACAGAGCTTAACATTCACTTATTCAGCTTCACGGTTAGATAAACAAACAGTGCCTTACACAATCCTTTCCTGGGAATTCACAGCGAAGTTATTATCTAATAGTGATCTTTACTTATCAGATATATAGATATTAATGCATGAAAGAAACACAACAGAAATAGCACACATAACCACGACACAAGATATAACGTGGTTAACCCCCAGTGTAGGGGTTATGTCCATAGAACTGCGTTTTATTCAACTTTCTACAAAAACCACAGTTCTGATCTGCGCACTCAGCTGCAGATCCTTCAAGTCCTCAAAGCCGCGCACACAGCTGCAGGCCTCTGCGCACACAGTTGCAGATTTACTTAATCACCAAAAACCCTCTGCGCACACAGCTGCAGAGGTCATCCACGCACACAACTGGGACTTAACATTTTCTTACAAAATATCCTTAGCTTCGCATTGATTCCTCTTTCATCAAAAGCCTAACCTGACTTATTTACAAAAGTGCCTATTTATACAGTGCACTACTTACAAAACCATGAGCTTACACCATGGGCACCCCAAACCCTAAACCCTGGACTTAAACCATGGGTTTATTAAAAAGAGGACCTTAACTCAACCCCGACACCCCTAAGACTATCTTGATTCATAACTCCGCTTACACTTGGACAAAAACCGTGGAGTTACCAAAATTAGGGACCATTAAGGTGCGTGCCCCAACAGGCCCCTAAGACTCACCAGTGTCCCATCCTGGGACACGCTGCTATTCTTCTGATCCATGAACTTTGTCGAAGAGGAGAGTGTACTGCTTATTGAGGCTGCACATAATACTATCAGCTACTTGCTCCTTTTCGACCAATTCCTGCAATACTGTGGCTGATGCTTCTCTAAACTTCTCCTGCGCGAATGCATCATATTCCTTCAAAAATTTGAGTTGGGTGTCCACAGTAGTACTCAACTCGAAAGCTTCACTGATAAGCGGCTGTAGATAATTTTCCACTTCTGTTGCTCTTGCCCTGCACGACTCAATTTCTTGCTGGAGTTCGTTGCTTTGCTTGACCTTGAGGATTTTCTCCATAGGTGGCAGAGTCTTAATTGCCACTTTTACTTCATCCAACTTTGTCTATCGCTGCCTGATGGTTTCTTGCAACTGTCCGACTTTTGGATGTTCCTGCAGTGTAGTCCAAGCCTCAATGCTATCTTCTAGCAGCTTTGCTGCGCTACCCACAATATCCAAAATTTTCGCTACTGATGCCTGAATATCTGCGCGTCGCTATTCTTTGACCTCAAGGGGAGTTTCTGGAGGGATGCACAGTTGAAGCTCCATGATCTAAGTCTCATGTGCTGCTTTGAGTGTCTCAATCTCCCTGCGAGACTATTGTGCGTAGTCTTTTAGCCTGACTACTCTTTGTTCTAGCTCTTCCACCAGCTGTATGTTGAAGTCGGGAAGACTTCGACATGCTTCATCCAAAACTCGGACTAGTGTAATCCGCTTACGTTCTGCATCCCTCTTTCTCTATTCCGTGGCCTCCAACTGCGCTGAGAGGCTATCATTTTGCTTCCTGGTATCTTGCAACTGTTCTTGCGAATAGTGGTCTCGGGCCTGGATTTCCTTCGCAATAGCTGACTGGCAGAGATGTAATTCCATCATGGAAATCTTGGTATAATCGATTCCTACTACCATGCTCATCTCTACGCGGGATGCTGCGTCAGTTATGATGAGGACAACACTTGACACTTGGCCCTTGTTTTCTCTAGCAGGCCATTGCCTTAGGTCGGTCTGTGCGCTTACCGGGGCACTACTTGTTGAAGTGCCAGTCAACGATTTCACCGCTAAGTCCTTCAACTCCGAAACATGCTTCGCTACACCGGTGACGGCCTGTAGGTGCATATCTGCAAATTCTAACCATTTCTAGGTGAGAGTTTCTGTGGATTATGACAGAGCCTGAGCAAACTCCTCACTTGTCAGGGCGGCCTCTTCGACAATATTCTTGTCCTTCGACGCTTTTGTTTTCTTTCGAGACTGCGGTTTGTCTACTTCCTTTGCTTCCAGTGTCTTGCGCTTATGCTGCCTATTAGGGTCTGAAGTAGTTTTAACCGACTCATCTACTTCTTCTTCGTCGTCTCCATTTCCACCATCTCCTCCATGGTCGCTTTCAGTCTGCTATGACTCAGTTTGTTCACCACTGTCTTCGGGTGGGTCTTGCTGCTGCATGTGACTGGGGCCTGCACCCATATCGGTGACAGGAGGAACAGGAATCTTAGGTTTTGTTCCTGCGTCTTTTAACCATTCTGTCGGCCACTGTTGTACTACCACGAGGATGTCAGCTTTAGTCACTACATATGGCAACTTAAACCATTGATGCTTCTTATCTGCGCAAGCCTGGATAAAAATATGGTGCATATCGGCCCTGAAATTGACTGCACCATCATACTGAGAGAACAACTCATTACTGAGCCGTGGGGTTTTTATAATCTCATACGAGATACTCATCATGTAAAAGGCAAATACATAGTTTGTCATCTGTTGGTGGGTTTTATCCTGTGAAACCCACAGCGATGCGTACCTGGTTGCACCAGGCATATGCGCTGGTACAACAGCAAATTGTGTTTCAGTAGGTTCTTGCTAGGCTACCAGCGCGATGAGGACAATCAACCATGAGTAGTGGAAGGGCCGACCCTTCTCCTACGCGTCGCAAGCGTCTTCAAGGAATTCCTTCACAAGATACGCTGCCCAGTTGTAGCTGTAGCCTTCGGCGTAGTTGATAGCAATTTTGATGACCGAGGCAGGCACTTCAATGGGTCTGCATTTCTGTATAATTTTGCATGCTAAGAGCTCAGCTGCGAAGCGAATGTTCTGCTCTTGAATTGCAGAAGTGTGATACCCATGTTTCCCCTTCGTCAAGCCAAAGCGTTCCTTCATGCTTTGTGCGAGCTTCGTATCTTCGTGCTTTGAGGGAAATTTTGTCCCTGAATCAGCCCTACCATTGGTAAGCTGATGATCCTATGAATGAGCTCACCATTAATAACAATTTTCTTATCACCGATCCATAGGTGGTCGTCATGGACTAACGCCAGCAGCTGCTTGACCACAATGGTGACTTGTGTGCTGCGGCCAAAATGGGGAACATCAAGCATCTTGAGCAGACCAACTCAATCCATGCCAGCAGCCCATTGTTTTACTTCCAGCACTGTCACACTAGTCTATGGATATTTAACAAAGTGTAAGTATTGGGCTGGTGTGAACTGTGGAAACCTCCCACGATCATTTGTGTTGTGGTCATTATACTTAAGCCGGTCTATTCTCCCTATCATCGTTCCGACTAGTTGCACACCCGGTGGCAGCGAAGGGGTACATACAGTGAACTTAGCACTCCGCCGAGGCAGTTTAACTCCTAGTCGAATAGGCTGAAGATATGGTGGCCACTGCGGGGCAATGTCCTCATCCCCTTCAAGTGGGATCTCTGCTGAGCCCGGTGGATTCATCCCAAGATCCTCCGATGTTTTCCCTGATGGCTTATGTCTGTCTTCGTTTCGATTAGAATGAACTTCAGGCTTAAACTGTTTCCTGGCAGATCATGTCTGCATTGGCGGGGTTGGTGCTGGTAGAGTCTCTTCATGGACTGCAGGCTCAGGAGGGGGGGCGAAAATGTGCTGTAGACCTGTCTATTCAAATTCTCTCAATAGGTCCTGGAGTTCACGCTCAGCTGACATGGGTTCAATTATGAAACTCAAGGAAATGCAGAATGCGATTTCCCCATACCCGGATGTCTTCATATACATTCCATCGACCAAATCTGCCATAAATGTGCATTGAAGGTGCCAAATCTGGCAGAGATTCTGTTTCTACGGCACTAGGTTTATGCGGATATCAATAGGACAGGAAATTAAGGCAATTAAAATACCGACGCCGCCAAATCGGCAGTGTTCCAATGGTCGGCTTTTGGGCTGCAGCGCAACCAGATCTACAGCTGCATCGCAATAAGGACCGTTGACACCATATTGACCTTCTGTACATCCTGACAAATTCTGCAACCCAGCTGTGAGCTTCAATCTCACGGGTCGGTACTTAGTTATTTCTGTGTCACCAAACATATCAGCATGCCGAAACCCGAGCATCGTATACCAGTTCGCTGCTACAGCTACCCGGATATGGACAAGCTTATGTGCCCGTTGAGGTACATGTTTCCATACTTCGTAACGGGGCTCCAAGTGTTCCTGCAGTCCACTCTGCCCATCAAACCTGCTGCACACCTCCTGGAGCTGATCCACGCATCTTAAGCAAAGAGATTTCTGACAAGCTTCCCAACTAGGAATGTACTTCTTATGGTTATCCCTCCATTTTGCTGCGGTGGCATGGAATGCTGAATCCAGAGTCTCCCGTGTCTGTGAAGCCGGCATCTATTCTGAGAATGTCGCACTAAACTCTGCTGGGTCTGTCGAACCATAAAAAACGGGTAAGGCCTTTGTAAGCCATCTGAGAGACTTGGTAATTCGGGCACATCTGTGTCCATGGAGCTCATACAATCGGTTCTGCCAATTCTCTAAACCATCATCTGAGTCCGTCATATAGGAGCTATCACACTACCAATCCATAATACCTTTGGCACTGGGGTCAACATAATCTTCTTCCTTCACTGTAATGTTATAGATGTGGTCCAGAACATCCTGATCTTCATCTCTGAGTGGTTCTGTGTATCTTTCTCGTTGTGAGGGATCCAGTGGTAGGATGACTCGCAACTCTTTCCCTTCGAAAGTCATTTGTTTCTTCTTAAGGTTTATAACTGCAGCATTCGCCATTGCCCATTCAATTCCTAACAAGGATGGATAGGGATTGCTATCGTCAATGATCTCAATAACTTCGAAGTCTGCTACAGTACAGATGCCATCAATATCTACTGGAACATTAGGGAATCGTCCTAGGGGCACAATCTTCTGCTGATTGGTGAATCTCAACTGTATAGGGGACCAGGCGAGGGTAGGTTGTCCCATTTGTTCCCAAGTTTGCTTGGTTAAGACATTTACCTCTGATCTTAGGTCCAGGATAACATCAGTCATATCATACTCTCCTATCTGGGAATTCAATATCATTTCCCTACCAGTTCTTTAGACACGATTAACAGTTTTCTCCTTATCAACTCTTCTATGAGGTTCACAGAAAGCAAGAACTTTTTGCAACTCCTTTAAAGCATTCTGATTCCTTAAGAGTTTCATACATCTCTGTAAAAAGGAGGACAGTGTACTTACTTCACCCATTGAAGCTTCTTGCGGCTGCGATTGCTGCTGATGTGGCTGTGCAGGTGCTACTGCTATGGTAGAATCCCCAAAATCTTGCTGGGTTTCCATGAATGTCTCCTTTCCTCTTTCAATCTCAAGGGCAGGGACTTTCACGGGGGCCTGACGAACCCAAGCCTATTTCTCAGCAGGCTATATATGCGTCGTAGCTCCACTTCTGGTAACAACATTAACGGTGGGGCCAAGTCGTTGGTCGACTGAAAGCATCTGAAGATTCTGAGTAGGGGCACTATTTCTTTCCTGAATCTTAGCTATCAACTGCGGGCACTGCTCGATCACATGGTCTACTGCGCGGTAATACCGACATGTCGTAGTGGGGTTCCGACAGTCGCGAGCCAGATGTCCGGCTTGGTTACAGTTATAACACACCACCTGACTGCATCCTCTACCAGCCATACCATCATGACCATGACCTCCAAAACCACCTCTTCTTGATGCACCACCGCGGTATCCATAGCTGTCATTACTGGGTCCCTCATTTTGGACCCGATAGGCATCGTAGGTGCGTTCTCTCATGAGGTCATAACTGTGACACTCATCTTCATTATGTCCTACGGACTTACAGAATTTGCAGTAAGGGTTCTTTGGGACTTGCACATACCTCTGTAGCAGATAGCAATTCTCAGGTCGATGCTGGCCAGTTGTCCGACAAATCTCGCAATATAGAACAGCAGGGTTGAACGGGTTTGGCGCACCAGTATGCAGGTAATTCCTTACCACAGGACACTGTTCCTTGTCGTGACCTTCTGTCCGACATTGTGTGCACCAAACCTCTTCATGACCAGTTTTTCCTTTCTTCATATCGTGAAGCTCCAGAGCCATCACTGCCAACTGCGCTTGAATTTGAGAAATACCAGAGTTGTCTTCGACAGGAGTAGTTTCAAGCTTCACCGCTATTTCCAGAGCCTCCTGCTGGTCAGCAACCTTCTGTTGCATGAGTGGAGTTCTGATATGCGGTAGCAATGCTGCAATAAACCATTCTTTGTGTTGCGCAGGTCCAATGGGGAAACTAACTTGGTCTAGCAGAACTTTGAATCTTTGATCAAAGTCCCACACTGATTCTCCACGCCTTTGCTGAATCTCTTTCAACTTCGTGATACACTGCGATTCATATTTCAGCTTCTTAAATTCCTTTATCATTGTTTCTTTTATATCAGGCAATGCATAGTTCTGAGTGCTGGAGAAATTCATGAACCATGTCAGATCATGGTCTTGAAAAGAAGTAACTAGCTGCACTCTTTTTGTATCTTGATCCGTAATAGATTTAGCAGTCCACACTGCTTCACATAAAAACCAGAACTGTTCTGGATCCTCTGATCCAGTTCCTTTGAAAACAGGTAGCTTAATGTCATCATGCATATGGGCCATAGTGGATCTAGGGGGGGATGGAGGGGGACTGGAAGTAGGTGGGGGGGAACTTACTGGGGTAGACTAACCTCCGACAGGAGTACTCGGGCTAGGGTGACTTTCAGACTGGGATGGGTTCTCGGGGATAATAGGTCTTCACTGCGGGGTTACGGGAGGGTTTCCAACAGAAGGGGTTTCCTTAGGTTCTGAATTGGCGGGATGTCCAGGGGAATACTCGGTAGGCTGACCCTGAGAATAGGATCCAAAATCTCGCTTGTACCTTTTTCCACTTCGTAGCAAACCACTTTGCTCATCGAAGGTGTTGTCACTTGCAAACATAGGTTAGTAATACAAAATCTAACAGTTTGATTCAATGAGCAGTATACCTTTTTCAGCTAATAGCATTTTAATTCTCAAACTAAATGAATGCAAAAACTTACCCCTGGGTCCTTTGAAAAACTGTCGCTCGGCTTCACTAAAGGATGTACTCATGTCAATGGTGAACTCCGTCACAAAGGCTTCAAGGGTTTGCATTGTCCAGAAATAAACAGCGCGGGATATCTCGTTGTTCGCCCTTTTCAGTATATTAATTCTTGCCGGGGTCCAAGCAGGAAACTGACGTTCTTGAAAGTTCGTCCTTCTCTCTGTTAACTTGGATAACCACTGGTGCAACTCTATGTGGATACTACCAAAGAAAATTTCATAAACATCACCAAAAACATACCTTTGTAAAAAGTCGTTTGCACTACGACGCAGATCTTTGTTTTCTTGCTCAGCGAAGTTCAGATAAGTCTCGTCAAGCCAGTCACCGATTTCCTTCACAGAGGGTCTCCAGAACATAGCCCTCGAGGTACGACGTAAACCCCTCTTGAGCAGATACTGAGTTCAACCAGCAACAGAACCAATTTGTTGGGCTATAGGGCAGACCCGGGTTTTATACCTCTAACTTCGCACCAACAAAAGACCCACAGTGTTGGCCCTTTCGGCAACAACCTGCGAACAGGTTGCAGTCTCACCCAAAACAGCTATGGGATGCCGCAGAACCAGGTTTTTGTGAGCAGAAGAAGGATATTACTGTACCTTTAGCTTTTACAAATTATAAATATAAATCACAGAGCTTAACATTCACTTATTCAGCTTCGCGGTTAGATAAACAAACAGTGCCTTGCACAACCCTTTCCTGGGAATTCACAGCGAAGTTATTATCTAACAGTGATCTTTACTTATCAGATATATAGATATTAATGCATGAAAGAAACACAACAGAAATAGCACAAAGAACCACGACACAAGATATAACGTGGTTCACCCCCAGTGTAGGGGTTACGTCCATAGAACTGCGTTTTATTCAACTTTCTACAAAAACCACAGTTCTGATCTGCGCACTCAGCTGCAGATCCTTCAAGTCCTCAAAGCCGCACACATAGCTGCAGGCCTCTGTGCACACAGCTGCAGATTTACTTAATCACCAAAAACCCTCTGCGCACATAGCTGCAGAGGTCGTCCATGCACACAGCTGGGACTTAACATTTTCTTACAAAATAGCCTTAGCTTCACATTGATTCCTCTTTCATCAAAAGCCTAACCTGACTTATTTACAAGAGTGCCTATTTATACAGCGCACTACTTACAAAACCATGGGCTTAAACCATGGGCACCCCGAACCCTAAACCCTGGACTTAAACCATGGGTTTATTAAAAAGAGGACCTTAAATCAACCCCGACACCCCTAAGACTATCTTGAGTCATAACTCCGCTTACACTTGGACAAAAACCATGGAGTTACCAAAATTAGGGACCGTTAAGGTACGCGCCCCAACACAATTTTACGACATGACACATGACTTGGCAACATTGAATTGAATGAGAATAGAACCAGGTGTAATGCAAGGAACATGACAAAGAATTCTTTGAATTGACTCAAAGGACTCGAGTGACTCACAAAAGTGGATCGACTTGGAGACAAGTTGAAAACCCAAATGTTCAGGTATGCAAATACAAACAGGTGCCATGTTCAAAGGTGGATTGTAGATTACTGCCATAAAAACAAATGAAAACCATTCCCCTTTCCTTTAATTTCCCCACCTAGAAAGGTGAGTGTCTCTTTTCCTTTTTACGATTCCAAAGAGGGTAACAAACACTCGTTAAAGCTCATCAAATGATGAGTCCATTCTCATAATTTTTACGAACTTGAGAAAGGAGGGGTTCTTTCCCAAATAGGGTCTTTCATCGTTTTATTTTATGAGTCTGACGAAAGAAAACTCATTTGTCGTTTCATGTTTAGAGAGTCTGAAATGACTAAGAAGACTCTGAAAGGTCATTTTTCGTAAATAAGTCTAGTCGGTCAAAAAAATAGATAACCTACCCCCGACTAGTCGACTGTTCTGCTTCTTTTACAAGCGTGAATGTAACTAGTTCGCTTGGAAATATTTTTTGTTTTAAGGAGATTGAAAAGAGCTTAAATATAACTCCCTAACTAGGTTCCTTTTTCATAATCCACTTTTAACGAGTCTAAAAAAGCAATAAAACTATACTCGATACCTATTCACTAATTTTTTAATGAGCATGACAAAGGTATAAAAGGAACTCGAAACATTTTTCATGTTTGAATCCAGAGCACGAAAAAGAGATAAAATAAGCTCAAACCAGTTCTTGTGTTTTAACCAGAGCATGAAAAATGAAAAGTAAGCTCAACACAATCTTACTATTTTTAACGAGCTTGAAGATCAGTTGAAAGAATGCTCAGGGTATTTGCTTGATTTTTTAACGAGCTTGGAACAAAATAAGAACTATGCTCAAAACATAGTTTCATTTTTTATGCAATCTTGAAACCAAAAGGTAAACTATGCTCAAGGAAACCTACTTCATTTTTTAACGAGCTTGAAAATATAAAATGAACTATTCTCAAAAGGTGGTTTCATGGTTTAACGAGCTCGGAACTAAAATAAAGTATGATCAAAATGGCTTCCATTGGTGGGTGATTTCTCAACATGATGTCTAGTGGTTGGTACTTTCCCCTAGTTATAATTGTCAAGTAACTTAATACAACATAAAGAGGTAGGGTACATGCCCCCCAAGCTTCATTGAGTCTTAACACAATGGAAGAATCGGTTTCATTTTTTAATGTTCTTGACACAAAAAAGGAATTCTGCTCAAGGTCGGTTTTATTTTTTAACGAGCTTGAAACCAAGAATAAACACTGCTCAATGTGGCCTGTTTCATTTTACACAAGCTTGAAACAGAAAAATAGCTATGCTTGTGGGAACCTATTTCATTTTTACAAAATCTTGAAACATAAATTAACTATGCTTGAGGACATTTGTTTCATTTTTTAACGAGCTTAACATAGAAAGGGAAATTTACTCACATGGGCATATGATTCATTTTTTAACGAGCTTGACACAGAAGAAAAGAACCATGCTCACTACACCTACTTCATTTTTTAACGAGCTTGACACAGAATTGGAACTATGCTCATAGGAAGTTCTAAGCCAACATGATGTCCAGAGGTTGGTGGGTTTCCAACATGATGTACAGAGGTTGGTGGGTTTCCCCCTTACATAAGAAGTTAGTGACTTAACTCCAGTATGATATCTAGAAGATGGATCCATGCCCCCCATTTTACCTATGATGGGAAGAAGATAACTAGAAGGGGAAAGAGCCACAAGAACATGTGAGATATTTAGGGAACTCTGATGACTAGGAGTCACATGATAATTAGGTTTAACGAAGGAAATATGATCAAAGGTCACAATATTCCCATCATGGGGAAAATACATCACTCAAAAGAGTGTGAACACTACAACTTTCATGGCGTAAACATAATCATTCCCAAGGAGTGTCACGTCCCCTACCCTCCGACCGACGAAGAGCACATGACCATGGTGTTAACCATCCGGGCTAAGAGCCCCATGAACATGTGAAACCATAAACTAACTAAAACAGAATGCTGAAATGAAATGATTTGAACTAGAACATGCACAAATGCAATTGTTCATCATACACAGTGGAAACAACACACATTCATTCAACATGTTCATCATGATCACTAACAGAAATACGATTGCAAAAGTAAAATAGACAAGGTTACTTATCTTATAAGAACTCGTTCCGCAACCAGCTACGTCGCTGCAACGTTCCACCCAACCATAGGCCAGTGTGCTCCTTAATCTCTCAGCAGCACTACCACCCCCGAGCTGGGCATGGTTCCTTAAGGAATAAGGGTCAGTGCAGGATTACACATAGCCAAGGATTTCCAATCAGCCAAACCCACACAGCAGGGTTTCGCCAAGTCATCAAGGAGCTAGTACAGGATAAATGCCAAGCTGGTGGCCTCAACACCAGTCTTCTCATGCATACACAGCCTCTAATCCCACTCTCAATAGTCTGAAGACCAACCACTGCATACCGCAGCAAAACAATCCCTTCACAGCTCTGTGAAGAAGGCAAAGACAACCAGGTGCCAATCCCAACCAATAGGTGGAACAGCTCAAGTCCTTAAGACAACTCAGAGTTTTTCTTGGCCCTAGCGTGGCCAAAAAAACTCAAGAACAACTCAAAACTAGGGTACATCAATAGCCACAAGCTCACAATGAATTATGGCAACAATCCACAGTCCCATAACAGAGGAGAGGGAAAACTCCCAGCATAGACATGGGAAAACACGAACGCAGACCATAGTAGACAGCATACATGGCCACAAGCGACAAGGAGACATATACATACCACCGACATCGGTATGGAACACACAGGCGCACATCCCCGAGCGTGAATGGCTCCTACACCCGAAAATCTTGAGTGACAGTCATGATTTTTCTTGCTGCCTGTGTGAGGAAAACTAGCTCAGAATTCCTGTGCGTGAGAAGGGGAGAGAATGACTCTCCATGTGTGGATGGACAACTGATGGAGTATTCCCCAAAAAAGGTGCACGTGAGGAAGCAGTCCTCCCTGTGTGAAGGGAGAAAGTTATACAAACCACAATCATCCAAAAAGAATGGAGAGCCGACCCCTGCCCATGTGAGGGTAACAACGAAGATCTCCCGCCTGTTCATGAAGAGAACCCTCCGCGTGATGATGGACCAGACCAAAACAATGGAGGAAATGGAGAGAGTGGAAAGAGTGGGGAGAATGGAATGTCGCTCCTCTGCCCCAGCGACGTGAAGAGGAAGAATCCCCTGGTGGAGCGGGCACGTGGGCAAGGACTGACAGTCCTCCATAGCCACTACTACTCAGCAATAACTACCTCAACTACCCAATCAAAATATTAAAGAGGTTGGATTAGACAAGGGAATATGGCAAATCAGACAAGGCTTTCCCCCCCATAGACCAAGGTTTGACATCCCCCACACCCTTATCCTTTGGAATCATGCCCTTTTCATTTTTAACGTTGCACTACCATAGCTGGTTGTGGGTTTATTTTAATTGATGTGCGTATTTACATGATGCCAAACTATAATGTGTTGGATAGCATGATATACCATCGGCAACTATCCCCCTTAACGAAACATACACAACCAAATCGATGGTGGGGCTTTTGCCTTTAGCTCCTCACCATCGATTAATTACATTATATACATCATGCAAACGGGGTCAAAACTAGGGTGTTACATTCCCCTCCCCCTTGGAATAACACTGTCCTCAGTGTTCCAATACAAAGGAATACATATACAATTGCAAGATCTGTCCCACGTTCAATTATTCACTATGAACGTGCAAGACCAAGCCCCTTGGCTTCCACGGACTTGTCTTGCTGGTTCTCAGCTTCCAGCTTATCCCAAAGTCTAGGAACTTTGCGGCTATTTCCCTCATCATGTTCCCTCATTGGGAAGTCTCGGCGTAAATGATGTCCTCTGCATTCCCAGCATTTCACTGGCTGCTTCATCTTTACCTGCTCAATTTCCTTTGAGTCTTCATGCCTGGACCGTTTCTCAATGGGTCGCTTGGATGAATGTCCCATCGCTGATCCACCTTCCTTTCCTTTGTCGATTGCTCCCAGAAGGATTTTCACCTCCCTTTGCAAACCAATAGAGTCTTGCAAAATCTGGTGGTTCATTTCATTCTGCCTTTTCTGTATCTTGAGCATCTCCCCAAGATTTTCTTGGGTCTTGGAAATCATTTGAAGGAGACTTCCAGCTAAGTCCAGCAACTTTTGATCTACTGCCATGATCAATGTGCACCACCGGGTTTCAATTTTCTCACCTGTGAAATGCACCATTGAAATACTGTCAGACCTAGCATAATATAAACATTAAAATCAGTCATTTAATTACCCAATAGGCATGACAGTCCAAGCCTCATCAAGGAGACTTTCATATTTTTCATGCCTTCCCAATAGGCACATGAGCTCATTCATGTCCATTCTTGGGAAGGGAATTAACTATTCCAGCATTCATAATTAACTTTAAGCAAATACACACATTCCATTTCTAGTCATACATGCATTCAACAATCTTTTGTTTTCACAATGCATATATATATATATATAATTAAAAAGGGCAAGAGAGAGCAGCAAGAGTTTTTTTTTTCCCTCTTTGTTTTGTTCCATCCTGGAACCCACACCACCGCTGTGGCTTTTCATGCTCTCAACCTCTTTCACTTCACCATGAATGCTGGACCAATCCCTCTTGGTCATGACACTTAGTGTCTCTAGTCTATTTCAAACCTCTAAACCATGGAGTCTCTCCACATGGTTTGTCTCGGCTGCTAGGACCTCCACAGTTTTACTAGCACCTTTTTCATTACCGCTCATTTTGAGCTCTCCAGGACAGTCACATGTCCACATGCACCCCTAGGATGCTCTCATAGTCCTCGCTCCCAGCGATACCTATATCCAAACATTGAATAGATTCACATGTTTAGTTTATTCTCATCAGTTTTATCTCTAGACCAAGAGCTTAAAACATCATAACCAAATCATATACACATGTATATTCATAAGCAAAATGATCCAATACTTATCTGTATTGTGCGTTTCCTTGTTGGTCCATAGGATCCTGCTTCGCTTTGCAAGCCTTGGGATCGCCTATGGACTTGGATGTTAGGTCAGCACGTAGGCTGCTCCACAACATCAAATAATTAATGTCCAGCCAGTACATCCACATGTTGACTGGGCTTGGAACTTTATCATGACCATTTCTAGGTCTAGGATCTACTATGGATACCCAGGCATATAACAACCCAACATACACTTATACCAACATACACTTATATCAACAATACACTTATATCAACAATAACCCTTACTCTGCAACCCCTCACAACAACCATTTACCTTTTACCTTTTACCTTTACCTTTACCTTTAGGGTGTAACGCCCAATTGCATCTATTTATCCTGTCAACACAAGCAATATAAGCAACTCATCAACATTATTTCTCTAAAACTGTAACCATATTTCATATCATTCACTATCAAGTATTGAGACACCAGGAGTGCACCCACTCCCTAGGGTGTAATCAATATTGAAAACCCTTTTATGATTCGACATCAGGAAAGTGTGCACCCCTTTCCGATGTTAGCCATGTAGGCCCTATTCATACTCAAGCAATCGGTCATCATGGAAATAAAATCAAAACATGTTATGCATATGGAATTTAATAATTTGACATACATATTCTTAGCAAGGGTCACAGAACACTTATCCATTTGTCGATGCAGTATTCCTTCATTAAGGAGGAATGGAGGCTCCCTTCTCTGAGTTGACAATCCCTCGGTTAGCCATCCCAACTCCTTTTTACAGTTCATATCCACACATGTGTTACCGACATAGTCTATACCATCTCACTCATGTTGCTTACCAAACATGCAGTGCAGATGAGACATTTCCAAAATGTCCAATGGAGTTTCACCCGAAACCCATTTCCAAAATAAGGGAAAACCTTCCCATGTAGTTTGGATCCTGCAGGCCATCACACCTAATCCTCCTACAGTGTGTACCCCTAGAACATTCATCAATTAGCCAAAAAGTCATTCATTATCTGATAATACAATCCAAATTTATTGTTACATAACCAAGCAATGACATTAGCAATCAAATTCAATAGGAATTTGCAATTCTGTCTACTATAGAAATTAGTTTGCTTAGCAATGAGGTGATCCTCATTTGTGGGTCTCTTGTAAGCAGCACTACTATGCCCATTATAATTTTATGCGTACTAGCATAATATGAATACCCACTTACAATGCGTCCTCCTTACACAATCTTATGCAAGCCAACAGTGATTAGTAGTCATCAGCAATTTCTGAAATCTGAAATTCACAATTCAAATTTAACAACCCATTATGCATACCAACTATTTTCACAACCATGAGACTCTTCTCATAAGGTTTGGCTCTTTCACATGGTAGATTTCGGCATTGGTCATGGTCTTACTCTCATTGCCATGCTCTAAATAATCTACCTGAAACCTGAGCTTCAATCAACCAAACACTTGGTAAGTTTGGATGCATATAACCTTCTCATTGCTACAACCATTACTGAAGCATTTTCAGAATTTATAAAATTCAAATACTTCCAGCTGTTAATCACATCAATATTACCAAAACTCATTTACTTCATGCAATCATTATCATACTAACATTTGCAAGGCACAGTCACATCATTCATGCAATTAAATGAAATGTTTAGATACTCCTTACTTCACAAGCGTATCATTGTTGCATCTAAGTGATGAGAGGTTCACCACATGGATGTGAGGAGTGTTTTTATTCATGGTAAAATTCATGAGGCGATATATATACAACATCCTGAAGGTTTCATTCATGATCATTCACTTTTTTTTAGGTTGAGGAAGTCACTCTATGACCTCAAGCAAGCCCCCAGGGCTTTGTATGCCAAGATGGATAGTTTCCTTCTTTCACTAGGATTTGAGCGATGAAAATATAATACTAATGTATATTTGCAACATATAGGTGATTTATTGGATGTTATATTACTTTAGTTTGATAAAAGTTTGATTACAGGAAGTTGCATTGATGATATAGGATCAATAAAGTCCTCTTTGCATAATGGGTTTTCTATCACTGACCTTGGATTGTTGAAACAATTTCTTAGATTGGAGATTGAGAAATATGATGAAAGGATCAAGGTAGTATAATCAAATTATTCTGAAGACCTATTATTGAAATTCAATATGGATTAATGTAAGGCAACCAAGTTCCCATTCCTTTCAGGAATAAAACTAGGTGATTTCAGTGCATCTCTATTGGTGGATAGCTCGTTGTACAGACAACTAGATGGGAGCTTGTTGTATCTCACACACTCTCGAACTGATTTGGAATATGTTGTAGGTGTCATTGAAATATACATGTAGGAGCCTCATGAGATCCTTTAAAAGGCTTCAAAAAGAATCTTGCCTTGTGTGCAAGGAACCAAACACTTCGGGGTACACTATGCTGCTAGTTCTCCACTAGAACTAGTTGGATTTATTGATTCTGATTGGGATGGAGATTCCATTGATAGAAAGTCCACTTCAGGTTATGTATTCATGCTTGCACATGGTCCCATATTGTGGTCAAGAAAGAAACAACACACTATATCCCTTTCGTTAATTTCAGTATTTTCAGTATCTCTTTGTTAATTTCAGTATTTTCGTTGTTTTTCTTCATAATTTGTGAAGATATTGAGTGGTGAGGATTTTTTTAGCTCCTAGATCTTGCTATGAATCAAATTTTCACACACACACACACACACAAATATTTTCACTGGAAAAAATGTGTATTTCTTGATGATTAATAACAAAATACATTGTATAGAGGCTATTCAGGTTAGCCATATCTAGTCACTTAATACATCCTTTAAATTTAACATACTTACATGTTTGCAAAAAATATCTGACCACTATAAAGGTTAAACTAATACATATAGGGAATTGTCTTACATATAGTAAAAAATATTGTGACTATGCTAGTATTCTAATATTCTCAGTATATCCAACATTATAACATATTCTTCATTCAAATTTTTTTTATGGAACATATCATAAGGAAGACTTCAGTCTCCTTGGAATAATTAGAATGGAATGGGTCCTGGGTGATAT
>LPNX010980589.1:67266-88758 GCA_001517045.1 Pseudotsuga menziesii | reverse complement strand
GTACATTTCTACATTCCAGGTAGGAGTGTCTGTTTGTCCCATTAAAAAAAGAAAAAAAAGAAAAAATGCATGCATAATTTGTTGTGGCATAGTGGAGCCCCAGGGGGCGCATTGCGCGGATTTTGAGGTTAAAAATGGGCTTAAAAACGAAAAAAAGTACTACCAAAATCAACTTTAAAACAAGTACTCACATTGTAGAGGAAGGCACCATCCCTTTTGATTGAGGTGACATTGGTTAAAGTAATAATATATATTTATCAAATCTAAATGATGGATGAAAACTCATATTTAATCGCATCAATGTTGTAAATAAAATACTCATTGCAAAAAATGTATCATAAATAATTTTTGAATATAATACAAATGTATTAAAGTAAGTACAAGAAAAAAGTATTTTTGAATATAATACAACATAGAGCATAAGTATCTTCAGACACTCATTTAGAGGATGAAACATAGAGCATACCCTAGAATTGTCAATCTAGGATACAACATCAATCAACAACAAGACTTTAAATTGTTACAACAATATTTACATCTATTTAAATATGAAATTAGGTTGCTTATATAGAAACACTTTATCCCAAAGATTAAAGATTAAATCACAATGCAACAAATATATTATTTCATCCTACAACAGTCTATCAAATTGGATAATCTATATACACAAAACAATGTAACAATAAATGAAATATAAATTGAGATGTTAGGTATTAAAATTAAAACATTTAAAATCCAACAAAAATAAATAAATATATATATTCCAACATATATTTAATTTATTGTACACATAATTATAGCAATCAAATATGATATCCTTTATTGATCTTCATCTAATTGAAATCAATCATCAATATTAGTTAAAATTATATAAATATAATATTTTTTCTTTATTAATTCATTTTACTTTTTCATTCTTATTAATTCATTTATTTTACTTTTTTAATAAAAGTTCAAACTCCACTTGTGCTTATATATATATAATTTGAAATCAAAATAAATTTAAATTCAAAGGTCAAAACAATAGTTTACAAGTTATCTCCAACCACATATTATAGTATTATAACCACCCACAAAATATATTAGTCTCATAATTCCTCCTTCCTATAGAACTTGTATAAGTTAAAAAACACAAACCTCATAAAAATATTCAATAACAATCAACTTCATACTTCAAGCTAAAATCAAAAGATTGAAATGAATTATTATGAGGATAACATTATTAGACATAATGACACGCTGAGAGGGGGGGCGGGGTGAATCAGTGGGCCAACACTATTTACAATTTCAACTTTCTTCAACTACCTAAACAAATACCATCATAAGTACATCAACATCAATCAATAAACAACACAAACACTTCACAAGATGAATTTATAAACTTTATTATATTAGATTCAAACGGCTCCAACCGTGGGGTCAATCAGCTTCAACTGAATCAGAAGCGCCAACCTCTATTCCAAGACTCAACTTGGTCTTAAGAAAACATGTACAAGACCCAACTTGTATTTACATATGAACACTTGTCACATCACATATCCAATTCTATCATGCAACCTATCTATCACCATCAAGTACAAGATCATCCATGCCAATTCATCTTTTGCACATCAGCCTGTCACCTTGTCATCTCTGCTCATAAACTGGTCATGGCCATGTCTTCTAGTTTGCAGTTGTTTGTACAATAGTTTTCTAGGTGCATTCAAGTCATCAATTGTTTACCAACAACTTTCTCAATACTACTGTTCAAGCCAACCTATCCAATGCAATCACTAACATGTCATTTCAACTTTTCACTTTCATGTACATCTGCTTAAGAAAGCATGTTCAATAATAAAAAAATATGCTTCTAATATACTCTCAAGTCAGTTGATCATCAGTCATGTCATGCCAATAGTCATACAAGTCCCTATATCTAACTCAATATTGCTCAATCAGTCAACTACTAATCTTCTCAACTTACTCAATCATATCTTGTAAATGCAAAGACTATCAACATATGAACTCATAAGTTACAAGGCTATGTATTATACACTTGGAACAATTCTTTAGCATTTACAATCCTGTAGATGTCACTTTGCTAAAGATTCATCTCTTCAAGTGTGCTTTATGACATATTGCAATTAGATTTCTCACCAATAGATGATCTTAGAACATTTCTATGATTTCCTTCCTCAGACTTGCCATGGCCCCATTTTAGGCCTTCAATTGTCTCATGAGATTGATCTTACATTTGCGTTAACAAGATCAGACTTAATGTACATGTGGCTACAAAAATTAGTGCAAAGAAGAGTCCAAAACAAGCCAAAATTCTGTTCTTAAAATTAGTCCAATGTATATTCAAAAGGGAGGCCAAAAATAAGTGGAATGTACAGTAAAAAGAAGATTGAAATCTTGTCCCAAATCAGCCACCAAAGGATCCCTTAAACCATATCAAAATTGATACTGTACTTCCCTGAAAGAAACATTATACTTCATTTGTTTCAGATAGAAAGATGTGTCAAAAGACTGCCTTGAAACCTCCTTCGTTGCCTCGGTACTCCTTCTATTCTCTCATGTCTATGGCTATGATAAACACCATCACTCCTGAAAATATCAATGCACTTTATCCATACCCGAATTCACTTCCAAAAAATGAATAAGGGCGTTAGCCCTATTTATACTAGTTTACATGCTAATTTTTTAGCCGACTTCTTATTTGGATTTTTTTTATTTTTGTTTTTATATTTTTCCATATTTAAGTGAGCTGACCTTGCTATATATATCTATATACATACTTTATATATATCCTATGGAACCGACTTTGCATGTTTGCAATTACATTTGTTTATTTTCGTCATTAGTTCCATTTGCAAGTTCGACATCGTTATTGTACATGATATGGGCTTCTTCATCATCATGTTCAACATCAAAGGTTTCTATAAGAGAAAGGGTTCCATCATACATCAAGGGCTTCAACCAAGACTTCTTCAAAATGCAAGAAACATGCCACCGAGCATGTCATTGCCTTATTCATGTTCATCAAGCTCTATCATATCGTTGATGAACCATTCATCAACGTCTTCAAGCATATAGGATTATTTTTCAAGTGCATTGTATTCTTAAACCATCCACATCATCTAATTACCTTTATTACCAATTATGTGAACTTCATTGCTCATCAAGGCACAAATGACCACATAATCGTTCATTTGGCTCATTAGGTGTTCCAATGGCTCCAATGCCCATGTCTAAGGTTCTTCATGTTATCAACATTTGTATTCAACCTTTATCACTTCAACCTTTGTCATTAATGGATTGTCATCAATGACAACCATATTTAAAAAACACTTCCTCCTTGAACTTTTGAACTATCAATATGCCTTCATGTAGAGAGATTTCTTGGAAATAGAATCACGTTTTGTGTTAAATATTATATAGATACATATAAATAAGATTAAATCAAAATTACATATATATAGATAATTAATTTTATTACTTAGAAATCTAATACATTTACTCTTAATTTTATACTATGGAAACTTTAAATATAATGTACTTAAAATATAATTAAGACATTTATTATTCACTTGTCTACTAATTGCATTATGATCATTGACTTATTCCTCAGATAAATATTGTTCTTCTTTTTCTTACTTACATACTTATAAGATCCAATATTGGAACCATATATTACTTATTGGATCAATAGTATGTTTGAGTTCGAGATATGTGATGTTGATATGGGGATCTGGTAGCTGTTTTTTTTTTATAAAACCTAATGATTATCATATAAAATACCAGGATTGGTTGATTGAGCGTGCAGATAGAAAATTGAACCACTAGTGTGTTAAAGTATTGTAACTTCAGAAGATATTCCAGATGTATTGATTGGCATCCTCTATTAGGAGATGAGTTTGGTCATGTAAGGGTCATTGAAAGAATTAATGTAAACCTTCGGATGTAAATCGGGTCAATAATACCCAAGTGTCATTATAATAAATATTATTTTTGGTGTCTTACTAGACAAGTCGTCCCTTTCAGTTAGACAAGTCGACCCTGCTACGTTCTAGGTCAATTCAAGTGACAAATATAAATAGGGAGGCACTCCCCTTCATTTCTACACACTAATCCTAATGTTCCCACTCATCTCTCAAAATGGGCCGAAAATACTCTGTCTTATGTTGGGTTAGATGTTGGAAATCTTGCTGATCCTAGGAGAACTCGGTCATATTTTCAAAGAGCATGTATTTCTCTTCCTTGCAATGATTATTTTCTATCTAAGACCTTCTATATGATGATTGGTTCTGATCCTAATTCAAATTATCATGCTCAGAATGATCCTAGATGGCAAGCTACAATGGATGAAGAGTTCATCTCTCTCCGAAAAAATGCAACTTGGGAGCTAGTTTCCCTTCCACCTGGGAGGAAGCTTGTTCAATGCAAGTGGGTATATCATACAAAGGTTGATGCAGATGGATCAACCTGCAAATATAAATCACGGCTGGTTGCAAAAGGATTCTCCCAAGTCCAAGGATTGGAATACCATGAGACCTTTGCATCGGTGACAAAAATGGATTCTATCATGCTAGTTTTGGTCATTGCTGCATCCAAGCACTGGGAGGTGCACCATATGGATTTAAAAAGTGATTTTATTCATGGAGACCTAAAAGAAGAGATATACATGAAGCATTATGAAGCCTAAACATAAGATCCATAATTGGTTTGTAAGTTGCAGAAATATTTATATGGCTTAAAACAAGCCCCAATATCTTGATATGCCAAACTGGTGTTATCAGGAATTCTTAATCAGTGCAGCCACTATTTGTTACTCTGCAATGTAAATAAAAAATATAGAACATAAAGACACAACAACATATCCTTTCCTTAAACAATCAAGTTAAATAACATGAAATACAATATACCACAACCTTAGGCCTCTTTGTCTTCTCTGCAAAAGTCCTTGCAATGGTTCAGTACCTGCAAAACAAATTAAAAGACAAACAAACAAGATGAGAGCATCATGATAAATTGATTATTCATATAATTGATCAAGGAATATGATAATATTTAATTATAACCAATACATCAAATATAGGAAAGGGGAATGTCTTTGTATTAATTATGAAAGAGAAAGAAGTTAAACCAAAAAGCCTTGATGTTAATGACTTCAATCTCTACAAGAATCATCTACAATCCTCTATATATATGAAGATCTCTCCAAACATAATCCAACTCTACGTTGCCTTTGATTCAGACTTCAAACTAACATCATAAGGGTGCTTTTTCTTGCCTCCTTCACTCTCATCATGAAGGCCTCATTTATAGGCCTAGAACTCGTGAGATGACTTGGAAAATGGATAATATATGATCCCTACAGGTGAGGGAAGCGAATGCCACCTCTCCCAAGCATGTAGGAACCAAATTTATGGAGGTTTCTACATGGAAGCTTCCAGAAACTTCTTTTTGCCATTTTTTGACCATCGACGCTCTTGGTAGAAATGACAAAGGCATCGACCTAGGGTTTTTGTCAAAGAAAGAGGGAAACGACACTTATAGGTCCACTGTGAGGGGAACCGTCGGTGCTCTGTGTAAGAAGAATAAAGGTGCCGACCCTTCAAGGTATGAAAAAAAATGACCAAGGTGACTCAAGTCAAGATTTCTGGGAGGTTGAAAGGCATTGTGAAATTCCCATGAACGCTGATAAGCAATTTGGGATTTCTAGGTGCAACAGAATGCCCCACAAAGTATGAATCTAGAAGGAAGCGATAGGTGAAATAGTTTGCAAGTTCTATGTCTGATACAGAAGCAAAGAGAGATAGACTCATAACTAACATAGGACCAGTAACTGACTCAATCCAAACCAATCATAGCCGCGGACCAATACACTGCAAATATATGATGATGACTATGTCATTGCTACCAAAAATACACCATAGATCCATGGACAAATGATGTAAATAATGGAACATGGATACAAGACATAAAAGGTAGATCCATGTCATAAAATCTTAAACACTGAACACAGCCACCAAAACATACAATGTGGATTTGCGTCAAGAGTTTCACTGATCTCCAAATGCAACCTGAGTATAGGTAGATATAGTGATGAGGCCTATCAAACTAGGGTCTTCATTCCAATCCCTAACTGATATGATTCTAATGATGTGAATAAATTTCTTGACGTTGAACATAGTAGAAGCCACTTGATTACCAGTCATTAATGAAAACTGTTAACAAGTGCAAGGGACATCACCATTAATGTCAATGATTCCAAAGGTATATAAGTACATTCTCCCAAGCGTGAATAGATGTTTTGAGGTCAAACACTTGACAAAATATTTCAATCATAGGTCATTGATGAAAACCTACTGTTGAAAACGAGAAAACATGCCATTGGGGCATGCATGCTTCAAGGTACTCTTTAGGTTTGTAGGTCTAATTCCTAGATAATGATTTGAAGTCGACATGAATAGAATTGTCACAGGAGGGCCATGATGATTCTCACATCAGTGACATGAAAATAGGAACAAAATTTGATTTGGAGTGATGAAACTGACTCAGACATGATTGATTTTAAGGATAAGTAAAGTCACTAACGAGTTATTTTTTTGGGAGAGACATCTTTTGAACAATTTGTTGGGCTATAGGGTAGACCCGGGTTTTATACCTTTAACTTCACACCAACAAAAGACCCACAGTGTTGGCCCTTTTGGCAACAACCTGCGAACAGGTTGCAGTCTCACCCGAAACAGCTATGGGATGCCGCAGAACCAGGTTTCTGTGAGCAGAAGAAGGATATTACTGTACCTTTAGCTTTTACAGATTATAAATATAAATCACAGAGCTTAACATTCACTTATTTAGCTTCACAGTTAGATAAACAAACAGTGCCTTGCACAACCGTTTCCTGGGAATTCATAGCGAAGTTATTATCTAACAGTGATCTTTATTTCTCAGATATATAGATATTAATGCATGAAAGAAACACAACAGAAATAGCACACAGAACCACGACACAAGATATAACGTAGTTGGTTGTGGGTTTATTTTAATTGATGTGCATATTTACATGATTCCAAACTATAATGTGCCGGATAGCACGATATACCATCGACAACTATCCCCCTTGCCGAAACATACACAACCAAATCAATGGTGGGTATTTTGCTTTTAGATCCTCACCATCGATTAATTACATTATATACATCATGCAAATGGGGTCAAACCGGGGTGTTACAAGGGGCAGATTAAAATCTAAATAAATTTGGACTACCATAACATCGATACAGATAGTTTTTCCTTCCAAAGTAATAGGCAACTGAGGAAGTATCCCTAAAGGCACTGTGGGTCTTTGATTAAAATCTAGTATTTGATTGGTGGCTGGTACAAGCAAAGGAGAACCTTTGGCTTTCCAAGCAGTAGAGAATAAAATGCTAACAGAAGCCCCTTCGTCGACAATAGTGCGGAGTGTACTCTTAGTGGTAGTTAGCACAGATATCTGGAAAGGAACACTTGAATGAAGACAAGGATTTGTTAGGTTACTCTGGTCAAAAGAAATAACCTCGTTACTTGGATAGGGTTCTATCGAAAGAGACAAAATTTCCTGTGTTGAGAACAATCAGAACGAAGCATAAAGACATCAATAGTTTGAGCTCCACTCTCATCGGAGAGAGTAGGGGGAGACAAAGACTGGATCATGGTGACAGACTCTGTCGGAACATTCTTTGATAAAATAATGGGATTGGGTAGAAATGACATCGACTTGACCACTTCACTCTCTGAAGGAATAGTGGTATCAATTATAGATGAAACTGAATTGATCACTTGGTCAACTAGCAGGGAATTAAGGGATAACTTACCATCACTTGTTGGAATCACCTATTGATGATCAGTAATATTTTCCAACCAACGTGAAGCTTCATCCATGGTTGAAAAAATAAAAGTACGATGCATAGACTTGCAAATCAAACAAGGATACAAGAATTTACCCTTATGACCTTTTACCAATGGGTCACTGGTATCATCAACATTATGATCAAAGGTTGATGACACAGATGGTTAGTACCTTTTAGACAACTCTTCTTGTACATGGGAGAGACCAGGACACTCCTTAAGAAGGTCGTCCCCCTTGCAAAGCTTACAAGGGAACTTGGGTTTTCCGAGCGTTCTCTTAGGATGAGCACCATCAAGAGCAAATGGTTGCTACTTTTTCTCTTTCTTATCCTTCTTCTTCTTATCCACCTGACTACTAATCATAGACCTTTGGTCAAGCGAAGAAGAAGAAAGGGATGAAGACACTACTGGTGGAAATGGAGCAGGATTGGGTTGAGGTTGATCCTCTCTTAGAGGAGAGGTGACATTTGAGACATTAGGTGTAATAGAAATTACTAAATTAAACAGCGAGACCAATAATCCTTTAGTTAACCCAGGAATATTTAGAGTGGTAATAAAGGGAGGACCAATACCTTCACTTGGAGGGAATACAAAAGGTACACCCTAGAAAGGGGCCTCTTTATTGGTAGTCCCGGATAGGGATGCCATCTCTAAACTCTCTAAAAACCCTCTAACTACCAAGCACAAGGAAGAACTACTCAAACTAAAATCAATAAGCAAGCATGTGAAAGGAGTGGATAAGAATTAGGAACCTCATAGGACAGGACAAAAGGATAACTTAGATGGTTCAAGGATTCCTAAAGGGGTCTCTCGATATACACTAGGTATGGGGGATCTCAAATCCACAAGGGTGTTGTCTAATGCACAACCAGTCGAAAGGGGCTCTTCAATATACAATCGAGTACGTGAAGTACCTTTCAATATACATTAGGGGTACATGAAAGGACATTCGATATACCGACAGTACGTGGAGAAACCTCACAGACCCCAAATTATAGTGTAGGAAATAAAACGACAACTTCCACGCTTACTGACGCTGGAACACGTCACTAACCTAACACTCAAATTGCTAAAAGTTTTAACCTAGTACTACCGTTAATTTTATCTTGTGCATTTAGGAGAAACCATGGAGTGAAAAATTGAATGTAAACAAGATGCACACTGATCTATATGATAATGCAAGTTTTCCTCTTCAATAAAGTTCTACCTAAGAGTGGAAGAGAGAGATTTATTTTTCTTCCAAAAATGCATACCCAAATGCAAATGCAATTCTATCTTTTCAAACAAAAAATTAAAATATCAATGCACCCCAAACAATCTCTAAAGAAATTGAAAAAGCGATCTAGAGAACATCTAATGTAAATAAACTGAAAAATTTTCCTATCTTTTCATGCTTGAAAAAGATGCATAAAAAATTGATGGAAATATGATTTCACTAACGTTTCCAAACAAAACTAACTCTAATGCATGCAAAGCTGAAAACATATATTTCTTCTTAATGAAAGTGGGATCCAGAACTTCAAACAATCATGTACAGAACAAGAAGAAAATCGTTCAACACACTTGTGAATAAAGCAAAGGAGAGAGAAAACTAAAACTTCTCTTTGGAATAGACAAGGAAACAAAGAACCAATCTCTCCTACCAAGCACTGAAAAACTCAACATACAAAAGGAAACAAAAACCACCCCAAGCAAAGAAAGACTCAGAACAACATGGATCAGTCATGCATTCCAAGTCCAAAACAAACCAAAACCTACACAAGTGAAAATGAAATGTATATTTTCCAATTATAACAAATAATATCTACAGAAAAGAGCAAGAGGTTTCAAACAAATAAATGAATGGAAAATACAATGTAAGAAACATAAAATTCCCTTTGAATGAAGAAATAATATTTTATCAAAGTGGCTACAGAATATACAATTCTGAGGAATTGTTTTTAAAATAAACTTCATTTTCATCAAAAGATAAGCCAAAAAACACTCAGAACACAAAATACAATAGCCAAATTTTGAAATCCAAGAGGGACTAAAAGGACTACCTCGGCACACTGAGAGGCACTGCACCAGAGTGCTGTAGGTCAAATCGATGCACTTGAGATTTTGTAGGAAGGCGATGTCAGTGCTCTTGCTGAAGAGGGAAAAGGTGCCATGGAGGGGTCGACACTTTGTCATCCAAAGGTAGGTGTGCCGGTCAATCAATAGACTGAAAAACTAAGGATCTATAGGAGAAACCAAAAAAGACTGAGTTGGACTGAAAAGGGTGAAAACCACTCAGAAAAAAGGCAATAATCAGAAAAGTAAGATGAATGGCTTACCTTGTTAACTGAAATGACTAAAAGGAGAGAGAATAACCTTCATAGATGGAATGGTTAACGAATCTTGTAGATCTGACTGGATCTACACCAAATATGACTAGATCCTACTCGGATCTGACCGGATTAAGAATCCCCAGCGGAGTCGCCAATTTTGTTATCAAGAATTCTCAATCAGTGCAGACACTGTTTGTTTCTCTGCAACGTACATCACAAATAAAGAAAAAAAAGGCACAACAACATATCCTTTCCTTAAATAATCAAATTAACTAATATGAAATACAATATACCTCAACCTTAGGTCTTTTTGTCTTCTCTCCAAAAGTCCTTGCAATGGTTTAGTACCTGCAAAACATATTAAAAGACAAACAAACAAGATGAGAGCATCATGATAAATTGATTATTCATATCAGTGATCAAGGAATCTGATAATATTTAATTATAACCAATACATCAAATATAGGAAAGGGGAGTGTCTTTGTATTAATTATGAAAGAGGAAGAAGTACAACCAAAAAACGTTGATGTTAATGGCTTCAATCTCTACAAGAATCATCTACAATCCTCTATAGCTATGAATATCTCTCCAAACATAAGACAACTCTACTTTGCCTCTGATTCAGACTTCAAACTAACAGCATAAGGGTACTTTTTCTAGCCTCCTTCACTCTCATCATGAAGGATTCATTTATAGGCCTAGAACTCATGAGATGACTTGGAAAATGGATAAGATAGATCCCTACATGTGAGGGAAGCGAATTCCACCTCTCCCAAGCATGTAGGAACTAACTCCATGGAGGTTTCTGCATGGAATCTTCTAGAACCTTCTTTTTCCCATTTTTTGACCCTCGGTGCTCTTGGTAGAAAAGACAAAGGTGTTGACCTAGGGTTTTTTCAAAGAAAGAGGGCAACGACACTTATGGGTTGACTGTGAGGAGCATCGTTGGTGCTCTGTGTAAAAAGCATAAAGGTTCCGACCCTTCAAGGTATGGAAAAAATGACCAAGGTGACTCAAGTTAGGTGTTCTGGGAGTTTGAAAGAAAAATTGAAATTCCCATGAAGGCTGATAGGCAATGTGGGATTTCTATGTGCAACAAATGGGTTCTTTTATTCTCTCACAGAACTTCGAAATATGTAAGTCTGATACAAATGTGTACATGAAGCAATATGAAGGTTTTGATCATAGTTTTATATGTGGATGATATTTTAATTATAGGAAGCACCCTTGCTTCGATTTCCTTTATAAAAACTTTTTTACATGATGCTTTTGAGATGAGTGATCTAGGCCTATTGAGGCAATTTCTCGAGCCAGAAATAACTCAATATTTTGATGGGATTATGGTGAAAAAATAAAAATATGTTTTAGACCTATTAATTAAGTTTAATATGGCTGATTTTAAGGCTGCACCATTTCCATTTCTCTTAGGAATTAGTCTTCAAGAGGGAAAAACAACTCCACAAGTGGATTCTACTATTTACCGTCATTTGATCGGAAACCTTCTCTACTTGACACATTCAAGGAATGACATTTGTTATACCATGAATGTTGTATCAGTGTATATGCAGAAACCTCATGAGATTTATTAAAGGGCACTCAATAGGATTCTATAGTACGTGCAGGGTACTAGATCCTATGGTATTCACTATGCTACTGATTCCGAACTAGACTTGGTAGGATTTACAGATTCTGATTGGGCAGGACACAGAATAGATTAGAAGTCCACATATGGCTATGTGTTTATGTTTGGTGGTGGGACTATTTTCTAGTCAAGGAAAAAGCCAACTTCCATTTCCCTTTCTTTAGTAGAGGTAGGGTACAGGGGAGCAGTCAATGCATGCTTCCAAGAAGTTTGGCTGCAAGGTATTTTGTCTGAGTTTGATATTGGTAGTGCTTCATCTACTATCATATTTTGTGACAACCAAATTGCTATCAATATATAAACAGATGTGGTTAAGAGATAGAGAAACAAACACATTGAGATCCATATACACTACATCAAAGAACTTGTGCATGACAAGACAATTGTTTTGCAATATTACCCCATAGATAAGTAGATTGCAGATATTTTCACCAAGAACTTTACTAAGAAAAAGTTCACTTACCTCCGTTCACTATTGGGGTTGAGTTCATCATGGTGAAGTTAGTTAATTCTTTAGTGTTTATTTTGAGGGGGGTTTTGTTCCCACCGGATTTTCTTGCTTTCCTCACTTAGAGGTTTTTGAGCATTTTAGAGTTACTTTTTTGTAAAGAGTGACCTATGGCCCTTGTTTCCGGGGAGCTATCTTTTTTTTACTCCTCCACATGAGTATAGCTTAAGGGGGGGTGTTGGAGTCATTCTCAAACCAACACATCATTATTTTTCCTAATTTTCCTAATTTACCACTTATCCTAAGTTATTGGCTTAAATATGTGACTACATCATCAATTGGATCATCCTCTTTCAATCAGGGAGGCTAACTGAGTCTTCTCCTTCAATCGGGGAGCCTAACTGAGCTTACTCCTTCAATCAAGGAGAAAATATGGGTTTATCTTCATGACCTAAGTGCCCCAAATTAGTTAACTAATGGTTATTCCTCCTACTTTTAGTTAAAATGCACCTGTAAATGCCCCTCCATCATTATTTTGCCTATTTTTGGTAATTTCTAGTTAACTGGAGTGATTTAAGGTGCCTCCAACAAATTTTGGTGACTCAGTTGAGTTCAATTCACTTGATCTCACCTAACTATAGTCAGACGTGCACCCTCACCTACTAATTGACATGCAGTTGAGTTCTATTAAGTTAGAATCAGTTTAAACTGCCACCGATTCAGTTAGAGTCAATTATGGTTGTGATTAGTGGTTCACTGATGTGTCTAGTGTGGCTAACTGATAGCTAAGAGACTCTCATGTATGCAATTTGAATGAACTCCTTGTGATCTAAATTTTTTTGTTATTCATGCCAGTGTAACACATTGTATCATTGCTTTTGATTAATGATAACAATCATACAGCTGCAACTTCTAATTTCTCATGTTATTTTTCTATGTAATTGATCCTTGAATATTCTGTAAGTTGTGCCTTGCTCCTCAGATTACTGTGACTCAATTTTTGTTGGAGACATTTACCATCATACACACTCTTTTGGTCAAATTGTCTTAGTTAAACCACTATCCTAAGTTTACTTGACATCAGTGGAGCATTAATTGCCATCATCCAGTCACACCCACGCCTACCTATAGTCAAGGAGGCTAAGTTAGCCTTCTCCTACAGTCAAGGAGGCTAACTGGAGCACTTTGGGGGTGATCTGTGTGACATTAATGCACCTAATTGCTAATTGGTGGTTACAATCAGTTCAACCAGTCAGTTACAGTCAGTTAAGGCACCTCCAGTCATTAAATATATTATTTAATGATTATTTATTATTATTTAATGAACTGGAGTCAACAAGGCGCCTCCACCAACTTCTGATGGTCAGTTCAGCTTCAGTTAACCTCATCGGGGTTCATTGGAGTCATGGAGCACTATCACTTGATGATTGGATTGCTCTGACATGTGTTTGATCTCCTTTAGTTGAGATTCAGTCATTTATTGCACTCCGACTTCAGTTAGGGTTTGGTGAGTCAATTAGGGTTTTGGTCAAGTGGTTAACTGAGTGAGATTGAATGGTTGAGTCTCAGTTAAGCTAGACTCACTCACTAAATTCGAATTGTCTCCTTAGGTATTCAAATTCTTCATGGAGTTAAGCCATTGCTCAGCATTGGTATTGTAACCCTTTATTGTTTATTAAATATACAGAGAGGAAACCAATTCCGGTTTCGATTATTACCAATTCATGAGTATTTGTTAATTATTCTTTGATGATTTTGATTCTAAGTTCCTAGATCATGTGCAAGAATTAATAATTTTCATATAATGTTCTCTATATTTCAAAGTTGTAGAGGATTTTTATCTATTGTGAACATTTGAAAACAAGGTCATTACATCCACATGCTAAATGGGATAGTTGATATAAGGAGATCCTTTGACAACCAAGTCATCATGACTAGGAAGGAAGATGATAAAATATCGAAGCTAAAAGGAACACCTGCAAGAGATTAGGATTTTTCCTGCCTCTCTCTACATGAAGAAGGTACATTTCCATCTAGTCTCCTATGTAATGATAGATATAGACACAATAATTATAATAGTCTTAGAATGTTGAAAAATAATGATTTTATGGTTTCCGCACCATTAAAAAGAAGTTGAAACAATGTGATGATTACATTCTTGGAAAACATATTAAGCATCATTTTCATGAGTCAAACGCTAGAGCATGTAGAAAATTAGAGTTAATATACTATGACTTGTGTGGACCCATGCGCGTTTCTTCTAGAAATTGTAATAAATATCTCATGACTTTTGTTGATGATTACACTAGGGTGTGTTGGCTCTATTTACTAAAGCAAAAATACGAGTCATATGAAAAATTCAAAAATTTTCATGTATGGAATGGAAATGAAGAATAAACTCACATTGGTACTCTTTGTACTAATAATGGAAAAAAATATGCCTCTAATGATTTTGAAAACATTATTCATCAACATGGGATAATGCATCAAACAATTGTTCCATATAACCTTAATGAAATGATAGAGTAGAAAGAATGAACAACAACTATTGAATATGGTATTCTCCATCTTATTTTTCAATAATGTGAAATTGATGTTTTAGGGTGATAGAAGTTTTAGTGCAATTTATTTGAGAAACAAACGTTGAACTCATTCTCTTTCCAACAAGACTTTATATGAATTATGGTATGGTGACATTCCTTTACTGAGGCATCTTAGGGTCTTTTCTTCCACTTGTTATGCCTTGATTTGAAAGTAACAAATAAACAAGCTCGATGCAAGGAATCAAAAGTGCATATTCTTGGGATACTTAGACACTTCATATGCATATCCTCTTTACAATGAGGTCAAAAAAAGTGTATACTTTATAGGGATTTCCTTTTTCTCGAAATGAATAAAAATGAAAAATCTATTGAGAAGTAGCTTAATCATTTAGGAAAATTTACCCATGTAAAGTAATTTCATTCATTTGAAAATAAGATTTGACATATTTATGGGGGATCCCTATCTTGGATCACTCTTTGGAATCTACTTTTTCAAAACCATCCCCCCTCATGAATAAGTTCCTACCACTTCACTAGAATGGGAGGTTCAATTGGATGATGTGATTGAGAGGATCAGAAGACTAAATTTTGAAGAGAATGAAACACCACCATATGAATAACTTGGACTCTCACAAAAAGTTCCAAAGTGGGTCATGAAGAAACTTGAAACTATTAATCCTAATGAATTTGTAAAAATAGGAACCATGAGTTAGAGAAGGAAAGAAGATGGAGGTGATATAGACAATTTAAATTCAAGTGATGTAGAAGATAAGTATGTTTTGTATAATTGTGAATTTAATTTCCTTTAAATAATATATTTCTCATGACAAGTGGAAAGAATCCATTTAGAATTAATAGGATTCTCTCATTAATATTAGGACGTGGAATTTGGTGTACCTTTAATTTGAAATCACAAAAATTAAGCCCAAGCTTAGATCAATTGAAATCACAAAATTACTTGAAAATATGCAAGAAACACTCAAGAAGAAGATTGAATATGTCGAATAACACAAACTGTTGTTGATATTAATTTACATCAGCCATCATTAAATATATATAGGCTGATCATGATGTAGATACTCTAAGGATTCAAAAGATCAAATATGTTATTCGAATCAATACAACAACATGCTTACTAAACTAGTCAAAATTCCATTGTTATAGCCAAAAATGACACTTCTCTGTCTGTGATGACTTTTACATGTTTTCGTCACATGTCGACACTTCCATGACAACACTTCATGAAAATGCTTGTTAGTCACTTAAAAGACACCTGTAATGGAGGGACCATATCTAGATTTTTGTAACTCTATTTACAATATTCTATAGACAATTGGAAAGGTATGAGAGCAAGGAATACCTTTCTAGAAGACACCAACTCCTGACAATGCATGGAAGTACCTTAAAAATGACTTTTTCGGCCCACTCATGAGTCTGCCTAAGAAATCCTATGAGTTTACCCTGGTCACTTGCCCCTTTTCTTAAGTAAACCCATGAGTATACCCTCAAGTTTCCAAAAAAATATTAAAACATGAAATATCTCAATGTTGGGATGGTTTGGGTGGTTTTGGAACTACTCCTTTGGTTGTAAATGATCCCTATTCAACCTTAACTCTTCAAAATAGTATACAAGAGAGGGATACGAGTCCATGAAAGGGTACTTAGCCTTTACATTGTTATGCTTGTGAAATTGGGACTCTCCTCCCCTACCTTTTCCCTAGCAGTCATATTTGTTGCAAAGCTCGGAGGTGGGGATTCTTGGAGAAGAGAAGCATGAGATCTAGATAAAAGGTTTCACGAGGTGCCTTGCATGAGGAGAAGGTATATCTTGTACTTCTTCTTTTGATAATAAATATTTGATTCTCTTCCCTTTACAAATAATTATTTAATGGATTTCGTATCTTTATTTATGATCAGATGTTGATTTTAATCAAATTAGGGTTTCATATTATTTTGACTATCATTTCTTTACATATGGTCAAATTGGTTTGAGGAAGGTTGAAACTTGTTTTGTAGGTCTCTTGGATTGAGGAGAAAGAGGACAAAGAGGAGGACTAAAGGAAATATTGGATCATCATTCACTGAATAAGGTGTGAAACTTTCTTGCCTTTGAAACCTTTCTTATATTTGCTTGCACAACTTTATACACCAGTATTTATACCCCTAGTATGTTGGTGGCCTCTTAACCCCCAGCCATAGGAACACTTTCACTAACAATAGAACTGGAGACTCCACTGGGGAGATTGTCTCTTTTGGGGTCTCCTAATATTTTTTTCCATTCTATTTAAGGTTCTAATTCCTTCTTTCAAGTTAGGAGTCACTATTAAGTCTGTTTGAACACCTTCTTTTCCTTTTTAATGTTGTTTCTGACCTTCTTTTAGGCCTTCCAACACCGACTCGTGACTTTCAGGCTGCAAATTCACATTTTCTTGATGCACACATGGCTTCCCTTATGGAAACCTATGTGTCGCTCACTACTTGGCTTAAGGAAATTCGTGAGTTCCCATGTTCAATGTTTTTTCACCCTTTTTGGGTATGTTTGGGGTGGTTTGCTTCTGGTTAAGGGTTCCTGTTGTGTCCCCTGTTTGTGTATGACTAGTAGAAAGTGGTGTCTCTTCTTAAGGGTACTATTTAATTGATTTTAAACCTTTTCTGAAGCCTTTGGGATTTTCCTTTTCTCTTTCCCCCACCTCCTTTCTTGGCATAACCTTTTGCTGCATGGTTTTGATTAGCCTCTGTTACTATTCATAGTCTGTACTTTGGAGCTTTCTGATCTATATTTCCTTCACTCTTGTTGGTTAAATTCTTCATCCCCAAGTGTTTTTCTGGTCCCCTTATGCAAGTATCCTTTTCAAGTAAGGCCTAATATGAATTTAGGGCAGCCTAGGGTCTATTTGGTGGTTATAGGACATAAGTCTTTTTTCCTTGTTTATATCATCTGCAAGCGTTGGTTTGTAGGCTGTTTTTTATTTCTCATTTATAAAGAAAAAGTAAAAAATAACAAGTATTTATTTTATGTGCATTTAGGCTAGGGTATAGTCATAGGTGCATTGCATGTCTTTGTTTCTTGAAACTACAAACATAAGTCTTTCTTTTGTGGCCTCTATTTTCAGTTTTGAAAAGAAAAAGAGAAGTAAAAGTTTGCATTTTGATTCTCTTTCACATTAGTTATCTTGTTTCTCATTTCAAGTCAAAACACCATTGGTTTCATTTCCTCTACCTTTGAGTAATCAACAACCCTTAAAAATAATGCTATATTTAAAATGTATTAGTAACATTTTCTTTCTAGGGACGGCACACACAAGCCTAGGATAGATTTTTTGGGTTAGGGACATCTTTAACTACCCAAAAATTTAAAATCAAATATAGTGGCCTTTCATTCAGGAAATCTAATCTCATAAAGAAAGACACCAGAAATCTCCTCTAAAATAAAATTTAAGCACGAGGTCATGTGATACTGAGATGTGGAGATACCCCTCCTATACTTAATTGACCACACACCAAAGATGCTACATGTTTGACGACTTAGTACCTCCTTTCAACCCTATGTGGTGCCTTGTATTGTTTGAGTTTTGGGCTTAGCTACCCTATCCATGTGCATCGGCTGGACTGATGACTGTTTCACCAGACCTTCTTTGTGATTTTGGTAGCATTATTATATATACTTCTAGGACTCTACATCGATTATGATGGAAGGATATTTCCACTATACCTAGGGCATGCTCGAGAGGAAATACCTTACATAAAATTTGGGGAAGCGGTTTAGTGATTCAAGTGCTTGGACCCAAGGTGGTGTATTGTGAACCCTGAGTAACTGTTATTCATCCTTCAATGATTAGTCTTGGTCCCTTGTCATCCCAAAATCTCCTTTGGGAAGGTATCCTTGTGTGCCTGGTCTTGATACTTAGGATGTTTTCTAGTGGTGTGATCTCTGTGCTATTGGTTTCTAGTTGAACTCAGACTTTTATTTCTTGTTAAGTCATAAACTATGGCTAGTACCACTATAGACACCAACCAGGAGACACCCGTGCTAGGGGATTCTTGTGCTTTTCTTTTTACTTGAAATGTTGGTGTTCCTTTGATGGCCACTTTGAACTTGCCTGGATTCACCCTAGGGATACCAGTTTGGTTGTTTTTCACTTTGATTGTCTTGAATGCTCCTGATGCTTCTCAAGAAAGCACCTTATATCAAGGGCATAAAAATAATGTCTCCCCTTCAGCTCTATCATCCTCTCCTCCTCCTTTTACCTCATGCGGTGAAAGTTCTGATACTAGTAAACTACAATATAAAAGGATTAAAAGAAGGAAGAATAGGAAGAAGACATGAAAGCAAGAGGGTACCCATTCAACCTCTGCATGTCAAGTTGAACCACACCACCCAGCTTTTTGAATTCATTCTAGGGGCACATAATCAACCTTTGCAATTCATGTTGATCTTAACCACCCAACCTTTGGAAGTCATGGTGGGGGCACAAACTCAACCTCTGTAATTCATGTTGACCTTAAACACCCAACCTTTGGAAGTCATGATGAAGGCACCCACTCAACCTCTGCAATTCATGTTGGTCTCAACAACCGAGCCTCTGTAGGTCATGCTAGGGGAAAACAACCAGCCAATGCAAGTCATGTTGACATCATTGAGAAAAATAACCATTAAAAACACAAGCCTAAGTTCCCTTATAAGCTTTGTTAGGGAGATCATATTACTCACCAGTTCCCTACTACTGCAAGAGTACGAAGAGTGTGTTCCGAGTCTCAAAGATCTATTGCTCCTGAACAACTTGTAATTCCTCAACAACCTATTCAACTTTCGATTGATCAAGTTGTTGAAACACTGCAATATTTTGTCAATCCCACTCTTCCTTTGGAGAGTGACCTTTATTAGCTGATTGAACTGATGCAATTTTTAGTCAATCCCACTCTTCCTTCGGAGAGTGACCTCCATCAAGTGGTTGAATCGATGCCATCTTCGATCAATACCACTCTTCCTCTGGAGAGTGAATCATCTACTACTCAAGTTTTTTTCACTTCTAGTTCAGAAATTTGTGGACAAGGGGGAACTGAATTTGCTTTGAATGAACCCCCTCCAAGCCCTTGGATTTCTTCTTTTAATTAGGATATCCTAGCTGAGCTACTCCTTCCTTCATATGCACCATGCCAAATAAAGTTCTATATTGGATATTACACGATTTCTCATTGTATTGTTTATGAAGGAGAATGTGGTAGTATTTTATCTACACATTCTTGGATAGGCATGGGATCTCCCATCCTTATGTTGACTGATAGTCACTTACTGGATTTTTATAGAAGAAATAATCAAGCTTTGGGAATTCTTACTCAAACTTTGGTTACTTTGGGTGGGAAGACCATCTTAGTTGATTTTTTGGTAATAGAGGACCCCTTGGACTTCAATATGCTCCTTGGGTGTGATTATGTTTATGCTATGCAAGATGTGGTGTCCACACTATTTTTTGTGATGTCTTTTCCTCATAATGAAAGCATTGTCACTATTAATTAGCTGGAATTTGTTGATCCCTCTCCTAACCCAACTCGATACCATGTCTATCCTTTGTTGATTCCCAGTGTTTCGGTAGACACTATCTCATCATGGGTGAATTATGTGTCCTCATATACCTTGTGTCCAATTTACACTAAGAAGAAGCCTATGGATTCATAGTTACCTTCTTGGGACTTGGTCCCAACAGTTGAGTAGGTGATTCATTCAATGGGGATTTTGGAGCCTGCTCTCCACCCTATTGATCCATTTGAATGTTTAGACATGTATTATACATGGGATAGTTTACTTCCTTTCGATGAATTATTCCTAGAGTATTTGATACAGTATGACCTTCTTATAGATGTTGAATCATTTGTGCTTGAATCCAACTCTGAATCGCTTATTGATCCTGATTTGTATTGGATGATCGATCCTCATATGTTTACATAGTTGAGTCTTTGGAATTTTCCATTGAACAACAAGTCAGTGATCCTCATGAGTTTGATTCTGCTTGTATATTTTTAAAGTCCTGTGATACTGAGTTTTTTCTTGTAGACTCTATCCCCCCTATAACCTTTTTCTTTCCTTTTGAGTTTGATCTTATTTATTATAAATCCTCAGGCCTTGACACTATAGAGTCTTATTCAGTTGATTCTTCCTTGACTACACCTTTTGTGGAAGATATAAAAGTTGCAAGTGTTTCTACCAAAGTGGCCTGTATTGAGTCTCTTCTTATGAATATGATATTAATACCATTATTTCATAGAGACATTATTCTTAGTTGGAATCATAACTTTTTACTAGCCTTACCTTGTTTTTCAAGCTGTAATTGCATTTGCATGTATTCTGCTCGTGCTTATGATCCCGATGTTGGCTTGTACAATTTTAGCTCATTGTATAAGTCCTTATATTTTCTCTCTTCACCACTCATCTTTGTATATTTTTTCCTTTGCAACTTGACACCCTTTACCTGGAGGAGACATCCCATGAGTGTCCTTATCTTGATCGCTTTCCTTGCACTATGTTTGTTAGGGTACACAAGGTACTCCCAAAGGACCGAACACCAAGAACAACCGCTTCACATAAACAAGTCACAGATCAATACACCAATGTTTGTCACATTGTTAAAACCCTCGAGAGGGAAACAGTCCACGGCCCCAGCCAAATAGCTACAT
>LPNX010980589.1:52098-63843 GCA_001517045.1 Pseudotsuga menziesii | reverse complement strand
CATTCTGCACATAATAGTCTAAGAGTTTTATACTTAGATAAATAGTCTTGAATGCATGAAAAATCATTGGGATTCAAGGAAATCAACTCATTCTCAAGTTAATGACCCCGAATTTCATTGCGTTTACCAAACACAGATTCCAACTTTTCCCAAGCTTTATCAGGTTCATTAATGTCAGATATGTGGAATCGCAAATCAATAGAGATTGCCATCCCAATAAATCCACGAGCTTCATCACATCTATTTTCCCATTTAATTTTCTTATCATCATCAGTGGGTTCTATTTCTTTCCTTGAGGTTATCCTGAAAAGTCCCCTACTTCGTAGAACATCCTCCATACGATATTTCCATGAGAAATAGTTAGAACTTGTAAGTATAATATCACAAGGGGCGGCCATACTGTAAAATAATTGCTGAAATAACAGAAACTAACTATCTGGATGCAAATATCTTGAAAACATATTCGGTTTTAAAAAAAATGGCACTTAAAACTGATTCCGGATGATGAAGTTATGCTTGATCAAATGAAATGTTGAAGATGCCCCCAATAGTGACGTGGCAGATATTAACTTGACCAACAAAAAAAAGAACCCCCCTCTTCCAAAGATCAACCTTTGACAATCACTTTACAATAAAGTTGCTTTGAAGTGAATCACTTTTGTAGAATAAGTGAAGTTCACTTTTACAATAATGTACTTTTAAATAGTGCGGCAATAAATTAAAAAACTTAAGTGACTCACTTTTATTTTATTTTATTAATGTGAGATGCACTTTTACAATAAAGTAACTTGAAAATAGAAATTACATGCACTAAAAAGTAGCTTGATAAGAATTGAACTCAAGACTTATCAAGGTGTAAAGCAACTTTGGACCAAGTGAGCTAAGTTTAAAAGGTACGCAAAACTATGGAAAGAGGAAGGGGGCTTTTTTTTTTTTTACTCTTCTCTCTCGTTTTCCGTGCTTGCTTTCTTTTCCTGCAAATAAAAAAAAAACCGAAAAACGAAAAACAAAAAAAACTTTTTTCCACACAATGGGGTTAGATCTTGGTTAGCTTACCCGGAAATTCTACATTTTCAAGTTTTCTCAATGTTTCTGATTTGCCGTGATCGCACAAGGTGCACGGCAAAGAGCATACGTAGCCGAGAAGACAAGAAAAAAAACTTTCCCTTATTGTTTCTGATTCGCCGTGATCGCGCAAGGTGCAAGGCAAAGAGCATACGCAGTCAGGGAAAACAACAGTCCGAGACTAAAAAATAAAAGATCTAATAATAAACTAATAAAATATGAGAGATTTAAAAAAAAATAAAACAAATCCGTCACTGTAACATTATACCTTCAGATTTGCCGAAATGAGTGTTTCTGGAACAAACGGAAACGGTTTTCGGTGAAACAAAAACTATTTCTCAATGGAAACGGTGCTATGGACACAATGGAATAGCTCCCATAGGCCACAAATGCATAGAAAATCTAGAACCAGAAACCCTTTCAAAGTTTTGGTAACACCGATTCCAGATCTTGATCAAAACCGAAAGCGGCTCTTCATAAAAGCTCTGATAGCATGTTAGGGTACACAAGGTACTCCCAAAGGACTGAACACCAAGAACAACCACTTCACACAAATAGATCACAGATCAATACACCAATGTTTATCACGTGGTTAAAACCCTCGAGAGGGAAACAGTCCACGGCCCCAGCCAAATAGCTACTAGGAGCAATTTATTATGCAAAAGAAAGAAAGTTACATGAGCTTCTCATAATCGATCAACTAGCCAAGGACCCTCTATGGTCTTTAAATAGAGATCATAGACCAATCGGGTGTTAAGCCATGCATCAATGGTAGGTATGATATAAGAGAATTGAACCGTCGGATCATTCTATGTCTAGAACATATCATGACCATCGGATTAGAATATTTACAAATGCATACTAATGCATACTAAAGAAACACACTTTTACCTAACGAATATATTACACAAGTTGATCTTAACTAACTCCTAAGTGTCTAAATATCCTAACAATGTTTAGGCTTGTTCCTCGTGCTTGGAACTAGTTCTGCATGCCTCTAACACTCGTCTCCTTGCATTCAGATAATTATTTCTTATTTCCTTCAAGCTCGTTAAAAACAGTAAGGAGGCCACGAGTTGACTTTTTCGGGCTCTTTAAAAATTTACGAGAAAGGTATACAGTTATCTTTTATCTCTGCTCTGACTCCCTAAACATTACTAGATTTCCAAGTTCGCTTGTCCCTTCAAACTCATTAAAGGATGTGAAGGAACATCCACATAGGTATAAGTTTATCTCTTTTTCAGGCCATGTAGATTACTTATGAAAAATGAATACTCTAATTTCTTCGGAAACTAGAAGAGTATCTTCAGGTATAGTTTTATCTCGTTTTTGGTCTTGGAGGACTAAATTTATGAAAAAATGAACTTTTTTGAGCTTACTTTTCTCTTTTTTGTGCTTGGGTTTAAACTATGAAAAAGTTTTCTACCGTTCTTTATGTCATTGTAATGCTCATTAAAATTCAAGTACAAAGCATCAAGTTTACTATTGTTTGTCCCATTCTCATAAATAAATGGAACTTTTCATGTGATATTTCCTTTTTTCATGCTCGTTCAACTAAGGCTACATGATTTATTTTGAAGGAGCATCGGTTGGGTGATAGTTTACCCCTTTTTTGGACCTTTTCGACTAAGTATGAAAAATGTATACCTTAGTTCTTAGGAAGCTAAGAGAGTTCTCCTTTGGATTGTTTTATAGTTTTTCAGACTCAAGAGACTAAATTTACGAATAAGCACCCCCCTAGAGTCTTCTTTGGAGTTTTTCAGTCTCTCAAAACTATGAAAGCACCGATGAGAATTCATTAGTTTGGGCTTGTAAAATCCATAGATCAGTTTTATATCAAGCACTATTATGTATTTTCTTTAAGCTTGCTCAAAAATGAAGAAAGACTTGAGTTGAATTGCTTGTAATAGGGAAAGGGAAGTTCATTCAAATGTCTTTTGTATCATTGCGACAAGTCTTTTCTCCTTGAACAAAGCACCGGTTTTGAGTCTATCAATAGCTGGGTTCTAGTTTTTGGTCTTAGGATTAAGCCTGATCTCAGAGTTTTTACTCCTCCATTTGGTTACTTTTTCAATTATATGGAGAATCTATCAATGTCTCCTACATTGCATATTTGTTTTGTTGGTCCCTTGGTGTCAAAATATACATAATTCACTATTGTATCGTGCTCATTGTTCAAGGATAAAACCTTTTTTGGCCATTCTGCAATTTCCTTGACCTTTTGTGCCAACCACTCCTTGGTATCAGTTCATTACGTCAAGTGTTCGATAGTCCTTGCTCCAAAACTTTGTACCAGTTACAGATCCAATCACTCTCTGACTTAACTTGTGTTGGATGATGGAGGATTCCTTAATTCCTTCCTTCCAACAGATCTCTTCCTATTGAATTCAACACATCTTTCTATGGGAATGAGATTTAGATTTTATGACAGTACCTTGGGGATTGCAGTCATGAGTGGGAGTTTCCCTCGCTATTGGGTAGCAATAATACCTTAATGTATCCTACTCGATGGATTATTCAGGTGTTCGAATTCAATACAACTTATTCAAACTTGTTATAATGTACTATGTACCTTGGGAACCATTTTCATTAATGGTGGTTTCCCTCACGTTTGTTAACAGTTCCCATCAATGACCGATAATCAAACGATTTTCTCCATGTTTGACTTTCGCTCCTCTATTCGCATGGTTAGGATCATACCTTTGGGTGGTTTGGATTGAATACCTTGGGACGATAGTAGCATCATCACATTTTTCTATTGCTCGAGTTGCACAAGAATTTGTCACACTTCATATGACATTTGCTGAGACATAGATCCACCTTGTATTCTTGTGGCTATGATCGATTATTGAGCATGGATCCACCTTGTTCATTTGTGGAAATGACTCCTTTAGATTCCATATGGTGCCTTTTTGCATGTTTTGCGACCATGATAGTTACATCAGTTATACACATGTTGGATCCGATTGTATCTTTATGGAGATTATTTGTATATGGACATGTATTTGCTAGAGATCACTTTTTTCTTACATTTATTCCTCTTTTAGGTACCTCTGTTCGAGGCTATGATCTTGGATCCTCTGTCTCTTCTCGTATGAAATATTTCCTTTTTACAATTTATTTTTTTATATTGCCTTCCCCTCTAATATCATACATTAAGCGTCATCTATTATACCCCAAAATGACACTTATCCTTCCGTGGCAAATTTTGCATGTTTTCGTGGCATGCTAACACTTCCATGATGACACTTCATGAAAATTCATGTTAGTCACTTAAAAGACACCTATAATGTCGAAGCTATATCTAGAGTTATGTAACTATGTTCAACTCTTAATTGAACCATTGGAAAGATATCAAACCAAGGAAAAAATTTCAATCAGACACCCACCCCTGGAAATGCTTGGAAGTACCTTAAAAATTACTCTTTTGACCCACTCACGAGTCTTCCTAAGAAAACATATGAGTCTATCCCAGTCACTCGCCCCTTTTCTTAAGTAAACCCATGAGTATACCCTGAAGTGGAAAAATAAATATTAAAACATGAAAAATATCAAAGTTGGGGTGGTTTCGGTGGTTTTGGAACTACTCCTTTGGTTGTAACGAATCCCTATTCGACCCTAACTCTTCAAAACAGTACATAAGAGAGGTAAAGGGGTCCATGAAAGGGAACTTATCCTTTGCATTGTTATGTTGGTGAAATTGGGACTCTCATCCCACCTACCTTTTCTATAGCATTCATATTTGTTGTATAGCTCGAAGGATGATATATTGGAGAAGAGAAGAAGGAGATCTAGATCAAACATTTCACAAGGTGCCTTGCATGAGAAGAAGGTATGTGTTGTACTTCTACTTTTGATAATAAATATTTGATGCTATTCCCAAGTTTCCAAATCATTGTCTAATGGATTTTGTATATATGTTTATGATAATATGTTGATGTTCATCAAATTAGGGTTACATATTATTTTTATTATCATTTCTTTACATATGGTCAAATTGGTTTGAGGAAGGTTGAAACTTGTTTTGCAGGTCTCTTGGATTGAGGAGCAAGAGGAGAAATAGGAGGACTAAAGGAAACCTTGGATTACCCTTCAGTGAATAAGGTATGAAAATTTCTTACCTTTGAAACCTTTCTTATGTTTTCTTGTAGAACTTTATACACTAGTATTTATTCCCCTAGTATGTTGGTGGCCTCTTAACCCACATCAATAGGAGCACTTTCCCTAACAACACCCCCATAGGTGCATAAAGCAATTTCCAAACCATTCAAGATTCTCACAAATTTGATGAATGAGTAGTTAAAACTCATAAGTGAAGGAAAGTGGAATTTTTCATGCTTTTTATATTAGGAAAAGAAGAAATGTGAGTTTGTGAAAAAAACAAGGCAGTATACCTTAAGACTAGCTTTAGCTTTTTCTTTAAAACTGCAGAAAAGATGGAAACTATGGAAAACATAGAACTGCACACTTGGCAATCTGGAAATACTATAGAGTTATCAAAATCTTATCCAGGATCTTTCTAAAGCACTCCATGAGGTATTTTTGGAAATTTTGACCACAAAAATGGAATCGTGTGCAAACTAGCTAGTGTAGGATCTAGGAAATTAATCAAAAAGATTAATTATTTTACCCTAAGTCTTGGGATGGGTTTTGATTATTCCAAAACCACCTATTAATCCTAAATTTATGTACAATATCATAAAATATCATAAATATAGGGCCTAGAAACAAGGCTTAGTCACCCTTTACATATTGCTTGTCCATACAAACCAAGGGAAGAGGAAAAAACACAAAGGGGAAAATCCTCCCTTAAACAAGGACATGAACAAAATTGTAAGAAATATTGTGTTCAATCAGTATTCACCACATGATCATCTATTCCCAACAGTGATTTGACATTTATGAAAGTATTCTCAGAAAAAACCTTGGTGAAGATGTCTGCATATGATGCGCAATAGAGCAGAGCAATGACCCCATCATGCACAAGTCCTCTAATGTAGTGCATATGGATGTCGATGTGTTTGGTTTGATGCCTCAGTAATGGATCAGTTTGGATTTGAATGTTACTCTGGTGGTCACAATATATGATTGTATAAGTCTTTGACTCAATCCCAAACTCTCAAAGTATTCCCTACAACCACAAACATTGAGAAGTTGCATTCACAGCTCCTCTGTATTCTTCCTCTGTAGATGAAAGTGCAATTGCAATTTGCTTATTACTTGAAAAAATTATTGGTCCATCTGCAAGCATAAACAAATATCTATAATTTGGTTTTCTATCAATTTTATCACTTGCCCAATCAAAGTCAGTAAAACCAACTAACTCTAGGCTAGATTGTGCAACATAGTGAATCCCATGAGTTTTTGTTCCTTGTCCAAAGTTTCGGATTATCTTTGTTGTACTCCAATGGATATCATGACACCGATCCATATGTCTAGAATCCACACTCACTGCATAAGATATATCAGGTTGAGTATGATTCAAATAAAGAAGACAACCAATGAACTGCCTATACAGGGTGTTATTTTTCAATGGAGTTGATTGTGTTTCTTCAAGCTTAACTCCTTCAAGGAAAAGACTATTGCTTGGCTTGAAATCCTTCATTCTGAACTTTTTCAGCAAACCTGAAGCATACTTGGACTGATTTTCCTTAATTCCAATATCTGATCGAGAAGTTTCAAGCCCCAAAAATTGGCTTAACAATCCCAAACCAATCATACGAAACGCATGGTTCATTGCACTCTTCAAAGATGAAATTTATTTCTTGGAACTTCCTGTGATTAGAAGGTCATCCACATACAATACAATAATTATCAAAAAATCATGAATCATATTCAAATATAAATTTGTATCATACTTACATCTGCAATAGTTCAGTGATAGAAAAAATCCATCAATCTTGGCATACCAAGCTCTAGGAGCTTGTTTTATCCCATATATTGATTTCTTAAACCTGCACACAAGAGATGGATTATTAAAAAAAAATTATGGGTACTGCATATATATTTATTCTTTCATATCATCATGTAGAAATGCATTCTTCACATCCATGTGATGTACCTCCCACTGCTTGGAAGCTGCAATGGCCAAAACTAGTCTTATGGAGTCCATATTTGCAACTGGTGCAAAGGTATTGTTGTAGTCAACTCCTTGGAATTTGGAGAATACCTTGGCCAATAAAATTGCATTATACTTCATAGTATAACCATAAGCAACAAATTTATTTTTGAAAACCCACGTACACTTGACTAGCTTTCTCCATGGGGGGGGAATGACTAGCTCCCATGTGTCATTCTTTTGGAGCGAATGAAATTAATAATTCGTGGTTGTTTTCCATATTGGGTATTAATATAATTATTCATATGTATTTGGGTCATATTCAATAATTATAAAACACTTATCAGCAAATAAAGGGTCCTTGACAAAAAGGGTACTCTCAAATTGAGATCTAGTCTTCCTAGTGTCACTAGGATTTCTAGCTAGTTCCCCAATTGCTTGAATGGTATTTTCTTCCAACTTTGGACTTATGGGGATTTTTGGATATCTAATTAAATAATCATTATCATACATATAATAATCATAAATTTCATTAGTTTCTTCACTTACAACCAAAGGTGGAGGAGGTGAAGAGGACTCTCCAATTTCTACTGCTAACATAGGCTCTTCTTCAAACTGAACACTCCTTTCAATGAAGGATTTTTGAGTGCTCATGTTGATAATATTATACCCTTTAGAATATTCATAATACCCAACAAATAGGCAATCTTGATTTTTGGGTTCCAAATCCTTCCTTTTATCTAATGGAATTCTAGCCCATGCCCTTGAGCCAAAAATCCTGAAATGAGACACATCAAGATTTTGTCCACTCCAAGCTTCGAAAGGAGTAAATCCATCAATTTGATTGTGAGTAACCCTATTCTGGATGTAGGATTAAAATTTAATAGCTTCAGCTGAAAATTTTGGTGGAAAATTCTTAGAATCCATCATACAAGTAGCCATCTCCTTGAGGCTTCTATTCTTCCTCTCAACAACTCTATTTTACTGAGGTGTGTAAGAAACAGAGTGCTACAAATACATACCTACATCTTCACAATATTTAATGAAATAATACTTGAAATATTCACCACCATTATCATATCTAAGGATCTTGAGTTTCCTCCCATACTAGTTCTCAACCAAGGCTTTAGAAACCTTGAAGTGGTCAAAAACTTCAGACTTGAGTTTAAGGAAGTACACCCAACAGTACCTGGAAAAGTCATTTATGAAGGTTAAGACATACTTGGCTTGACTCATGGGCATATGAGGGAAGGGACCAAAAATGTTACTATGGATGAGCTCAACAGGTGCTGAGGTTCTCTCATGAATGAGTCTCTCATACTTATGCTTTGGATGTTTTCCTAAACTGCAACCCTGATAGAATCCTTTGGAAAACATTATCTTTAAAAATATGGAAACCATTTTTTTTCACACAAATCTGAAAGATATTTATAGTTTAAATGACCAAACCTCTCATGCCAAAGTTTTCTTTCTTCATTGGCATGTGTGAAGAGAGTAGAGGGGTTAGAGAAAGACATGAAGTGTGAGAACCTATATAATTTTGAACTATGATCCACAAAACCTTTAGCAATGAATCTACCATTCACAATATCAGATATTGACAAGATTGACAAGATATTAGCAGCAATACCTAGGAAATACAAGAAATTGTTGAAGGAACCATGGTCAAAATCAATGCTACCTTAACCCTTACATTCAGTTTCTGAATTATCTCCCAGTGAAATATTTGGACCCTTCGAATCATCAAGATATGAGAATGATTCCTTTGTCGAAACCATGTTCCTAGAAGCTACAAAATTGATGATGAAGGAAGAACATCTTACAGTGCTTGCAACTAGGACATGAAATATCTCATTTTCTTCAAACTTGGATCCTCATTCCTTTTTCTTTGAACCATTAGGAAGGGAGATGTTTTTCTTCTCCAAGAGTTGATCCAACATATCTATATGCTTCTTCATGCAATAGCTTTCAGGATGAAAACCCTTACCATAGTATGTGCATTTCCTACCTTCATATTTACCTTTGTTCTTCTGAAATTTATTCTTCTTGGAGTTTGAGGACTCCTCTTCAGACTTGGACTTGTCTCCTTTTTTATCTGGAGGATTCTTAGCCTTCTTATTTCCTTTGGAATCTCCAGCAACTGAAGCTTGACCTTTTGAAGGTTTTATGGTTCCCATCAATACCAATTTGTCTTACTCTTGAGTCAAGGATTCCATGAAATATGCGAGTGAAGCATATTCTAGTTTGGAACTATCAAATTGTTGGCAGGGAAGGTGGAAATTAATACTGAGTAATCAGGGACAAGATTTGAAATTATTACCAGGATTATTTGTTCATATTTTTGTCAATACCACACTATTTTATTTGCAAAACCAGTGATTTGAATTTGGAGAAGTAGACTTGCAAGGATTCGAAGCTTCTTGGACTCAATGAAATCACCTTGTTCTCTAGTTGATAACCCCTCATCTTATCTATCTTCCCAAATAAATATTGAATATTCTCCCATACTTCATTTGGAGACAACAATCCATTAAGATGAAATAGAAGATCTTTGGAAATGATGAGACATAAGAGACCATACGCCTCATCTATCCTATGATGCCATTTGATATTTTCAACTACTGCATTAGGATCATATTTAGTTGCCATGGTCACTATGTACAAGAATTTAATCCTCATTGGAATTGCCATCATTTCCTTCCAATTGAAATATTTGAATGGAGTCAAGATGATTTGTTGAGATTGATCCATTCTTCAACAACTGCACCCTTGAACAGATGGAATGTGCTCCCAGTGAATGATGTTAACCCTGCAAAAATAAATTGGAAGAGGAGAACAATCGAGCTTCCAAGGATTTGATACCATGTGGAAATTAATCCTAGGCATAGATCAATTGAACTCACAAAATTATTGTTGCTAGGAATTTTTCACCTTCTGCGGACAGAAGTTGTGCCTCTGGTCTGAATGGTTCAGATCTAGAACAAATAGTTCACAATAAGTTTGGAAGACTTTACCTAGAAGCTATAGACACTTGGAATACAATATTTGATGGAGTGATATGGTTATTCTCTTATGAAAAAAGATATCCAAGAAAATACCTGCATAAACACATCAAACAAACGAGCGATAAAAGATACCAGAACATCATCTATAGATCTATGTCATTGACTAAGGAATCTGACAATAACATGCAAGATTATAACATAACAAGTATATGGGGAAGGAATCAACTTTACATTAACAAAATGAAGAAAGAGTTTACAACCTATTCCTTAGTGTTGATATGCTCTCTCACAAAACCAACATCTTTTCCCCAATAGCTCCAACTTGCTCCCTCAAGCCCTCTTAAATGACTTAGGCCAGAATATCAAATAACATCATAACATTACTCTCTCCTCAACCATGGAGATTGATCCTGATTTTATAGGATTATAATGGATAGGGATGGTTGAGAAATTGATGGGTGAGGTGGCTAGGATATCCTACAAGGATGGATCTTGAGCCCAACTGACCCTAGTGATCAGGGATAAGGGTGCCACAAAGGATTCTTTCGAGAAGTTTCGTGAGAACCTCTCTTTTTAACTTTTTTCCAAGGGCACTGCTCCTTCTTCACTATGACAGAGTGGGTTTAGACAGAACCATGCATTTCTTAAAGGGTAAAGGAGGTGCCACCACTTACTGCTAACGTATTACAGGAGGTGCTGAAGAAGGTACTACTTTTTGACTAAAGGGTAGAAGCGGTAATAGATATTCATATACAAATTTGATGTCTGGACCAATTTTCTTGATTCACAATTTGGGATTAAGGGAAACATTGAAGTTTGGGATCTTATCACATGTTGATGACGAGATTTAGGTATAACAGAATGCCCCCCAAATCATGAGTCTAGAAAGATACGATATTCGAGAGCTTTGAATGAGCAAGTTATCACTTCGAGGAAACAATCAGCATGATCAGAGATCATGAACTAGGCATCTGCAATACATCAATACTTTTGATTCATGAGTAAAATGTGTTGTTGCCACCTTTCACACACCTAGTTCACGTGGCAGAAATCTTCAAGCCACTCGGTGTGTCCTTGGGGGCAAGTCTCGAGTCAAGGTTGTCACCTTGTTCTTGACTCCTCCGTTTAGGCTCAACTCCTAACGGAGCCAAGGGGGGTAGACCCTATTAAGTTACTAAGGATAATTACTTAGTGTTGTGACGTTAAACTGATTGAGTTACTTAGGAGTTTGCAATTTAACTATAGATGATCAAAGATGGCAAGATACAAAAGATGAACACACGAAAGCACAATGCTGAGACACAATATATATATAAAACAAGGAAATAACCAGTGCCTTAGAATGGAGTCAAAAAATAGAAACAATGTACTTGTGCGTGCTTGGAGTGAGTTTTTTGCAATTGCCTCTTGGTATGTTTTAAGTTAAAATTAGAGTGTGAGTTGATTAAAATTAGGCAAAGGGGGGACTCTAGATATACCCTAGAGTACTTGGAGTATGTCCAAAACTAAACCTTCACGACTACCCGTAAGGAATATGTGGGCTGAAATGGAGTCTCTGGGGCTATTGTTCATAACGCACCTGTTAGGGTGTGACAGAGATCAGTGCCCCAAGGTCAC